>VDFB02086081.1:279334150-279671540 GCA_007258455.2 Sequoia sempervirens | reverse complement strand
AAGTGCATGAGCTCTTTAGCTAATTGTGTGTTAGGGAGGCTTTTCAAGTGTGCATGAAAGTTTTCAATAGTTGTGGGGATGTTTTCTTTTGCATTTTTTTTAATGAAAATTGTTGCAATCCCTTGGCTATGGTGTCACAACATAAGATTGAAAATAAAATATCAAAACCTTGGATGCCTTACAAACCTCTAGTCATGGAACCTCATCAAGTGCAGTGCATACTCGTGCATTCGGACTTCCCTAATCCGCAGTTGCATTTGTAGTGCAACCCCATTGGGGAAGAGTGTTGGAAATTCCAAATCAAGCAAGCCTTCAATATTGTATTCATTTATTGGTGATGAGTTCATCTCAGACCAATCTATAGTGGTATTTGTGTTGTCCTCAAGCTCTAGTGCTTGGTTAATAATTTCTAGCTCGCGACGTCTATTTGGAAACTTAACCATAAACGATGATGTGTGTACTATGCTCTCCTAAATTTCATCTTCATCAATGGTGTTCCCACTATTTGGCGCCCCTATACATTCGCTAGTGGCAATGGTGTGCAACATGCTTGAAATATCTATGCTAACTTCAGGAATTTTAGCCTAGCCATCAACACTTATGGAAACATCATTATAGTATGGGTCATATTTCACTTTGTATTGCAATGCATCTCTGATGTGACTTCTACTTACGTAACAATCATAGAAATTTCCTTCAGTGTGTAGTCTTCAAACTATGAGCACATCCAATTCCTCTATCCTTCGAGGGAGAACTTTTTGCAATGTTTTTTATATCTTGTGGGAAGCTAATTGTGTGACCGCTATATTTATACTACTCTCCAAGAGCATGGGTTACTTGTAGTACTGGGTTTAATCTAGCAATGAGCATTTCCTCCACTTGGGTCAGTCTTTTCAGCACAACAGATTGCTCTCCTAGGTTCGTGTTGTTGAGTGAGGAGAATCGATGTATACCTCTCTCATTAAAACATATTTTGCAAGTAGCATGAGTGTTCGATGAATGAAGAAGCATTCTTGGGTATTTTCCCTTGCATACAATGCATGTTTTCCTATTGGAAAGTGCATCTATCTTTTGTTGAAAGCTTTTCATTATTTTTATGAAGGTAGCAGTTTTGTTGAATGATGTTCAATCTTCTGTCTTGTTGTGTTTGCATATGTTGGCCTTGACATGTTTGTTTCTCTAAATGCTTAATGTGTTTTTGTGTAATTATTTCCTCTATATGATGAGCATAGTAATCGTGGTTTCTCTCACGATCGCGTAGCCTTCATGCTTTTCTTTGGTGGGGGTCGATTTGGCTGGGGTACAACTTTTTTATCTGCCTTCGGGTGGCTATCGCTTCTTTATTTTGAGCATAGTAATCCCAATTTATTTTTTGGGTTTGTTGTCTTCTAATCTCTAATTGTTGCAAGCGAGCTTGGCTTGTTTCGGGGCATTGGTCCACCATCTGTACTGTGGGACTATAAGGCTAAATTAGTAATAAGAGAAGAATAAACACACTTGAACAACTATATGTGGCATCAACACAATATATGTAAAGCTTACAATGCTAAAAGAAGTACATTTTGGATATTTATACATCTAAACAAACACAAACACACACATACATATATATAATGGACAATTATCCTAATTTAATGTTCTTCACACAATTCAATAAAATTGCAGGAAGGTATATTAAGGTAAAAGAATACAATTTCTTAGGTAAGCAACCCAATAGCATGGGGAAAAAATAATTAAAATTCATATATATGTGTGTGAAAACAAAAAATAGAAAATAAAAAATTACATATTCAACTCATAGTTTTTACAATTAATATCTATTAAAGTGTAGTTTTAAGATAGTTGTAGATTACATCATGCCAAAATAACTGAGTCTTGCAATGGTAGAAGAAGTAGATTCTACAGATATATAGACATAAGCAAACACATACAATTTGCTAGTTTTGTTTTACTGATATTTTACTATTATAGTTATAATTCGAACGCACAATATTGAAGGGAGCAGAATTATTTTTGGACATGACACGTGGTTGGAGATTTGAATACATTTTTTCATTTGAAAAAAACCATCAACTATAGTTTTATAACATTCATATACATGACATGTGTTGGGAAAATGTAAATTTAGTAGCTTACATGTTTCTATTTGTAGGTAGACATGACACATGGTGTTGGAGATTTGAATACATTTTGTCGCTTGAACAAAACCATCAACTATACTACTATCTTAGAATAGAATCTATTGATCTTATGGTTTTTTATTAAGGAAAAAGTAGGTTTTGAAGGGACTCGAAACCCTTTACAAACAAATTTTGAATGGATCCGGAACCCTCAACCAGAAAGTTGTCATAACATAAAGACCATGAGAGCATAGACAACCAAGGGTAAAAAAGTCATCCAAAGCCAAAGAACCACAACCAAAAATAAAGCTACAAGAAAAACAACCTGCAGCCAGCCAAAAACTAGCCCCCAAACAAGAACCATCAAGATTTACATTTAGAGCTACTCTTGTGGGAGCGGAGAGTCATGTCAAAAGAAGGCTTAGAGGACTTAGCTTCCTTTCACTTTACAGAAATATAACCCTCTTCCACTTGCACTGCCTTAACATGCCAAGCCAGCGCACCATTATCCTGAAAAAGAATGTCTGCAGCCAATGTCATAGAGATTTCATCAGTATTCATCCCTGCAGGCGTGGCCTTATCAAAAAAGCCACCAGAAATGATAATTGGAGCACTATCACTAGAAGTGGCAGCCTTAGGCCCATTCTCTCTCTCTTTAGGGGTTTCAACATGGTAATCTTGCACAACATCAACAACCCCACCATTTGAGACATCCGGAGAGGATGCCCCTAGACCTTGTGATTCCAAAGCAACCACCTCAGAAAGACTCCTATGTTGCTCAAATTTCTTCTCAATCGTATAATGTTGTTGGTCATTCTTGTCACTTCACATTTCTTTGATATTGGAAAGTAAGATTTTTCTCTCTACAGTGAAGTCAACCTACTCAACCTTTGTGATAGTTGCCTTCCAACATTCTTCATTATTGTATGTTTCATTTCTACATGTCAAAGTAAACAAGTATTTTTTGTTCAACATGTCTCTAATTACCTGTTGAGTATCCCTTTCTATGTCATCCTCAAACTATAGAGAGTATAGCTTCTCCGCAAACATTTCCATGAGTTATGTTGCTCCTTCATCAAATGCAACTACCCATAGCATATATGTGTGGTCCTGCAACCTTATTTGTAGTATGTACCTATAATTACAAGAGGTACATGCTACGTGACACTTTGAGCAAAACCACTTTTCATCTTCAATCTACACCAATCGTTTCTTGCACTATTTTCCCCTCGTTACATTAGGGTATGCTGGATAGAAAAATGATTCATATTTGATGAACAACAATGTTGCGTTTATTGTACATTGGAGACGATGCACTCTATGCAACATTTTTTCTTGAACATCCCTAATTGTTATTCTTGTGGAAGGCATAGATGGATCACTAAACTTTGTTGAAGGTGATAGAATATTAGCCCCACTTTGTTCAAACCAATTTTTTCGTTGTTCTCTCTCTTGTATGTCAAGGTCTATAAATAAATTTGTATTGCTTGATGTGCTCAACACATTTCTGTTGTACTCACAAACTCGTCCATTTTTTATAGCGAGAATAGTTGTTTCTTGTAGGTGATACTTTTGTTGAAGACAAGCACCTTCCTTCTCTACTATTGTGCCCCATAGAGTGATATCTATAGTTTCCTCGGACATGTCCAACAAGGATATCGTGCCCCTTAAGACCTCTATCCCATCTCTTCTCCTAATTATGGATCTTGGACTGACACAAGTGACAACTCCAATAACATCAATAGTTGAATTGTTACTCTTCTTTGCAAGTTCACTAATAGGTGTAAAGGAGAATAGGTGTTTTGGAATAGAATGGTCATCTTCACAAAGAGTTACCTTTGACTCTATTGACAAGGAAATTTCTAGCCCACTATTTAACTTGTTGTAAAGCTTATTAGCAAACTTTACTGCACCACCAGATAATGTATAGGTTTTTCCAATAGTAATATTTTCATAATGAAGATCAACAACTTCATTGAAACAAGTCACACATGTTTCAACCCCTTCTATGTCAATGATGTCGAAGGTGAAAAATTGACTTGTACCTTTATGGGTATTGTACTGGCGAATATCCTTTTTGGAAATCATACGACCTTTGATAGTCCATCTTGGTTGAAAAGGGTTCAAAATTTGAATAGGCATAACTGTGACTTGTGCTTCCATTCCACCCCTAAAAGGATTTATGCCAAATAATCTTCTCGTAGGAGTTGATACTCTAGCAGTGCTAATTATTTGAGGTTCTGCATGTGGATCTGAGGACTTTCCCATTACTTGTTCTATATGGTGCTCTTGTTCCATATAAAGTGAAGTAGGTTCATCGATTATATCCTGGTTTGTAGAAACAATCTCAAGGTTCACAATGACAATCCACCTATACATGCGCAACACAAGAATAAGAATTAGCAATATAAGGAACAAGTTAAAAATCTCGTAATATTTTATTTTCAAAAATTGAGGATTCCTTTCCTCACCGAGACCCACTCGATTTGGGATAATTATATTTTGTCAACCATATTATCATTCCAACTAAAATTTCACCAAAGGCTATGTAATGATTGTATTTTTGAGGTAACAATTCTTTTAATTTGTAGGGCCCATCATATATTTCTACCTTGTAGCAGTTGTTGTGTTCATGGCCATGTTTGAAGTTTGAAATAGATAAAATATGCACATTAGGTTCGCACCCTTGATTCCCATCATGGATAAGTTTAATCGCATCTATGGTTAATATTGTAGCCATGGTCTATGGAAGTTGACTAACCCTGCACAATTATATTACGTGTAAGATAGTGTTTGAATAGAATTGGCACATGTTTTGTTTCAAAAAACATATACCTCAACATATTGTTCAGAATAAGAATACACAAGTGCTGAAGTACGTAATAGTCAAAAAATAAGAAATTGTGAGGAGCAATATTTTCCTTGAATATGTACTATAAGTTATATTCAATAAAATTAGTGCTATTCAGATCAATTTGCATAATGGAACTACAATGCAAACATAATATATAACAACTAAGGTTCCAAATATAAGGTCCGCCACTAAAACCTTTTCGCTCTACATATTACTATTTTGGCATCTTCATTTGGTATCCAAAAAACATCTAATGTGTATCATGCTAGTGATCTTGGTCAACATCACAATATAATAACTAACTTCCAAGAAGTTAGTTGAATTTCTAAGACCATATATCACTCAATAAAACTATAATTCAAAATAGCAACACTAATATTAAAAATAGTTGTCATTAACAAGGACATAGGTATTCAATAAGACCCAAACTACAAGCATCTTACACACACCATTACGTCCTATTTTGCTTTCCATAATCGACCCTATGAGGTGTGCCACCTAATTGGATTGTGTCATTTTTTTTTTCTAATAGTGTGTAAGGATCCATGATATAGCAAATAAAGCTTACATTTCCAACCATAGAAGTTGTTGAATCTATGATGACATCTTGCAAGATAATTCAAAATATAAATTCTTGTAAAACTCACCTTTCATAAATTCTAAATTTTGTTTCATTCAATGTTTTATGTTCAATTATTATTTTATTATGTTAATTATTATTACTAATTTTCTACACATTTTAAGGAATAAGAATTACAAAGACATTTTGATTTAGAAAAGTCTAAAGATTATGAAAGCATTTCATTGAAAATGATCAAGGCATAGCAAGTTAAATCATATTTTCTAGAGTGAGATTCAAAGTCAATTGCATTATGTACAATTTATTGAGTCTTACACACCAACTTAATTTGAAGGATTATTTTCCCTCACTTTAAATCCATATTATTGATATATAATATCATGCTAATTTAACTGTTTTCACATACTAATCCCAAATCTAAATAATATATATAATATTTTATTATATTTATTTAATTTTAATCTTTATTAACTATTAAATAATTTCCACATTATATCTAATAAATGAAATCTTTATGGTAAAAATAATAATATAATAAACAATATTTGATTTTTTCCTTTTGCTTACTATACACGTATATTTATTCAAATTAATATTTATTGAAAAAAGGTTTGTATAATTGTATTCTTCATTTATTTTTTAAAATATTAATTTCATTATTTGATTTATCAAGATTCTTTAAATATAATTAAAATGAATTCATTAAATGGGAAAATAATATAAATTAAATATACATTTATTCATCAAATTATATAGATTAAGAAATAATACTTCTTTATTCTTTTCCTAAAATCTCTGTCTCTTGTTTAACAAATCAATAAAAGTAGTTGATCAATCAAATATACATCAAGATTTATCAAGATTCTTTAAATATAATTAAATGAATTTATTAAATGGGAAAATAATATAATTTAAATATGCATTTATTCATCAAATTATTTAGATTAAGAAATAATATTTTTTAATTATTTTCCTAAAATCTCTCTTTTGTTTAACAAATCAATAAAAGTAGTTGATCAATCAAATATGCATCAAGATTTATCAAGATTCTTTAAAATATTAATTTCTTTATTTGATTTATCAAGATTCTTGAAATATAATTAAATGAATTCATTAAATGGGTAAAGAATATAATTTAAATATACATTTATTCATCAAATTATTTAGATTAAGAAATAATATTTTTTCATTATTTTCCTGAAATATCTCTTTTATTTAACAAATCAATAAAAGTAGTTGACCAATCAAATAACTTAGATCAAAGTAGTTAATAATCAAATAAATTAACAATTCAGAAGATGAGTATTTAATTTAATTTGAAATTTATATAATTTTTATAAAAAAATTAAGTCTAAAATAAGAAAGAAATTGTTTTAATACTAAACTATAGATTAAGAAATTATATATATATATATATATATATATATATATATATATATATATATATTGTTTTAATACTAAACTATAGATTAAGAAATTTTATATATATATATATATATTGTTTTAATACTAAACTATAGATTAAGAAATTTTATATATATATATAACTTTTACTTTCAACTCAATTCCTAAGAAATCTGGTAAGCTCAGAGCATATGGCATGTTATATACATTGTGTCATTTCTTTCATTAAAATTATGAAGAATGAAAAAATTATCCGTTTTAAAATAATTTGTTAAATACATTATTTGGTACCACCCACTTCATAGAAATAATAATAAGTGTGTTTAAGCTTATAGTGAAAAAGGGCACCCCCTCAACCACCCATTTTTATGGCAAGAAAAAGATGTAAATGTCGCTATTTTAAAATATATAAATATATAATTTTTTAAATAATCTTAAACAATATTTTTAATAAACAATTAAGATTATTTAAATATATAAGTATATTGTTGAAATAATTCTCCGTTTTTAAATTATTTGTTGAATACATTATTTGGAACCACCCACTTCATAGAAATAATAATAGGAGCAATCCACTTCCATAGGGCCCACTACAAAGTGTGTTTAAGCTTAGAGTCAGAAAGGGCACCTCGTCAACAGCCCATTTTTATGGCAAAGGAATGATGTATTTGAAATCTTACTCAGACCCCATTACAATAAAATGAAACTCTGCCCTAAACAAAATTATAAATGTTCATCCTTCTAATACAATCCAAAATGCATACACCTAAGAAGCGCAACATTTTTTTTCTCTCTGTGTTTCCTACTGGCTGGGACCCACCACATCTTTTTACAGAAAACAAAACAGGGTTTTAAAATCTTGATATATATAAAAATGAAAAGAGAGTACTAACAGTAAACAATCTTAATTGTTTATCAAAAAATATTGTTTAAGATTATTTTAAAAAAATCAATAATTGAGAAAGCATGAAAATTTATTGATTATGGAGTTCCAAATGTCTACCTTTGAGGAATACGTTGCTGGATTCTTTCTTCGCCAATGCTCTGGTAGAACTGTATGCAAGAAAGGGAAAATGTAGACAAGGCACGTGAACTGTTTGGCAGAAATCCACCTCCTTCTTCACCACAGTGACTTTAAAAATGTAGACAAGGAATGCGAACTGTTTGGCAGAATTCCACCTGTTTCTTCGCCAAAGAGACTTTAAACATGCATCCTGCAAATCTCGTCCAGCTGATTATAGTTGATCACATTTATTGCATGCAGCAAAAGTTTGGTTGCCAATTGCCCAAGTCTGCGTTTGATGTACTGCAGATTATGTTAGCACCATGGCTTTTGATATTCGTCCTATTGTTTTTTCTTTAATCTTATCTCGTATCGGGTTTTTTACTGAAGCTTAAGAAGTTTTGCAAGGGCATGCATTCCTCTGCTTATATAGCCCAGATATCGTCTACCGTGCTCGGACGATTCGTCGTGCTTATCACGAATTGTTTCCGCATTTTCCACGTTGGAAGTACGATAGCACTATTGCTGACACTGTATGTCCTTCAAAATGTATGGTTGGTGATTAAATGAGAGCAACTGTGCAAGCTGGTCTCCAAAAACTCTACCTCAGAGTTGAGCAATGACATGATGGATCAGCCGTAATCTGTACCTTGCGTGGGCTCCAACACTGTAGCGCTCCATAGAAATAATAACCCATAATGGCATATGATTCTAAACAGTATGATGAGCAAGATCTGCCATTGGTTTTGCAGCACCATGCAAAATTCTGCCTCAATGCATTTTTAAAGGCACCGTTCATTGTGGTAGGTAGCATATTATCTGGGGGGGGTGCGCCGCGCCAGCTTATCAAATTTGCCCTTGGAAGCCACTGTGCAGTGCCGTTCCACTAATTTAATCATTCATTCCTGTACTTTATGATTATATGATATGAAAATCAAAGTAATTGAGTGAGGCTTAAATTTGGATAGTTTTGAAGATGGATCCTCTGATCATGACAATCTAATTGACAGTAATTTTTGAATAAGGAAGTTGTGATCGCCAAAAGCCGTGGTGATGACATGATCTGCAGTGTCAGAGAGACCATCGAGCAGGATGTCTATAATGGGTTTTGTGGATGACGTTGAGGAGACCGAGCCCTTCCGCTTTATTTCGTTGGTGACCGGCCAAATTTAACCCTTTCACTGAAGAACGAAAATGGCTAATAAACCGTACATCCGAAGTAGCAGACACGATACGGGCTTTCATAATCAAGAATTGAATTCTCTAGATCATTGAATGGGACAGATGTGTATGGAGAAAACGAGTGGTTTCAGAATAATGTTTTAATCTCCACATAATTAGTCTATCGGCTAAACATCAGTCGTGCTGATAATAGAAAATGTTTCTTTTAATACATTTATTGTAGAAATTGAATTAGGTGAAGTACAAGAATGCTATGATCAAATCTCACAGTGGTAAAGCCCTCTTTAATGTTATAGGGAAGTGAATCGAGTCCGGAGGATGAAATACATTTATTGTGGAAATTGAATTAGGTGAAGTACAAGAATGCTATGATCAAATCTCACATTGGTAAAGCCCTCTTTAATGTTATAGAGAAGTGAAATGACTCTGTGTAGTAGTTGTGCAAATTTGGAACACCAGGTTTTGTTGTGCAAGAAACTAAGAAATGATAACTATTAATAAATGTTAAATCTGGTTATGAGCATGAGCCACCACGTCCCACTTATTGTTATGTCCACCATAAACTCTGCCAGAATAATTTAAGACCCTGTGAGTATGCAACGCTATGGATAATCGTTGTCGTGCATCACCGGGGTTTCCGGCATCAGACTGTTGGCAATTCCAGTGGGGTTCCCCCACTATAATAGCCTATTGGCTAATTATAAAACTTTTTGAAACTTTCTTTAAGCATCTTTTTATTGTAACATTTTCCATCATGTGACTTGTAAACATTATTGTCTCCCTCATGATGCTAGGGCTTTAGGACTACTCTCAATCCATAATCAAGGCTTAGCATTTTGTGATAAATTAATTAGTTGGACTCTTGAAGGTGAAGAAGCTTGGAAAGTGCTCTTTCAACATTGTATTTTTCTTGGAGTACCATATTGTTGTCTATCTTGGAAAGGTCTTAAGATCCATTCCATTCTCATTATGGACCCATTAAAATACAGGGAAATTTTTTTATTAAACACATCTCAAAGTCTTGTGAATCCATCAAGTCCTAGCTTATGTGGGTTGACAATGACGTTTGCAAAGGTATTTCTATTAATAAGTAGTCTATTTGGTGGTAATTTATTTTCTATCTCAAGGTTGGTCATTGGATAAAGCCCTTTGAGTTTGAGATTTAAATTTTTATAACAAAGGAGTCAAAATATTGCAAAATTTCTACAACAATCATAAAAGGATTCAATATCAAACTAAGGCCAAACTAAAATTTTGGCTCTTCAAATAGGATTTTGAGATGTACTAGACTATTATCAATGTCATTCCTCTCCATATAGTTCACTAATCAAGGATGGTACTTTAAATTCCTAGTGGGATGAATTAAAATAGTATCCTTATACACCAATTTGTAATTATAAACCCCATAAGAAATATTTGTGGTTGGCACTTCATCTTCCTATGATGGAAAAGTTAAACCACTATTAGCACCTCCTATCTTCTTTTGGTTCTTAGTACCATAAATTATAGAATGTTTGATCTATTATTCTTAAACCTAAGCATGCTTATTTTTCTTGGCGTATTATATATTACTTGGCCTTCTACATGGATCAAGATCATCTCACTTAAGAGTTATCATTCACCATTGTCTATTCTTTGGATAAACTAGTACTATCAAGAACCTTTTTCGTTTTGCACTAAAGTTCAAGAATCTTGGACTTAGATTCATGACTTCTTCAAGTTTTTTAGGTTTGACAATTTTCATGGAATATGATTTTTCTAGGAGATTGGCCCTAGTCCCCTTCTAAATTTATCTAGATTTGACATGCTTTGAGAGTGGATATTTTTTTAGCATTTCCAAAGAAAAAACTTTGACTAGGTTATTTTTATTAGTTCTATAGTTGAGATCCATTTATCACTTCATACAAAAGATGGTTTTCTTCAATGTGCAATTAAACAAGGTTGCACTTGAAGTTTCTCATCTATAATTACAAAAGTGGCATCTTTCTCCTACCTCCCACAAAGGTCACTCCCCTCAATGTGGATCTAGATGTCTTATGTTAGAGGAGACCATAGTTCCTAGCCATGTGGCTCTTATCCAACATAAGAATTTACTATAGATCATACTAGTTCTATGGGTGGTCTCAATGATTTCACCTATAATTGACTTCTTCACAAACACATGGGTGTGGTGCCTTTGTTATACTAGATTTTGACAAGTTTCCTTAGCTTGATCCAATCAAATACATTATTTGTGCTCAACACCTATAGATGATAATGAGGAAGAGGGTGATCTTACTAGTTGGAAACTAGTTTCTTATGGTTCCATCCATGTTAATGTATGTGATCAACTAGATTAGTATGATTCCCTCTAATGATATAGCTTTCATTGTTTAACAATTATATTCATTGTTGTTTGAATATGATCCATTAAACTTTATTTTTGACATAAATTTTGAGAATATAAATTTTTACCAACCACCCTTTTTAAGTAAAAAAATATATTATTCTCTTTTTACTTTAATAAAAGAATAATATAATTATTATTATTCATAAAAATTAAACAAAACTAAATGGAATAAAATCAAATTAAAGTTATGCACACTCTTCAAAAATTTCAGCCCTATAAAAAATTAATTATCTTGTAAAACACATAAAGGCAAGGTAAAAGTGCATTCACATTTAAAATATATTAATATAAATTGAAAACGATAGAAATATTGTTTAGCTTTTAATTGATGTTATAAATATTTTTTATGATGTTGATATAAAATAGATTCAATTATTATGTTGATTTATTTATTTAATTTTTAAATTATTTTGAGACTTATTAGGATTGAATTCCATATGGAATTTAGTCTATGAATGCTTTATCATGTTGTAGTTCTACACTTTGCTAAAATAAGTCTTCATTCCCACTATTTTTAAGACAAATAAGATGGGTTGTAAGAAACAACTTGAGGATTTAGTATAAATAAAGGTAAGTGAGAAAATTCCTTAATAATGAGTCAAGTCTCTTAATCAATTTTATAAATATTAAAGACTTAAAAACATATCTCAAATGTCTTGTATAGTAACCATAACTATTGATGCATAGATTAAGGTAATGCTATTTATAATGCTTTCTAATATAACCTAATGATTTTTTAAATTTTTTAAATTTTTGTTTGATTCTATTTTGTGATATCTAATGTCTTAAGGTTTTTCCTTCAATGTATAACTAAGACATTCAATTTAAAACATTAGACACATAGGATGATATGAAATAGTCCTTATTTTTGAAAAGGCCATTTCAAAAAGACAAATAAATTTGAATTAGGAGGATAAGGTCATGGGTACATTCTATTTAAGGGATAAATATGTAGTTGTGGTCTAGACTATAATGTAAGAAAGACACAAGTGATAGATGTTCCATATTTTTAGGGATTGAGGTGGAAGATGATAGGTCTCAAGATTATATTGTTTTATATATTAAATATATCAAGCTAAATATTGAGATAATGTATTATAATAAGACTAAAATCCACATAAAATACAAGAAAAGAATATGATATAAATTTTTCATCTACATATTCTCCTTTTGTATGCATGTAAACTATATGAATAATATTTACTAAAATAAAAGGAACAATAATTAAAATGAATAAATTAAAATGAATAAATTCAAAAATCTTTATTTATTTTTTATACTTCATAATTTCTCTATCTTCTATCTGGAATAATGTTTTTTAATACATAAATAAAAATTAAATTCATAGGATATGGTTGAATTAAGGATACATTTTAAAATTATTAAACTTAAAATAAAATGATATATTTTTTTTATTGAGAATATGTAAGTTACAGAGAAAGAAATGCAAGTAAAACAAAATGAATTTTTATAAGCTTCTCTATCAAAATAAAAATAAAATTTAAAGTAGTTTAAAGAGTCGAAGTCACATGGATGAACACCAAAATTGTTTCACATGCCCCACCGTCACTTTGATCTAAGATGGTGTCAATCATAACATTCTCCTTGCAATGCACATAAATGGAACCCTTGACATAGTGCAAACTAAGCTAAGGGTAGGTAATGTATTACATTTAAAAATAAGACTTCTAATTATGTATAATCATCATCTTAGTGTGCTCAATCGTGGTTTTCTTTAATAAATTTGTTGGATTAAATATTATTTTAAATTGTCTCTAGGGAAAGAAATAAAATGATATTGATTTGTGATATTGCTCTTAGGATTCAATCGTGTAGTTTTACGAGTCAAACTCACTGACCCATGTTTCATGAGTAGTGGTTCACAAGAACCCATCTCTCATGATAGTGAATGATCCACTTAGCACTCATTGCATCTAGGTGATGCTCATAGAGGTGAAGCACTGGGCCTTCCTAGGAGGTCACCCATCCCAGTACTACTCCAGCTCAATTGTGCTTAACCACGAATTTTTCCCCAAGGTTAAACCCACTTAGCTTGCAACCCCACTTGTAAAACCTTCAACAAGTGTTGTGCCTTATGAACCATTCATTATAGAGCCCCTTTAGCTCATCAGTTGATAAGTAGGAGGTATTTTTGACAATGTTTCAAATTGTGATATCACTATCAAGATATTGCTAGATCTTCATGAATTTGGATTATGTTTTCTTAAAAAACACTAGCAACCATTGTTTCAACATGTGACACACTAATTGAAGGCAAAGAATTGTTAAGGGTATGATCCATACCTAGTGAACTAGTGTAAAAACTAGTAGTGAAAGAGCTAGACAACCCAAGATCCATGATAATTATGCTATTGAGGGATGACGTGAGTCTTGAACTTCATCTCACTATAGTATTAGCAATAGGGCATCAAGTAGAAACACTAATGTTGGCCTGTTTTAGGATCTAGGATGATTACTTACAAAATGCTTAACATTTTATAACAATTAACTCAAAGCTCTAAACGAACAAAGTAACATAACGTAAATGCTTAAATGAACAAAGCATAACCATGATGATGAACTAAAAGAAAGAGAGGAAAGAAAGAAGAGATCAAACACAATTGATAACGAAGTTCGTTTGAATGGACTACGTCTCTGGGTCCCTCTCCAATGGAGTGATCGATCTGATTATGCTCCAAAAATAAGTTACAATTGCTTCAAGACTATCTCCCTTAAGCACAGTGGCATGACGTTCCTCTAGTGTACGAAAATATCTTTAGAATCTCCTAAGTGTTCTCTCCTCATCACCTAGACTTCTAAAAATAAGGCCTACACCCCCCTTTTTATACATAAAATATTCCTAAAAAGGCTTAACCATCAAAACAAATAAATAACCCCCTTTCTACAAAAATATAACTCGTGTCATAACCCCTTTTGACTCCTTATGATTTTGGGTTTTGGCATATTAAAGGTTGATTTACTATATAGGCCTATTTGTTATCATTCAACCTCAAAACATTCAACAAAATCAACCGAACCCAAATATATTTTAATGGGATTTTAGTGGTCTATCGGTTGTAAACTATTTTAGTACAAGGGGGGTTGGCGGTTCCAACCCCATTGGACTCCTTTTTGTCTTCATATGCATTGAAACACAACAAAAAAAATTAGTGAAAACATATAGTTAAGATAATTTTTGCGGGTGCATTGGTGGAAGCTCGAGCTTGCACACGATAGGTCAAGGGTTTGAGCCCCTTAACAAATTTTTTAACAAACTGAATTGTCGAGTCGGCAACCGAGGGAGGTAAAGAGGAGAGGACCACGTGGTGCCCCGAGGAGATGCCACATGGCATGATATCATTGGCCAACAAATCCTAGTCATCTCCCAACTATCCACCACATTTTCATGCTAGTTATCTGCCACATCAGCATGCCACCTATACACCACATTGGAGTACAGATGCCATGTCATCAAGCCACCTAGATGCCATGTTGGAGTATAGATGTCGTGTCAGTAGTACGATCTGCACAAAATTTTACCATGTGTTATCTGACATTTGGTCCATCATATTGTCTGTACAGTACAGAATAGGTACATCATCATGTTGACATCATCGGTCATACCTCAACCCAACTTTGACTGAAGATATCTCAGGCGTACGATCTCATATTTCGATGAAACAAACATCGTTGGGTTCATCTAGTCGAGCTCTTCGTTTTGATGGGACTTTCATCGATTTCTGAGATGGTCTTTTTTTTGCTTCCTAGACAACCCCTAGTGCCAGTTTAACCCTAACTTTGACTGACCATAACTTGGGAATATAGACTCCTTTTGAGCTCGTTCAAGTTGTGTTGGAATCAATATTTTGTGCTCTTTCTAATGGTGCTAAAAAATTCACTGAAAAGTATTGCCTAGATCGGTCCTCCCCACTAGAGAGCTTTTGGACCTCTAAGAGCTTGATTACTTGAAATGTAAGTGAGGGTAAATTTCCCTCACTTTACCAATCTCCATCCATCTTTCCTTGCTTGGATGCATCCCCTTTAATCCCACTCTGAGGTATTCAACTACTCCTCTTCATGAAGTCCTGACATTCCTGTTGAGAATGACATCGTTTGGCAACTCTGATATGTACTCTAGTGAAAGATCATCAACTTATGGACCCTAAATGTTCGTGTATTCATCCAATATCATTGGAGGCTTGTACAACATTGGATTCTCAACATTGACAACCAAATATATGTGCATGTATGGAGGAAGATTAAGGCAAAAGGAATTGCTATCAACCTTTTATAGAATCTCGAAAGGACCATATCTGATCGGCTTGAGTTTCCTCCTTTCACCTTGCATCCTTTCCTTATTGATATGTAACCAAACTCAGTCTCCAACCTAAAAATGGTGATCACTGTGATGCTTATCATGGAGAGTCTTGTATTTTTCTTAGCTTTGTTCCAACTGTGCTTCTACTGCCTGATGGATTCCTTGGACTTTCTGGATGAACTTCAAAGCTTTCTCTGCATCATGGCAACCATCTTCAACATCATCTTTTTGAAAAGAAAAATCCATTAATGTCACGGGCACATAACCAAAGCATGTGTCAAAAGGAGACCTCTTTGTAGAAGAGTGTGTTGCATGGTTGTGGGCATGTTGCACATAATGAAGACTCTCATCCATCAAATTAGGATGGTTGCTACAATAACCTCAGAGTAGATGCACAACTGTCCTATTTACAACCTCTCTATGTCTGTCAGTTTTTGGATGGAAGGTTGTGCTCTTCTTTAGTCTAGTGTCCTTGAATCCCAACAAAGCTGACCAAAATTCCCCTAGGAATTGAGAAACTCGATATGATACAATAGAAGTAGGTAACCCAAAATGAACCCATACAAATTGGAAGTACATCTGAGTTGCTCGTTCAATAGTGACTTGTTTCTTACAAGGCATCAAAATACACATTTTGCTGAACTAATCAACTACTACATACAAATAATTATGTCCCTTCCTAGGCATAGGTAACCCCTCGACAAAATCCATTGACACACTTTCCCATGGACGAGAAGGTACAAGTAGAGGCATGTACAACCTCAACTTTCTATTACTAGGTTTACTAGTTGCACACATGACACAACCTCTAATATACTTGGATACAGTTTCTTGCATTCGAGGCTAGTAACAATATTTTTGTAGTTGAGTTAATGTTTTTCTTACACCAAAGTGTCCTGCAATCAATGAGGTATGTGATTCTCTAATAACCTGTGCCTGTTCATCCCTTGGAACACATAACTTTCCCAAGTGATACAACAATTTATCCTACACATAGTAATCTTTCTCTTCCACATGTTTTCCTTGCATTAAAGTTGCATAGATATCCTTAAAGTTCCCATCATTAGCATATTGTTCATGAAAACCTTCATGAACCAGAGAACTCTTTTGAAGGATTATCAAAGCATTCATAATAGGAGGTCTAGAGAGCATGCCTGATACTTTGTTATGGGTACCTTTCTTATACTTAATAACTAAATGAAACTATTTTTAAAAATGCATCCACTGAAAGTGCCTACTTTGTTGTGGTTTAGATTATGAGTGTAAATACTGAAGTGGTTGGTGATCAGTGTGGATTACAATTTGTTTGAACCCATTATATAATTTTTCCATTTTTTAACACTCTGAACTAAAGCATAAAGTTCTTTATCATAAGTAGGATAGTTACTTGCTGCTCTTGAAAAAGTTTTAGAGTGGTAGCAAATTGGTTTACCTCCCTGCATGAGAACGGCTCCCATGGCAAAGCCACTCACATCTGTCTCAATCTCAAATGGTTGATGTAGATCTGGTAAAGCTAGAACTGGTGTGGTGCTCAACTTTCCCTTCAAAGTGCCAAAATCCTTCTGTTGTGGACCTCCCCACTGAAAAGTTGCTCTTGTACTAGTTAATTCATGCAATGGTGATGCAATATAAGAGAAATTTGCAATGAACTTTCTCTAGTACTGAACTGCACCTACGAAACTTCTGACTTTTGTGATTGTACTTGGCTTAGGCCAATTTACAATAGCTTCAACCTTTGCAGGGTCTACTTTCAATTGACCACCCCCTATGACATAGAATAAGTACACTAAGGATGTCTTAGCAAATTTGCATTTGGACATCTTTACATAAAGTTTTTCTTTCCTCAATACATCAAAAACTTTCTTTACATGACTTACATGATCTTCCCAAGTTTGACAAAATACAAGAATATCATCTAGATAAACTATGACAAAATCATCAATAAAAGGACGAAAGACATCATTCATGACTCTCATAAAAGTAGTTGTTGCATTACAAATCCCAAAGGGCATAACCAACCACTCGTTCAGTCCTTGTTTTGTCTTAAATATAGTCTTCCAAATGTCATCCTCCACAATTCTTATCTGATGATAACCACCTTGAAAATCTAACTTAGTGAAATAAACTGCATGTTTTAACTGATCAAGTAAATCATCAATTCTAGGAAGAGGATACTTGTTCTTTACCATTATCTTGTTCAAGGCGCGGTAGTCAATATACATTCTCCAAGTTCCATCTTTTTTTAGAACCAACACAATTGGAGAACCACAAGGAGATGTAATAGGACGGATAACTCCATTTTCCAAGTACATGCTGATGTTAGGAAATGTCACATCCTATTGTAATTCGATTTCATATTGCATCTCTCTTGGGTGGCAACCCCTTCGGTTCTTGAAACAAGTCATTGTAAGCAGAAATAATTTTGACTATTTCAACCTTCTGTTTTCAGTCACACCCCTTGAATGCCTCAAATTTATCATCTTCTTTGGCTTTTACAAGAATTAATACAAATTTCTTACTAGAGTTGACCAACCTTTTCATTTTATCAATATTAACTAGAGTAAGATTAGTCTTCACCTTATGTGCTTGTACAATGTATTCTACCCCATCTTTAAAAAAGATGATAATTGTTCTCCCCCCTATAAGATTGCTTTTATGTCAAAGATAAGGACTCCCTAACACAAGCCCACAAATATCCAAAGGAACTACATCTACCTCTACCTCATCAACAAAGTTTGTAGTGATAGCACATCTCAATTTACATTGTTTCGTTACCTATAGTTGAGCATCATTGAAAACCCATCCAAGTGGATATGGCTTTAGATGAGGTGTTGTAGCCAAATTGAGTTTCTTTACCACCTCTTTAGATATTAAGTTGACTTGAGAACCCATATCAAATAGTTTATCAACCTTAGTGTGCTTCATTACAAGACAAATGTGAAACAATTCATTTCTTTTCTTATCAACCTTAGGACAAGATTCTTTACTTGTACTTGCACTTGCATTGGAAAAAATTGCATTAGAAGAGAGAGATATACCTTTACATTTACCTCGGATCCCAACAACAGTGATCTTTTTCTCATCTCCAAAGTTAG
This sequence comes from Sequoia sempervirens, assembly GCA_007258455.2. Lineage (NCBI taxonomy): Eukaryota > Viridiplantae > Streptophyta > Pinopsida > Cupressales > Cupressaceae > Sequoia > Sequoia sempervirens. The sequence continues at coordinate 279,652,595 of VDFB02086081.1, read as the reverse complement.
ATCCAAGATCCTATTGAATCATTGCAACAGTATTTTTTTTGCCTTTATTACCTCCATATCTTTTCGGCCTCAACTTAGGATGTAGCTTCCAACACTTTGAATCATCATGCCATCTTTCTTGCAATGGGAGCATGTGTGTTTATCACCCTCTTTCTTAACTATAGTTGTCTTCTTCCCTTTGCCTTTATCATTGTCTTTGTCTTTACCCTTAGACTTACGCTCAGACTTAGATGGCTTCTCAGAAAAGTTATCATTGAAAGTGTTCTTACCCATTGACTCTAAATAAGTAGCTTGAATAGACACCTTGTCCAAATTATTAGGACTTAACATCAAAATAGTGTGCTTTAGGTATGAATGCAAACCACCTATGTACTTAAGTAATGTATCTTGAGTATAGAAGGGAACATTTAAAGCAACAACCCATTTTCTAAACTCACGAGTGTAATCTTGGATAGACTGCCCCTTACCTTGCCTAAAGGTCTACCAATTGATAGTTAATTGCTAAATGTACCCAAAAGGATAGAATTGTTTCTTAAGGGCAGCAACAAACTCCATCCAAGACATACTGACATGACCATGGTGAGCAATTTCTTCCCGAGTCTTCCTCTCCCACCAAGTGAGAACTGTACCTCCCAACCGGAGAGTGGCTAACTGAATGGGTGTGTGTAGGATCAGGATGGGTCAAAAAGTGGCAATATGATGGGTATGTGGCTGATGACTATTTTTTTACCGAAAATTGATGAAATAAAAAGGGTTTTTAAAGGATATTCTCAGCTTTCCACTGATATAAATTATGCTTTACTTTGAATTTAATAAGTAATTATTATTCATTTTCTATTCAAATTATGACTAAAGTCCTGATTGATAGGCTGATTGAAAAACATTTATAGCTTTCAAACAGTATCACATTTTTTGAATCCAAAACATGTGTCACATTATATGCTTTGCATACTATAGGATTAAAAAAAGAAAAATTAAATTTCATGAAGTTTTGACCAAGTTAAGTTGGTCAAACATATGAGTTTTTTATATCTTTTAAAAAGTTGTAATAAAAAAATCATAATTAATTATTTACTTAGAAAAAAATTACAAAAAAATATGCATCACATCGAGGCATGATTCCAATACTTATATCTAAAATATTATAAAAAATAATTATCATTTTATTGTGGTTAGGGTGGTTAGACAAACACCTACTTCTTATTTTTTCCTTGAAATTTTACTAGTGGAATGAAATTTCAAATTTTCACCAAATAGTTTTTTTTTTTTTTTTTAAACAAACCTAGCAGTTTAAAAACTACATTCGATTTTCTACAGATTCTATTCTTACATATTTTTGAAATAATATAGATAACTTATTCAATTTTTACGTCAAGTTTCCTAACTCTGATTTTTCTAAAAATTTTGCCACTTAAGGGCCTATTTTTTCCATGATGATCCTGCACATACCCGAATCCTAGAAACATCTTCTACTAGGCCTTGAATCCTATAGTACACTTCTACTTACTGGACCCAATCATCTAACTTTTCAACATTTCACTCCCCATAGTACTTAGGTAACTCAAATTTTAAATCCAACTTAATAATAGGCTTAGACTTGCTCTTAAATGGATTTAGAGTAGTAGAAGGAGAAGGAAGAGAAAGGGGGGAAGAAGAAGAGGTAGAAGATGGAGGAGAAGGAATTTCTAGAGTTTTCTCCTCTTTGTCTTTATTATCTTCCTGCGTCTTGTGCTTTGGAAAACCTCCCTTTTCACGTTTCTTCTTATCTGCAAAAAGTTCTTCCACCATCACCTTCATATCTAGAAAATCCTTTTGGAAATACTTTGCATCAAGCTCCAAATTTTGTTCACCACCTGTTTCTTCCATATGTGACAGTGGATCAGCTCTTTGTCTTATGATCTTAGGATTATATTCTTCAAGCTTGCCTTCACCTCTTCAAATCCTAGATCTAGATAGCATTCAATTCTATAATACTAATCATACAAAGATTTGATACCAAACTTGCTTTGTATTAGGATCCAGGATGATTACTTAAAAAATGCTTAACATTTTATAACAGTTAACTCAAAGCTCTAAATGAACGAATTAACATAACATAAATTCTTAAATGAACAAAGCATAACCATGATGATGAACTAAAATAAATAGAGAAAAGAAAGAAGAGATCAAACACAATTGATAATGGAGTTCATCCGAATGGACTACGTCTCCAGGTCCCTCTCCAACGGAGTGATCAATTTGATTATGCTCGAAAAATTAGTTATAATTGCTTCAAGGCTATCTCCCTTTTGCACAACGGCATGACGTTCCTTCGGTGTGCGAAAATATTTTTAGAATCTCCTAAGCGTTCTCTCCTTCTCATCATCTGGACTTTAAAAAACAGGGCCTACACCCCCCTTTCTATACATAAAATATGACTAAAAAGGCTTAACCATCAAAAAAAAAAAAAAAACCCCTTTCTACAAAAATATAACCTGTCTTATAACCCCTTTTGACTCCTTATGGTTTTGGGTTTTGGCATATTAAAGGTTTTTTTACTATACAGGCCTATTTGTTATCATTCAACCTCAAAACATTCAACAAAATCAACTGAACCCAAATATATTTTAATGGACTTCAGTGGTCTGTTGGTTGTAAACTATTTTAGTAAAAGGGAGGTTGGTGGTTCCAACCCCACTAGCCTCCTTTTTGTCTTCATATGCGCCAAAACACACAACAAAACAAATTAGTGAACACATATGGTTAAGACAATTTTTGTGGGTGCATCAATGGAAGCTCGAGCTTGCACGCGACAGGTCAAGGGTTTGAGCCCCTTAACGATTTTTTTAACAAATTAAATTGTTGAGTGGATGACCAAAGGAGGTAAAGAGGAGAGGGCCACGTGGCACCCTAAGGGGATGCCACATGGCAAGATATCATTAGCCAACAAATCCCAATCATCTGCCAATTATCTGCCATGTTGTCACATTAGCATGCCACCTAGACTCCATGCTAGAGTACAAATGCCACGTCATCATGCGACCTAAACACCATGTTGGAGTATGGATGCCACATTAGCAGTACAGTCTATAGGGAATTTTTCCATGTGTTATCCGATGTTTGCTTTATCATAGTGTCCATACAGTACGAACTGGGTATGTCATCAGTTGTACCTCTTGGCCCCACTCGGTCAACCCAACTTTGATTGATGATATGTCAAGCATACAATCTCAGATTTTGACTAAACGAACATTGTTGGGTTCGTCTGGTCGAGCTCTTCATTTTGATGCCACTTCTATCAATTTCTGATAGATTCATTTTTTCAACTTCCTAAACGACCCCTAGTACCAGGTTGACTCAGAATTTGACCACCTGTAACTTGGGCATATAGACTCCTTTTGAGCCCGTTCAAGTTGCATTGGAATTAAGATTTTGTGCTCTTTTTGATGGTGTTGAATTCTGGATCATTGGAGAAACTTCAAATTTCACTGAAAAGTATCACTTGGATCACATGTAAGGGATACTAAATGCAAGATGGATACAAATGCAATGAAATGAATATAACAAAAAAATTATAAAATAGAATAGAAAGGTAACAACAACAAGCATAAGTTCATAAACAATGTTTTGAATTCTGGGAAAATGTTGTGTAAAATCTACACTGGGACTAAATCACCAAGTGGGGCATATGAGTCCCAGTGAGGCTTTTTTCACAATTTTTAGAAAATTTCAAGTGATTTTATGCTTTTTAGTTTGGATGATCTATAGAATAGATGCCAATCCAGATTTCAAATGATTTCCAATGATGCAAAATTTAGAAACCCTAGAATGCCAATTAACTGATGCAAAATGCAATGCAATGTTAATGCAAGCTAAATCTAGGATGATAATGCACTCCAAACCAAAATTATGATGTTCTAAATGTAGGTTCACCAAAATGAAAGGAAGAAAATTGTGTTGTGGGGATTCTATGCTTGGGAGGTACAATAACAATCTTCTACACTCTCATTCAAGGAAAACCGTAGAGATTTCAATCCAAGGATGGAATGAGGGAAAAACATCTTACAATAGGGTTGTCTTAGGATTTGATTAGAAACTAAATGAGAGTTCACCACCAAGCTAGGGCTTTCAAAGACTAATGAAATGCAATACCTAATGCTTAATCCTAATTCAATGCAAACTTTCACTAAATGACCTAAAAATGCATGTAAATTAGAACAAAAAATTGAGAGATGAAAGGTGTTCACCTAGAAACCTAAAGAAGATTGGATGAAGCTTTGAAATTTTGAAAACACTTATTTTAATGCTCACTAGGACTCATATGCTAGAAAAGGCGATTTAGTCCCAAATTAGGGTTTCTAGGCAGGAACATGGATTTTTGATAGTGTAGATTTTGGATCTACAAAAATGTAAAAATTGAACTATAGTGGGACCCATATGCCAGAAGTGGCATATCAATCCAGTTAGGTTTTTCTAGAAATTCAAAGTTTGGTTATGCTCTTCAATTTCTGCTCTATCCTTTCCTGATGATTTCTAGATCCGAATCTTCAATTTGCAACCTGTAGATGTCTTCCAAAGATCTTCAATGCAAGGTGACAACTTTGACAACTTTGAATACTTTGAAAAATTTCTCCAAACTTACTCCTTAGAGGTTCTTCAACGTAGATCTACAAAACACACTAAAGAGGGACAAATTTTGTTTTGTTAGTGGATAGGGGTTTTCCTTGGTCAAACCCTATTTTGGTAATCAAACCTTGTAATGAAAAGAAATAGGAAAGGAGAATGATGAATGAACAAAATGTGATGTTGTAACTCACCAAACCCTAGCAATAAAGTGATGTGAACATGTATGAAATGGCTCTATTGAATGTAAATATTGACTCTTGCTTGAATGTGATAGATCTTAATTTGAATGCTAGCTTGAATCATGAAACTTTACATCATAATTGTAAGCTCAAAAACAAACATGATGTATGAAAATTTTGACATGATGCTTGATGCTTGAAGAATGCTCTAAAGCACTTGATAATCAGCTCTTGAAGACACTTGAATGCTCTTATAAGCACCAATTTTATGTAAGGATCACTTGTAAACTTGCTAGATCACTTGAATGCTTGTTATGAGAAAAATGAGTGAAACAACCTTGTATTTATACTTTTTTATGCCCAATTTCCCAAAATTACAACACTAGAAGCCAACATCAGATCTAGCAGGATAAAATCTCGCCAAGAATTTGAATTAAATTTAATTTTGGGCCACACAATACTCATACGTCTCAAGTGGTGTATGAGTCCCATCAGGATTAACTATGGGACACATTTTAAAAAATAATTAGAAAGATGTGAAATCCAGATTGGGACACAAAAACCTAGGTGGGACTCATATGCCCAAGGTGGTGTATGAGTCATAGATCACTAAATCTGGGCCACACAACCTAAAAAAATTCCAATTATGATTGGATGCTAGTATATGTTAGGATTATCCTCGAATAGGTACATTAATTAAGGCTTATGGATGCAAAATAAAGCTAATCAAAGCATAAAACATCCAATCATTTATGAAAACCGTAGAAAAGTGTGAAAGTGTTTTACAACACTCAAAATAAGATATAATTAAGCCCATTTAGTTTACAAGGGTCCAAGACCTAATGTGAATGTGAATGTGTTAAAAACACATTATAACACTAAATCAAGGCAACATTAAGCTCAAATTAATAAGGACGACCTAAACAAGTGTGAAAATTATCATGGACGACATTTTTCAACACTACATTTAGCCCACTTTAGTGAGGATTAATCAATAGGGTAAGGAGATTTGTTCAATATACATTATATTTATGTTTAATACACCAAAAGTGGGTATTGTAGTGTGACACAATTTTATGATGTGTCATTAAATAAAAAATGCTTTGATAGATGACGCATCATAGAGTTATGTTTAGAACTCAAGTAATGATACTGGTCCATTGGCTAATGTACCTTGACCTAGTACAAGATAAGAACATGGCTTCTATATGTGGAAGGGAGTCATTAATAGGGCTGATCTTACAAAGTTGGTTTACAATTTCTAGGAGATTTTGATTTTTGTTGAAATCACATATTTTTAGAAAATATAATCATTTAAGCCTTAAAAATTTCAATTTAAAGCATTCAAATTAAAGAAGGTTATTTGATCAAACCCCCTTGGATAGAACCCCTCTAGTTCTAAAACATACCTATAACAAAGTCTTCTTCACACCTATCAAAATGCTGATAAAAAACCTTCTTTTTTTCTTGATGGAGGTCATCCACAAATTACTTTTTGCTACCCGATACGGGAGCACGAGCCTTCTTGGGTTGAACCTCTTCGGCTAATAGCCAAGGACTGAGGGGTATCTATTCTGCCACATTTTCCCAGGGCACGATCTTGGCCTCATCCCCTTTTCGGTGTCAGAGCCTTGAACTCAACAAGACTTGATCCTTGGTGGGCTTATTTTGAACCCTTCAACTTCACTAGTAGACCAAGGGCCCATTGACAAAAACCCATTTTTGATTTACCTTTTTGGGGAGCAAATGAATTCATTTAAAATTTATTTTTTCCACGTATCTAGTCCTTATTATAAGATTCCCAAAAAGTATAATTTTAAATATATTTAATTTTATTATTATATTTTTTATTTCCTATGAATGTAAGTTTTTCACCGAAAATCAAGCTCTATGTTTTGCACACGTAGAAAAATAGTCTATTATCATTTTTTTTTTGAAAAATATGAGTGCACCAGATATTGAAGTCCTTGATCCAACATAAAATAAAATGATTTTGATACATACAAAAAAAGTTACGTGTTATATGGTCGAGTTATGTCTGAATTGTAATTGGTTTGACCTTGAAACTTGATTAAAGAAAAAATATTCAATACAAAACTATCTAACCAAGTGGAAGCAATAGATATTGTAGTTACAAATCTAAATTCGAAAGAATTAGAATTTTATCCTTCATGGAAAAAATATGTGTTATATAGTGAGCGCCATTTAATTTTTTTTATTTTTTTTAAACTAGAGTTTTGAGGGAGATAGAAAAAAAGTGCAATATGATTCCAAACATTTTGAAAAAAAAAAAAAGAATCTACAGAGAAAATTTCATGAAACTCTAGTTTGCATCATCTTCAAATTCCTCACGGTTTAGCCACTATAGGTGCCCAAATGTGAAGATTTAGTTAAAAATAATAATTTAAGTATCCAATTTGGCCAAAAATTGTAAACCACTATTGTGGGATCACCTAGAGATGATGCAAAGGTTGGCTCTGAAAGGAGGATGAAATGGTAGATTAGTTGGTTGGTGTACTACAAAGGGAAAGTGCACAATTTGTTAGCTAGAGATACATGAAATAAATTATTAAATAATGTGATAGAGGAGATTGATGATTGGAACAATCCCAAATGGCTAAATTTTGGGAATTTCTAGTAGTGCATCATTAGTTGAGATAGGGTGACGTGGAAAATAGTGAGGCCCAAGCTCATGTGCATATATGTGCCCACAAGAAAGGACAATATCTTTGGTGGGGCTAAAACAAAGTGAGATATATCATAATTATTGGTAGGTGTAACCTCAAAGAGTAAAATCGCACATTGTTATTGGAGGAGGCATAACATGTACATGATTAAAAGAAGGAAAGAGAGATCAACTATTGTTGCACATAAATATAAATCAGAGCTTAAGGTGATCATTAGATTGTGTGAGCTATTAGAACTAAAGGGATTTAATAGTTTTTGCAAGTTGAAAAAAAATATTCTAGTGCTTAGTGGTAGGAGTTGTGCCACTAGCTCCAAGGTGATGAGTTGTTAGCAAGTTAGGCTAAGGGAACTTTCTGAGTAATTGAATGCCTAGTAAAGACATCACATTAGATTGGGAAAATATAGTGGGAGTTGTTGAGCTTTGTGTAATTCATGAATGAACACAAAAAAAAAGGTTGTGACAAAGCGTTAAGGAAAGCAAGAGAAAATAAAAATCTTGCATGTGGGATTTTAAATAGATAAGGTTAGCATGAACATTGAGCTAGAGCTTAGCTAGAAGCATAAAAAAATGGAAGGAAAATGTGTGGGCATGAAGATTACTTACGGGTTTGAATTTAGTGGCTTCAAGCCCAAAGTAGACTTGGGTTTGTTGAGGGAACAACATGCTATGCAATTGGTTTGCTAAGTGATTTGTCTAGATATTTTATGTATATTTATTTAACTATTTATGTGTGCGAAATTATTTAGTAGTTCAAATAGATATTATAAGTAATATTTATAATATAGAAAAATAAAATAGCTCTTAAAGTAAAAACTAAAAGTAAATAATTTATTTTCATTTAAATTTTTGAAAACTTGAGCATGACTTTAGTAATGAAAAATAAAATAATTATTCAATAAAAGATAAAGCTAATGATGTTTGAATTAAAATACTTCTAAATTTTAAATAAATAATGTGTATATATGTCTTTTTTATCTAGTTGTTTATTTATTTATATGCCAATACTTCTATATAAAAGTTTAGATAGATATTTAAAAATAATATTCAAAGAAATATTATAAAGGATTATGTCTTTTTATCGTAATCTAACCTAATTAAATGAATTAATATAATTATACAAATTTCAACATACATTATTTCATATCAATTCAAATGATAAATTAATATTATACTATCTATTTTTTAAACTAATATAAATATATTAAACACATTTATCTAAAAGATTTTAAGAGATATTAATCTAGAGCTATCTACATATCTTATATATTAAATTAATATAAATATATCAAAATTCTTTTATCTTTAATATTTTTTAAATATATTTGTTTAAAATATCTAAGATCAAATTTTAAAATCTATTTACTCTAATTTTTGAAACACTTTTATTTTACATATAATTATTAATTTTTATGTAATCGAAAAAATATTATATGTATTATTTAAAAATTCATAATTTATATTATTTTATATGATTTATTATATTACCTAGGATGATTTCCAAGATCAATTGGACAATATTTTAATTTACTTTTGTTTTCCCGATTTTGTCTTAAAAATATTTATTAATATACGAAAATTAACATACTGTTCAGAAAGAAAATAATCGTGCCCCTTTTTAATGTTTCCACGTACTTACAATTTTTTCCCTATTTTGTGGTAGGTATCACATATTCACACGTATACGGAGAAGCGAATAAAAATTTGTTTTGCTACACATGTTTCTGCAATATTGTTAATTTGTAAAAGGCCATTCCACTGGATTGTCGCATTCTCATGATTTTGAGATTGCATGATGAAATGGTTAATTTGGCAAAGCAAGTATAAGTAGGCCTTGACCGAATATTCACCAGCAAAATACTCAAACCTCAAACATTATAAGCTTACGCTTGTGATGGCTTCGGAAATAGAAGCCGCACCTTGTAAAATGAAGTTGGTAGAGAGGACCTACTCTAGTCCACCAGGCTGGCGTTTAGCAACTTATCAGGAAGCAAAGGATGAGCTTGAGATGATCAAGCAGCAGGATCTTCTCAAGGGACGAAAGAGAGCTCGTCTTCTTGACGGCTGGATAAGTGGCCCGCGTTAAAACATCCAAATCGGAGACGAGTTCAGAAGCTGTTTGGGATACATGCTTATCATACAACTCCAGCCATCCGCAAGCTCTAGCTCGAGTATATTCTTTTCTTTACGAATCTTATTCTGTTTTAACTCTGATTCAAACGATTGGTGAGAATATTGCTGCCCTTGTGCACTCAACTAGCGTTACAAAATGTTCAGGTAACTCAGATCATGCGAAAAGCATATATGTAGATGTGACAGTCAGCCCCAAAGGAAGAGCATTATTTTTGTGTACTGAAAACTGGAATTACGAAGTTGTGTACTGGGTGCTCAACTCTTGGGAAAATAGAGAGACTTTTAACTCACTAGACGTCAGAGAAGGCAATATACCTTTCAGGAATAAAACCAAATTTGTAGAGATGAACAGACTGATATGTGATATGGGCAGAATACTTGGCGAAGAGGGACTAGCCCATTAGAAAGCGGCGAAGATGAAATTCTCTAGAGACTCAGTTGAGGAAGTGATGGTTAGCATGGGAAACTCCTGTTGGGATAAGTTCACTCAGGAACATAAAAGGATCCTGGGGAAACACTTTCTACAAAGAATAGATAGACTTATTAGAGCTATAGAAGCGCAATGTTCAGAAGTGAATTGGTTTCAGAATTTTGCATCTGAAGGATACACGTCAGGTGCTATCTGGAATTTTTTATGGTTCTATATTTCCTCCTCTATTGTAGCAGGAATCGTACGAAGTAGTATTGGTTTCCTAATCGAAGAGTGGAGCAATGAAGAGTATCAGACGAGAAGCCGGAGGGATTTCATTATATCTACCGCCATACTCTTTTATTTCTCAATGTATGAAGAAAATAAATTGGATTCGATTCTCCAACAAGCATGGAAGGATTCAGCAGATGATCGGCAACATTTCAACGATACGCTGCAAAGTCCACAATCCGCCTACTACGACGAAACTGGAGACTACCATCTTCTCAGCAAGATTTTAATCTATGCAGTTAAGTATAGGGACAGTTTTGTGGTGAAGAAGGTATTAGAGTGGGGCGCTCAGCCACAAGCGAACCTTGACCCAGATAAACAGAATATGGCTCTATGTTATGCTATACAGTTAAATAATAAAGAAATTGTGAGAAGTCTTTTCGACAAATGTCTTTTAAAAGAACAGTTCGCCAATGTAGCGGATGAAAAAGAAATGACTGCTCTTCATTCGGCGTGTCGTTATGCTGATTTAAGCATGTGCGAAATGGTTCTTGAATACGGGGGAAGGCCGGATGTTCATAGGCCGCCTCCCCCTACACCATGCAATTCGAGCTAATAGAAAAGAAATTGTGAGAGTCTTTTCGACAAATGTCATTCAAAAGAACAGTTAGCCAATGTAGCGGATGAAAAAGGATCGACTGCTCTTTATTTGGCGTGTAAGTATGCTGACGTAAGCATGTGTAAAATGGTTCTTGAATACGGGGGTAGCCCGGATGTTAGAGACAAAAGAGGCCGCCTCCCCCTCCACTATGCAGTTGAGAGAGAGGAAGAAGGTATTGTCGATGTGTTGACTGGGGGACGGGACAGCGATGCAGTGCAGAATCAAGATGTCCGTAAAGTTAACCCAAAGAAGGCGGAGATGGTTACTAGCAATGACAAAGATGGGGTGAGCCCTCTGGATATGGCCGTTAAGAAATATAGCATAAAGCTAATGGCGAAGCTATTGTCGGTTTCTCAAGAACCACTAGAGACTTATTTTGATGAGGTGGACTCTGCCATGCTTCTGCGTAAGTTTGCCTATGAAGGCAATTTAGATGCTCTGAAAAAACTCTTGTAGAGAGGAGCAGGTCCACTTGCTTGCGATGAGCAGGGCCGAACAGCTTTGCACCACGCTTCCATGTGTGAACATGACTATAATGCATGTAAGCTAACCGAGTTAATGCTCTACAAATGTACAAGCGAAGAAAAAAAAAATTATTACAGAAGAAAGATAAAAACGGTAAAACGGCTCTCCATTTTGCAGCTAAGAAAGGACACGAACACCTCTGCAACAAATTTTGTTCCTAAATAAAGACATCCTACAAATCAGAGATGCAGATGGGCGAGGCGTTGTCTATGACGCGGTTAAAGGAGACCACCACGATAATCCTCCTACCATTGAGTGCCTCCTTCGATGGGGTGAAGTAGACGTGGAATCCATTGTCGACCACAGTTGTTTGACATTACTATATGTGACCGTTTCAGAGGGCAGCATGTATATAGCAGATTTCCTTCTCAAAGTATCAAAACAGCCTAAAATATATGTGAGAACACCAGATTTCCTCGGACAGACGGCTCTTCATAAAGCCGATAAAGGGGGTCACGCGGATATGATAAAAGTACTGTTGTACTGGGGAGCTCACCCTCTTCTCGAAAGAGATTGCGATGGGCGAACGGTATTCCACTATTTCGTTCGAACACTATTAACTGGAGAGGATGGAATAGCTGTTGCCGATTTGCTGTTAAACAAGTGTGGATCCGATGAAAGGAGATTGCTTCTGCTGTGGGCCTCCGCTGCAGGGGTAGGCACTGCAGACCAACATCTAAGCGATTCTCTACTCGGAAACTTTCTTTTACAAAAAAAAAAATTATTTGACTGAAAAGCTAGGGAAGGAAAAGAATTTGTCAAGGACAGCTGCATGTCTGGGTGATATTGAGATGACCAAAGAATTGCTTTCTAAGGGTGCTCAAATCGTGGACTTTAAGGACCACAGGTGGAGAAAAGGTTTAAAAGCAGAAGATAAAAATAATGTCCTAACAGGTATTTAATATACTTTGCAATGTTCTGCTTTATTTGATTCTTTATATATGATATCAGATGCCAGATATTGTGTTATGATTGTGCGCTTGGCTGTCTGCAGTTTGCAAGCAAATTCAAAGCATTGCAGAACAGGGAAATGATCAACCAACGACATCTGACAATCTGGGTAAAATATAATCTATTTTCTTTTGAAAGAAAAAAAAGTTTTCTAAAATATGTTTTAACCTTATCCAAATTTGTTGTTCCTAATTTTACAGGAAGAAGTGACTTTGCATATGGTCTTGCTGCGTTGCTTTTGAACCCTTATCTAAAACCTCCTATTACAGTTGGTTTATCTGGTAGTTGGGGTATGGGAAAATCGAGTCTGATGGTACAGGTAAATTTAAAATGCCACGTTAACGAAAATAAAATATTATTTTTCTGCTTACTCAAAATTTAAAATGTTTGGCCTAAAGTCTAGTTCGCTTTTGTTCAATACAGAGAGGGCATTTTGTTGAAGACAGCTGCACAACTGGCATTATTGCCATCCGAAATGACACGTTCAAGTTTTCCTGGTTTTCAAATTTTAGAACACACAAGAGAGGGCCAAAGAAAATATCACCAAATTAAGACAAGCATAAAATTATTGCTCGATGACACCAACTTACAAAATAACTTCTTTCAGCGTATGAAGAATAAGATACTCGAATGCTGGGTGAAGAAAAAAAATATTAAATCGGGCAAAACGACAAAGGTAAAATTTAAATACGAAAAATAGTATGAATTATTTCCCTTAAAGCTTTTCCGCTAACAAATTGTTAGATGTGGTTGTTTATTAGGAAGGAGATGCACTTCGTGAGTTTTTAGTAAACTACAAGGCTAAATATCATAATATATTTAAATCACTAGCTGCTATGAATAGCAGTGGCATGGTAAATCTCTTGCTTGAGAAAAGCTTCAGTATTGCCTTTGGTTCTAATCTTGGTAATTCAATTGTCTAACTGTTTCCTAGTTTTCATTCTCAGTTCAAAGTAAAAGGTCAACATTCACAGTCAGAAATTGATTCTTCAACAATGAAAAGTGTGGTTTCGTATGTTTTATGTTCTCCCTTGAAAAGAAAAGCTCAGCAACCAGAGTCCGGAAATGATTCTCCAATAGAGGGAACCGTGCCTGCAATATTAACTGTACGATATAACGCATGGAGATACAGGAGCGAATCAGACGCATTGGCTGGCTCGGCAATGGAAATTACAAAAGGAATGGAAGGAATAATGACAGATGCCCAATGGTGGAGCACATGCTTGAGAAATACTTGGAGAACGAAGAAACGGGCTATCTGGACTGAAATTATCTTTCCAATCTTCCTTGCGGTTCTATTGGCCATCTCATTTAATTGGGTTTTATGGCTTATGCTTGATAGATACAACATCAAAGAACCAGTGGAGCTAAAATATGCATCCTTTCCTCTAGCTTTAGCCATATCAAAGAGTTTGGTGAGCACTATAAATCCCGTGAGCGATCAATTAATGAATAACATAACACTTCCAGACCACAAATAAAAGCTTGGTTATCATGAACAGATAATATCTGATATCACTTTCTTGAAAAAGGAGCTTAGCAAGAAACCGTTTTTCCTGTGCACTGCTGCTTCCTACATTATTTCATTGTTATCTTCTGAATACAGTGGAGAAATCTTGGCCAATTTGATACCCAGTACTAATCTAAGAATAATTGTATTTGTTGATGATCTTGACAGGTGTTCAGAGTCTGTCCTTCTTCAGGTAAATTTAGAAATAATTTTAATTTCAATACAAATTTTAGGCTCTCTATGCCAGCCCTGGAATTTGATAGTCTATTTGACCGTTTTTTGCATTTTGGACTGTATATTACAACCTAAAAATTTATTAGACTATCATTTGACTTGCTATATTTTTATATAACCGTAAAATTGACACTTAATTTTTTTATTAAACCGTAAAAATTTATTGTATATATATATATATATATATATATATATATATATAATAAAATATTTTTTATAATAAAAATATAAATTAGTTTAGATTTGGAATAATTCTTTCTAATTTCACTTTATATTAATATATATAATTTATTATAAAATTCAAAATTTGAAAATAAAATATTTTCAAGATTAAATATAGTTTTTTCTAATTTTTTAAAGATTTTGACATTTTTACTAATAGTTATCATTGCTTTTTACTAATCTATATGATTTATAATATTTATTATAAAAATTATATTAATTCAAAATCTTTTCAAAATAGAATTTAACTTTTTGAATATTTTAACAAGATTTATTTTCTACATAATTTATAAACTTTAACATTAAATTTAAGATTTTTAGATTTATTTCTAATTATCAATATTTTCTAATTTTTCATTTTTTTAAATATATATAGGATATCCTTATGAACAATCACATAACACAAATTTTCATTGTTGAAAGCATTTATTTTATAGCATTGTAACTTGTTTTTTCAACAACATTTTGTTTGCAGTGATTCCCAACTTTGATTTTTTTCAAGATAATACAACATAAAACTTATTAGTGAGCAATGAGCATGTTGAAATTTTATTTTCCGTTTACAAATAATTATTCTCAGCTTTGATTTTTTTCAACATAATACAACATTTAAGGATTGAACATTTTTTTAGAGGTGATTCAACAAATGTGTTTTATTGGTGAGCATGTTGAAATTTTAAATAATGAGTTGAATAAGGATTAAACTATTTTTAATTTTATGTAATTATCTTGGATAGGTTTGAAATTGATATTTAAATATGATTTTAGATAGAACAATTTGGGGATTGAACTACTTTTAATTTTATATAATTTTTTTTTGCTGATTTGAAATTGCTATTTAAATGTATTTTTAGATAGACCAATTCATAAATTGAATTAATTTTAATTTTATATAACTATTTCTTGGTAGGTTTGAAATTAATATTTAAATGTGTTTTTATGATATTTGCACATATGAAATCAATAAATTAATTTATAGTCAACTTATTCTAGTTAAATATTAAATTAAATATTCATTGCAATTTTACAATTTCAGGAATCAATCAACAAAATAGTAATACAATTTTACAAATTAGAGAATAAATATACGGAAAAAAAATCATGTGTAATAAATTTATGTTTAATCTAATACTCTATGCATTTTTATTTATCAATAAAATTTATTATATGCAAATTGAATTTACTAATTGAGTGCATGCATAGTTTCTAAAATTTATAAATTTTATAAGTTAATTATTTTATAAAATTATATTTCATAGATTACTAATATATTGATTTTTTTAGGTACTTTAATAATGTCTTAAGAAAGAAAAAACAAGCTACTATTGGAGAAATGTATAAGTGGACTAGAGAGAAGGTTCCTAAAACTTATAGTAATTCAATGTTACATGAACAGTCTCATAATAATCATCTTAAAGAAACATTTAAAGAAATATTTGGGTCCTTTTCATATGATGATTCAAATGAATATGCATATCAAGGTGGTGAAGGGGATACTATTAGTGATGAAGTTGGGGAGGGGTCAAATCTCAATCAAGGGAAGCAAAAAGTTCTAAAGAGAAAATTTCTAATGGAATGGTTAGAAAAACTTGTTTGGTTAAATTATTTTGAGCATGATGGTAAGATACTTATGAAATGTAATTATTGTGAAAAGTATAAGATCTCAGGCCCATGGGGTATAGGGGATGGGTATTTTTAAGAAGTATGATTCCTATAAAAAATACTTAATTAATTTATATGATACATAATATTTAAAAAAATCAAATTACTTGTGTTATTAAAAAATAGAAATTTATAAAAATAAAAAATCATATTTAATATGTATGATTAATAAAATCAATAATATTTTAATATAAAAAAATTTATATATAAAAAAATATAAATTAAATATTTTTTGACAGTTCAATTTTTTAATAAAACGTTAAATGACGGGCATTTAAATGAACAAACCGTCACAAAAAATTCATATGAGATGGGGTGGCCGTCAAATTCCAGGCCTGCTCTATGCTATTTAAATTGTGCTAAAATAATTTTGCATGCTACACAGGGTTTATCGGCTATTAATCATGTATTAGCTGTCTGCGAAATCAGTGTCATTCTAGGAATGGATAAAGACGTGATTCAACGGGCAATATTGAAAAAGCATGGAGACGAATCTTTGAAAAAAGAAAAGTTTACAGACAAGTATTTACAAAAGATAATACAACTGCCATTAGACCTCCCTTGACCCAGATGAAGCCCAATCAAAGAATTTCTTGAAACGACAGTTGGGCGTATTCAAAAAACAAGGCCATTTATTTTCAGAATCGGATGCACAAGATGAGACCAGGCCTGGAATTTGACGGCCACCCTTGCCTGTCATATGAAATTTTTGTGACAGTTTGTTCATTTAAATATCTATCATTTTACGTTTTATGAAAAAATTTGACTATCAAAAAAAAAAATTGAAGTACTTTAAAAAATCAATATATTAGTAATCTATGAAATATTATTTTATAAAATAATTATGTTAGAAAATTTACAAATTTTAGAAATTATGCATGCACTCAATTAGTAAATCCAACTGTATATAATAAATTTTATTGGTAATTAAAATAATTATATATATGTAATTTACATTTTGACAATGCATAGAGTATTAAATTAAGAATAATTATATTACACAATATAATTGTTTTTTCCATATATTTATTCTTTAATTTGTAAAATTGTATTACTATTTTGACTATAAATTAATTTATTGATTTCATATGTGTAAATATCATAAAAACACATTTAAATATCAATTTCAAATCAAATCTAGCAAAAAATAATTATATAAAATTAAAAATAGTTCAATCCACAAATTGATCTATCTAAATCGTATTTAAATATTAATTTCAAACCTATCCAAAAATAATTATATAAAATTAAAAATAGTTTCATCCTTATTCAACTCATTATCTAAAATTTCAAAATGCTCACCAATAAAACACAACTACTCCTTGAAAAAAATAAAAGTTAAATTTTTTTATAGTTTAATTTTAAGTTCATTTATCTAAAAACATAAATTATTTGTAAAAGGCAAACAAAATTTCAACATCTCACCAATAAAAACAAATGCTCTGTTGAAGAAAATCAAAGCTAAGAATCACTCTACACAAAATGCTATAAAATAAATCTTGTTGAAAAAAAAATGTTATAAAATAAATGCTTTGAAAATACAATGAAAATTTGTGCTATGTTGTTATTCATAAGAATATCCTATATATATTAAAAAACCATAAAATTAAAAAATATTGATAATTAGAAATAAATTTTAAATCTTAAATTTATTGTTAATTGTAACAAGAAGTTTCTAAATTATATAGAAAATAAATCTTATTAAAATATTCAAAAAGTTAAAAATAAATTATATTCTATTTTGAAAAGATTTTGAATTAATATATATTTTTATAATAAATATTATAAATCATATATATAAAGCAATGATAATTATTAGTAAAAAAGTCAAAATCTTTAAAAAATTAGAAAGAACTATATTTAATTTTGAAAAGATTCTATTTTCAAAGATTTTGAATTAATAAATATATTTATAATAAATCATATATATTAATATAAAGTGAAATTAGAAAGAATTATTCCAATTTTCAATTATAAACTAATTTATATTTTTATCATAAACATTATTTTATATATATATATGCCTACAATAATTTTTTACGGTTTAATAATAATTTGAAGTGTCATATTTACGGTTATATAAAAATATAGCAAGTCAAATGGTCCAAATACAAAAAACAGTCAAATAGACCATCAAATTCCAGGCCTGGATGAGACTACACAAGAAATAGAAAAGGCTTATCATGCTCCGCCTGGATGAGACTACACAAGAAATAGAAAAGGCTTATCATGCTCCCTTTCCTGCAATTGAGTGGGATAGCTATAAAATACCAAACTTTAGTGGATTGATTGGCCCAGATCCGTCTATACAAGGTAAGACTGTTAATTAAGATATAAATATACACCAACTTTAAATAAATGCTTTAAACCTTCCTTATATATTATTGATATTATTAGTGGAAGCATCTAATAATAACCATTGTTATTGAAACTAGAAGCTAGCAACTCAAAAGCAAGAGGTGGTCAGCCAGAAACAGAAACACTTGAAAACACTGTCATAGATATAGAGGGGGCAAAGGGAACAAGTAGGTATCTCAATACCATGTTTATAATATTCTGTGACAAACCGAATTTACAACTTCATATTTAATCTCTGCTATTCATACTCCTTTATTTTCTTCATAATAAAGGAAAAATGACAAGCACTCAGAACAAATATAAATGCAAAGGGATTAGTAAAGAAAACACATTATAAATTTATAAACATACAATACAAACAATTTGGTTTTCTTTTCACTGAACTATGTGCCATTCATCCTAATACTTAGAGTACAGGACAAGTATTATTACTATACATCAGTACTGAACCATCTGTACATTATGACTATGCTTGGCTTTGTTGTTGAAAATGCCATTTGTTGCAATAATATTGTTGATATTTATTTGCGGGTGGTAGAAGTTCACTACAAACAACGACCAAAATAAGAGCTCCGCCACAATCAGATGCAGCAAAAGTTATTTTATTGCATATAGATTATAAATAAAATATTTAATTAATAATATATATTTTAGATCACACGTTATCAATGATTATTACTTAATTCTTTTCAGAAGTGTTTCTGAATAATGGAAATATCACAACTCTTATCACTGCATACTGGAGTTGTTCTTAAAAGAAATGGCAAATATCGTTTGAAAATGTCACTTGGGATGAAAATTACTAAACTGTAGAAATATTTCCTGTAGTACCCCTCCATTCTCACCTGGGATGTGTAGGTAGTCTGGCTAAGGAATCAGAAGAAGAGGATGGGACAAGAGCTTCTAATGGTATTTTTGTGAGTATGATATTACATTATAATTTCATTTAATTGGTGATGTTTTTATATAGATGCAGTATTAGGTGGTGATGCAGTAGATTAGTAATTGTTCAGGATGATATGATATGATTTGTTAGTTTAGAAATGATTAATTTATCGGTTGTACATTATATTGTTTGGATAGATGTGATGAAGGACAGTGTAGCACCACTCATTCGCGGGTGCCCTGCTACACTGCGATTCCTTCTCACAATACAATGCTTTGATTTTATATACGTTTTCACATGTACACAACTTCATTGTATGCAGGGATTGCAGGTACATAGTCTCGATTCCACCTGCTTCGGTAGGACAGGGCGAGCACCAATAACCCAACAGCATAATGTTGAAACAGAGGTGACTTGGAAGTCATCTCGTCCCATGATGTCAGACCGTCTTGTTTAAACGGTTTTGTGCGTTCTTGTAATTGTCGTTCTTTGTGGTCGTCGTTTGTGTTTTGTCGTACATTATTTATATTGGTATTTTATAAGTCGTGATTTATTTGATTTAAATGATGGTAATATTATGTATTATAATGTTAGATTAACTTGTATTTAAATATTTAAATGTTTTATTTATTTTTAAAAGTCATGAGTTTATTAAATGATAACTAAAATATTAAATTATGTTTTATTATTTTAATTTATTTATTTTGTTGAGGATAATTGTTAGAATAAATTATTTAAATTAATTAGATAATGTGCTTTGCAAGTAAAGTTGTAAAAACAGAAATTAAAACAAAAAAAATTGAAAATAGAAAAAAAAAAAAATGAAAAAGTTGCGTGAACGAATGAGAATTGAGATTTGATATAAAAGCTTGCTTTCAAATATATAATTTCTTTTATTGATGATTTTTAGAGCTTTTGTAATGGAATGGGATTATCTTTTATTTTAATTGAAAATTTTGTGAGTTTTACACACAGAGAGGATTATTGAGTCAGAGGCTGCACAAGTGAATAGTTAGGTATTGATGAAATCTTCTGTAGTTTTTGGGGGGAAAAATATTTTCATTCTTTTGTGTGAAAAATCCTGGAGAGAGTCTTCTAAGTAAAGTCTGAGATCCAAATTCAAGTACGGTATTCTGGAGAAGAGATTTTGAAGCAGGAACGAGGAACTCTTTGGAGAGGCCATTAAATCAACAGGAATCATCAGATTTTCAAATAAGCACAGGACTCCAGGTTTTATCTATTTCTTCTCTAGTTTTCTGATTTTAAGAAAACAGAAAAATAATTAGATTATTTGGGAAAGAAAAATGAAACCTTAGAAAAGAGAAATTACTGAAAAGTAAAAATTACTGTAGAACTTAAATAAAGATTGTCTATAAAACTTTGCTCTATGAATATTCTTTCAATTTGACTTTGAGAAAATAATGTTGTGTTCTAAAAATAAACTGTCTTAAATTGATACTATGAGGACAATTTGTTTTGGTGATTATGAAAATATATCCTCTATATATATATATATAACAAACTATTTTTATTCTATTATTCTTCTGTCTCTCTGTACCTAGAGATATTTGTTCTTATGGATATATATATTAATATGTTATATAATATTTGTGTATATATATATTTACAAATTATATATATAAATAAATTTAGATTCGTATATTGCAAGGTATTCGAAATTTTGATTATAAAAAAAAAGAATTTATAAAAGAAATTGTATTAAAATTTATTTTATGGAATTAGAGTTTTAACCGGGAGGGAGAAGGGACGGCAGTCCCCCTACCCATAGGGGGCTGCGGACTACACATCAGTCCACATAGACTGCTGTGCGCAACAGTCCGTATGGGCTACTGCGTACAGCAGGCCGTGGGGACTGCTGCGTAGTCCCCATATGGCAGCCTTTGTTTTTTTTTTAAAATTTAATTTAATTTAATTTTAATTTATTTTTATAGTTGTTATATATATTATTAGATTATGATTAAATTAATATATGATTTGATTGGATTTTTATATTTGTTATAGATGTGTATTATTGTGAATGAGGGAAGCAAATAGGAATTCTATAATTGAAAGACATTGATGTTTATCTCTCGTAAAGTGTATAATGTAGTAAATGGTGATAAATTTTATTTTATTTTGAATCAAGAAGATTATTATGTGATAAAAAAAAGAGAGTATGTTTGTCTGGGAGAAAGCGGGTGAGAATTGTTTAGGCTTATGGTATTCTAGCTTTAATGGAGTTGATAAAATTGATCTTTGAATTTGTGGAAGAGGATAATGTTGATATTTAAGGAATTGTAAAAGTGATTAAAGAGTTTATAATTTCAGAAGAAAAGTATGGAGGATGTTGGGAGTACTTGTTTTTGATATGTGGCATCAATCATGTATGTGCATATGAGAATAGGGAAAATTTGTTTTTTATAATAGTAGGTATGAATGTACTCCTTGTTTTGTGGAAACCAATATCTGTGCAATGTTTGTATGTTGTATTAAACCTATGCTTGCCTTGTGTGCCATGTGATGGTGATACTATGTACCCATCCATGGGGAAACTGTTGTTTTCCTTAGTGTGGAAATAACCATACCATTCATGTGTTGCATGTCTGTTACCTGATTGAGGGCCAACCCATGTGTGGTTGAAATTTATATATGAGTAGCCAAAAGATAGTTTCATAGATTCTTTTCTTTTGGTTCTCCAGTCCCTCAATCCGTGAAGGGGTAGTAGCAGCCACAAAGTTCCTTAGGTGGAGTGTGCAGCGTACGCATATTGCGACGCAGAGCAGTCTTAGCTCAACCGATCTTGAGGAAACATACTCACTACTTCCCCTTATGATGGATCAGAGTACTTGATTCATATGTGCTAGCCTAAACCCACAGTTTTGAGTATAGCAACATTGGATTGTTAGTTTATGCATGGCCGTCCATAGAGACGTTGACCTGGCATTAGCGAGTCAACCTCATCTGCATGAGAGGTGAAGCTCGAGTAGCCCCATATTGATATGCTTATATATGTATTGCATACACTGTATCTGCACATGTTTCGACATGAGGCAATGGATACGATGCCACACCCCACTGATGTTCCGACACAGTGCTGGTGATGATGCCGTGTTGCTGATGGTAGCGAGCTAGGCTTGAGGACACAATGCCACGTGCATAGACACGTGAAGGTGCACTATGAGATTGGGTTATGATAGCCTATTTGTGTGATGATTGTAATGGGGCCTCACACACTTGTAGAGGGATACTCATGTTTGCTTTCGACAGGGTATGTGTCGATTAGCATATGGGTAGGTCCTAGCCATGTATACCTCTGGCGATGGTGAGTACCTACGTGTGCCTTCTCCATGAGGTATCGCTATGCGGGGTGTGTCTAGCGCATGCCTACTTTCGCAGAGCCACGAACACACTGTCATGCGGCATACGACCAGTGTGTGCCTTCTCCGGCTGGTGTATGACCATGCCGCACTGCGATGCGATGCGAGATGGAGGCCGAGGTGTACATCCTATGCGGGCAACCAAGGAGTGCATGGGCCACTTGGTTAGTCCATGTCGCGTGACGATGTGAGGCAGAGTGTAGCCAAGGAGCACACTCTGGGTCATGTGGATAGCGTGCTTACTCCGCACCACATGAGTGCTACTGCTATAGTCAGACGATGTTCCCTCCTTCCTCATTTGGTGGCTAGTATCTAGTCACACAGTGGTGTACCGTGCAATTTCATGGATTGTGAACTTTCTTTATACTTATTGATGATTTTCTAGTGATTGTGAAGGCCGACACTTTATTTATGATGGATTTTAATGGTTTAGCCACACTTTGTGACTTATTCTCTCATAGCCCTCATGGTTACTTTTGATTTAGTGTTGACATTGCGCGCATTTCTTGCTTTACAGTTGAAATTGAATCTTATTTGATTTTTTTTTATGACTTTGGTGGCTAAACTAAATTATCCTTGTTATTTTCGAGGTCGACCATGTGTCGTATTGTGATTCCTCTCCAAGGACGTATGAGGCGGACTTGGTGAGTGTATAGATGCAAGGAACCTTGAGGATGGGGGTATGTGAGGCTATTTTATGGCTAGGACCCACTACCCACCTATGTGTGATGACTATCTCTTGGAGGCTAACCACCTTGTATAACAAGAGATGGGTCATAGTGGTCTTGTTTAGATGGTCTTGCCATGTGTGTGTGGCCTAACACCATCAAACCACTGAGTGTGAGGTATGGATTTTGTGAGATGGATTTTAGCTCTTGGCTCATGGATTATGTATTGTGGAACAGTATGCTACTTTTCAGCGTCTAGATGGACCCTTGTGTAGCCTCGTTATGTGGTTCCCAGTGATGTGACTATGTATGTATGTGTTAGGAGAATATTTCTTATATTTTATGCCTATTGATGTAAAAGAGGGATAACCATGCTGTCTTAAATGTGGGTATCTTGTGACTCTGTGGTATAAAATAGATTGGATATTATTGAGAATCATCAATTGTGACTTAAAATATGTTACTGAAACATGATATGGTGTGGATTTTTTTTAATTTCAAGTAATCATTTGATGTGTTTTCCTTCTATGATATTTTGAAGATGTTTGTTGTGTAAATGGAAAATTGAGTTAATAGGAGTACTTGCTTTGTTATTAGTGTTGAAACCAAGTATGTTAGTGTAAGAGATGTAAGGATTTATAAATAAAAGTAGTTAAGAAGATATTATTTTCAAATGTGAAGCTGGATAGTGATTCTAATTGTAATGATTCATAAAGAGGGTGTACATCAATTATAGATTAGAGAAATTTTGGTACTAATGTGGTTATGTTTCCATTTTGAGCCATGTGACTTCCAGGAGTAAGTCAAGTTTTAGGGGGGAGGATGTAGTACCGCTCCATTCTCACCTGGGATGTGTAGGTAGTCTAGCTAAAGAATCAGAAGAAGAGGATGGGACAAGAGCTTCTAATGGAATTTTTGTGAGTATGATATTACATTATGATTTCATTTAATTGGTGATGTTTTTATATAGATGCAGTATTAGGTGGTGATGCAGTAGATTAGTAATTGTTCATGATGATATGATATGATTTGTTAGTTTAGAAATGATTAATTTATCGGTTGTACATTATATTGTTTGGATAGATGTGATGAAGGACAGTGTAGCACCACTCATTCGTGGGTGCCTTGCTACGTTGTGATTCCTTCTCACAATACAATGCTTTGATTTTATATACATATGCACGTATACACAACTTCATTGTATGCAGGGATTGCAAGTACATAGTCTCGATTCCACCTACTTTGGTAGGACAGGGCGAGCACCAATAACCCAATGACATAATGTTGAAACAGAGGTGACTTGGAAGTCATCTCGTCCCATGATGTTAGACCATCTTGTTTAAATGGTTTTGTGCGTTCTTGTAATTGTCGTTCTTTGTGGTCGTCATTTGTGTTCTGTCGTACATTATTTATGTTGGTATTTTATAATTTGTGATTTATTGGATTTAAATTATGGTAATATTATGTATTATAATGTTAGATTAACTTGTATTTAAATATTTAAATGTTTTATTTATTTTTAAAAGTCATGAGTTTATTAAATGATAACTAAAATATTAAATTGTGTTTTATTATTTTAATTTATTTATCTTGTTGAGGATAATTGTTAGAATAAATTATTGAAATTAATTAGATAATGTGATTTGCAAGTAAAGTTGTAAAAACAGAAATTAAAACAAAAAAAAATTGAAAATAGAAAAAAAAAAAAAAACTAAAAAGTTGTGTGAATGAATGAGAATTGAGATTTGATATAAAAGCTTGCTTTCAAATATATAATTTCTTTTATTGATGATTTTTAGAGCTTTTGTAATGGAATGGGATTATCTTTTATTTTAATTGAAAATTTTGTGAGTTTTACACATAGAGAGGATTATTGAGACAGAGGCTGCACAAGTGAATAGTTAGGTATTGATGATATCTTCTGTAGTTTTTGGGGGGGGAAAATATTTTCATTCTTTTGTGTGAAAAATCCTGGAGAGAGTCTTCTGAGTAAAGTCTGAGATTCAAATTCGAGTACGGTATTCTGAAGACGAGGAACTCTTTGGAGAGGCCATCAAATCAACGGGCATCATCAAATTTTCAAATAAGCGCAGGACTCCAGGTTTTATCTATTTCTTCTCTGGTCTTCTGATTTTAAGAAAACAGAAAAATAATTAGATTATTTGGGGAAAGAAAAATGAAACCTTAGAAAAGAGAAATTACTGAAAAGTAAAAATTACTGTAGAACTTAAATAAAGATTGTCTATAAAACTTTGCTCTATGAATATTCTTTCAATTTGACTTTGAGAAAATAATGTTGTGTTCTGAAAATAAACTATCTTAAATTGATACTATGAGGACAATTTGTTCTGGTGATTATGAAAATATATCCTCTATATATATATATAACAAGCTATTTTTATTCTATTATTCTTTTGTCTCTCTGGAGATATTTGTTCTTATGGATATATATATTAATATGTTATATAATATATGTGTATATATATATTTACAAATTATATATATATATAAATAAATTTAGATTCAAAAAAAGAATTTATAAAAGAAATTGTATTAATTTTTTTTTTATGGAATTAGAGTTTTAATGGGGAGGGAGAAGGGACGGCAGTGTCGTACCCTTCCCCCTACCCATAGGGGGCTGCGGACTGCTGTGCGCAGCAGTCCGTATCGTACAGCAACCCGTGGGGACTGCTGCGCAGTCCCCATATGGCAGCGTTTGTTTTTTTAAAAAAAAATTGTTTTTTTTAAATTTAATTTAATTTAATTTTAATTTATTTTTATAGTTGTTATATATATTATTAGATTATGATTAAATTAATATATGGTTTGATTGGATTTTTATATTTGTTATAGATAATAATATTAAAAAAAAAATTATTTGCTATGTGTGTGTTCTCTGGGTTTGCACGACGGGTGTTACATTTCCAATCTCAATTTAAAAACAATTCTTAATGAGTTAAGGAAAAGAAAATATTATTTTTTAAAATAGGTTTTAATTTATATCCTATTACATTTTCCCCCGTTTATCTTGTAAAGCTTACTACTCTACAAAGTAGATCCTCAATCCCTATACTTGAAATTCCTTAATCTCTACAATTATACATAATTTCTTCATAATATTATAAATATTATTAATTTTTGTAGTATAAAGAAAAATTGACCATCACTCAAAACAAATATGAATACAAAATGATTATTGCAGTAGAAACATTATAAATTTATAAATATACATAAACTTTTAAAGAAACCAAATCAAACTATCTGTTGTTCATCCAAACGCTTGGACTAAGGAAGAGACATTATAATTTAGATTAGTACTAAATCTGTTATACATTATAATTGTGATTGACTTCACTGTTCAAAATGCCATTCATAGAAATATTATTGATAATGCAATTTATAGATATTACTATTGTTAATATTCTTTTGGCATCTAGCACTGGCTTTGTATTTGTTATATTACTATTGTTAATATTCTTTTGGCATCTAACACTGGTTTCGTATTTGTTGATAGATATTAATAATATAGGTATTTCTGGAATCAGATGCGTAGATTGTTTTTTTTTTGCATCGACAACAAAATAATAGTTCTACCACAACTAGATACAGCAGAATTAATTAATGTTGACATTCATAACTAATATATAGTTTGATATTTATTGATAGATGCTAGTAGTCCACTACTACCAATAAACAGAAAAGGAGGTCCCCGATGGTTAGATGCCGCAGAAGGTAATATAGGTATATCTAGATTATAAATTATATAACTAATAATACATATAAATTCCATTATTAGTTAAATAACATTTTATATTTTCTATCCACCAACGAATGTGCAAACATTAATCTTCATGCAGGTGACCGAAGTTTCAGTGAGTTGAATCCCATAAGGGAGCTGCTGTTCATAGGATACAGCGAAGGAGAGAGAGACGCATTTTGTCACTTTCAAATTTTGATTACAGATTTTCGAAAATTGCCTCGAGAGTGGAAGCGTTTTCTCAACTACCATCGACTAGTTTGGTATATCTTCCTTATTAACAATGAAGGAAAGAATGTAGATGGATGGCAGGTTCAACTAATTACTTGGATCTTTATATGCTGGGAGTTTGAAGATAATATAAATATTCTTGTACAGGCATGCATAAGTTTAAATGGAAAATTTACATACTTATGGTGCATGCTTAAATAATTCTAATTAAGTTCTCTAACAATCCTTGGCAGAGATGGAACAGTATTGGTGTTCTAAGAGAACCAACACGCAAGCAACCATCACTACGAGTGATTGTGGAGCACTGCATAAATAATGAGAAGTGGATCACATGCAACAAGGCTGAGACAATAGCTGGAACTAGCAGTGGAATAGATATATCTAACTTGATTACAGTCGTGAAAGAAAAAAATTATAAGTTAGAGGAAAAAATATTAATGGAACTAGATGCCCTCAAGAAAGAAATGAAAGAGGAAGTGAAGGAGCAGATGGATGCCCTCAGAAAAGAAATAAAAGATGAAATGAAGAAGCAGCTGAATTATCTCAAGAAAGAAATGAAGGAGCAAGTGGATGCCCTCGAGAAGGAAATAAAAGATGAAATGGAGCAGAAGGATTCTCTTACGAAAGAAATAAAAGATGAAATGAAGCAGCAGGTGGATTCCCAACAGGTCGGTAAGAGTGAAAAAATGGACAAGACAAAGAAATTGAAGTTACGAAGCTGGTGGAGATTAAAATATGCATTGCACAAATATGATGTCTCAATGGAAGGTATACAAGCATTTCAAAGGTTTAGATTCTATTGTGAAGCTGGGCATCTCCCATGGCCATTACCTCCGAAGGAAGATGAGAATGAGACTCTTAACTTCTCCAAATGTCAAATGGAACATCGCAAGGAACATTTTATTATTGATTTACGAAGCCTTATTGAAAAGTGCATTTAAAAGAGGTTGGAGATCTTATAAATCACATTTTGTATGTTTAAGTTTGGGCCATTTGAAGAGGGCTCTAGAGATTTAAGAGGAAATCTATATATATATATAAACATTTGTCTGTTAGAGTTACATTTTCTTTTGAATATTCTATTTTTGACAATTGCATGATTAATGATAGATTTACAATTGAATTGTTTATTGGATTCATTTTATAATGCGATGATAGTTTATAAGATTAAATTTTATGGTTGTATGATTTTATTTAGTTTTTTTTTTTAATATGATTAAACTTTTTATAAAGATTTTATCATATGAAAAATAAATTTTAGATTATAATTTTTTATATAATTATTTTTTTTATATTTAATTTATAAGTATGATTATTTTTTTATATATTTAATTAATAAATATATTTTTAAATGAAATATCTTAATATTTGAAGTATAATTTTCAATTGATAATTGTCATCAAATTTTCTCCAGATAAAAAGTTTACAATCAAGTTTAGGCCCTTCAATTAGAATCAAAATAAGATTTTGAAGCTTTTGAATATGTGTTAGTGAATACATAAAAATAAATTGGATTGTATGTTTTTCTTTTGAAGGAACTTTTATAAACAAAGAATTTGACCCCCACTTAGAAGTAAGAAATATTTAATTGTCACTACATGCCATTATGTGGTTATTTTCATAATTATATCCCTTGGAATAGAGTACTTTTAGATTTTTTAGTTAGTAAATCTTGATTTGAATAAAACTTCTAAAATAGGCACTTCAAATTTATGAGCTTATTTGATAATGAATTTGACTTATTTTAAATAGAAGGAAAATCAAATAAATTTTTATGAGTTGTTATTTGTAGATCATGTTTGAAGCTAAATATTGTTAAAATTTTGATCAAGAGGATTAAATGTAATGATATCAAACAAAAACCCAAGATGGAGGATATTGCATTATAGAGGGCCATTTGATTAGTGGGCTCTTTAGTTTTTATTATCATATTAATATTTTTGTTGTTTTTACCAAAATCATAATTTTTTTAATATAAATGTGGTGTAAAAGACTTTATTATGCATTCAATTAATTTTTTAGCGGATAGGCTATTCTATGTGGGGGAACCCCACCGGCATTTCCCCCAGTCTGACGCCGGTGAGAACCCCCAAATTGTGGTTTTTTTTTTCCGATTTCCCGTATGTCACCGTGACTGCCACGTAATGTTAAGGAACAGTGACGAAACTTATTTATTTTGAGTTTAGCAAAAGCTATGAAAAATAGTAGAGGAGATGCGTAATCAAGCTGATGAACCAGTGAAGACTACAAGAATGCTAAAAATAATTTCTGAGTTTTTGCTTGGGGATGATGACTCCTCTTCACTTCCCTCATACGACCACTGCCATTTCAGCGTAGGAGAAACAATTCTCTGCAATTACAAAAATCTTGACTTGGGTGATTACAGCGACTCCTGCCATTGCTGAGAAGTCATCCATTTTGACATTTTGGCATTGCTGAGAAAAAGCAGGAGAATCAGATGCCATTGTTGAGAAGTCATTCATTTTGGCATTTCCTCCACCGATGGAAAGTAGGGTTTTCACTGAGGGATTCCTCTTCTGCAATGTGGAGGTGAAGAGTGTGATGCTTTCCTGGTTGCCTGCAGAGACGGTGACCTCATGCATTTGCGGATTAAGATCTGCGAAAGTGTAGAGGAGATGGGTGTAGATGGATATGTTTCATAGATTAGAGATTTTCTTATGAAGATTTAGATTTGGGAAGGAGAACAGATAGTAACAAAAACTTGAGAGAAAAATATGTCTCCGCTATTGTTGTGTTATGGTGTGAAGGAAACAAAGCGTAGCCTCTGGAAACCATAGAAAAAAAACTTGAGATAAAAAATCATTAATAAAAATAAGCCACGCACCTGTGTCACTAGAAGTGGAGATTATTTATTTGTGAAATGTAACTTCTTACCAAAACATCAAATCGGAATACCTATTTTACAAGACGCGTTAATGTCCATAGCCCGATCTATGGCTCCTCCCTGTAATTTTGCATACAAATATTTCTTACCAGTTTACCTTCATAAAATAATTATGGCAGCCAAAGAAAAATATAAAGGAGGTTCAACCTTTGACAATCCTCTACGCATGCAGGTCTCCTGCGTATTTCTCTACATTGTCTGTCTCAGTTTGCTGTTGACAACTAGAAATTTATTGACCTACCATCCATCCTCCACATTTTAAATTTTGCAAGGACCAACTGGGATAGGTATATAAGACCTTCTATGTACATTTGGGGTTGTTGACCACAGCCGATGTTTTTTTGTAGTTACTGGTTCCTTTCCTCAGGATGCGTTGACGGCTTAAATTTGATGGCTGTATGACCGTATTTAGTGATTTTTGCCGTAAAATACAATCAAAATTTTAAGAAGATTGTATTAGATGAAAGGAGAGATTTTGGAAAAAAAATTATATAGAATTATAATGATATATATATTTGATTTATATATAATTTTACTTACACTAAGGTATATCATAATGTTTTAAGGGCACCTTTGAATAGATAACTGTCATTAAAAAAACTGTTGATAGGTAAGGTCGACCATGAAATTTAAGCCTTGGATCATGCGTTGTAATTAGTACCTCCAGATAAATTATAGTTAATAATAATTTATTAAAGGTATTAGTAAATGTTAATATTAATTATTTTATTTGTTTAATTTAAAATTTTAAGATAATTTTTTTATTTTATAAATATATTCTTATTGTTTGATAATTATTTAATTTTATATGAGATATTTATGT
Source organism: Sequoia sempervirens (assembly GCA_007258455.2). Taxonomy (NCBI): domain Eukaryota; kingdom Viridiplantae; phylum Streptophyta; class Pinopsida; order Cupressales; family Cupressaceae; genus Sequoia; species Sequoia sempervirens. The sequence continues at coordinate 279,621,582 of VDFB02086081.1, read as the reverse complement.
TTATTTATAATAATATTTATTGAATTAGATGGGATACATTTATGAGTTAGATAGGTTTACAAATAAAATAATATTAATAATTGAAAAAAAATTGAAGATTTCTTTTTTGACAAAATTGATGTGCATATTTATAGCTATTATACATTGAGGAACCCCACTAGGAAAATATTGGATGGCATGAAGAAAGTAGTGATCTATCTCACCTATCCCTCTCTCCCTCTCGCTCCCTCCCTCTCACTCTATCATGTTTATATAGAACACACACATATTTTTAGTCATTAGCTTTGAAGTGTTTGTCGAAAAGGTGTGAATACATTTTAGTCTCCATTAGAAGTTTTTTGGCAGCAATAAATGTATGGATATTTGAAGAATATCGTGAAAAATTAATAGTGTAAGAAAGCAAAGCTTTTTTAGAGTTTCAGAGGTTGTGGAATGCTCAATATTCATTAGTATGGAGGTCATAAAGGACAAATTACCTGGTATTTGTTTTGTGTTATAAAATCCAAACAATAAACAAATAGAAAAATGAAAAACTAAAGTTGTATAGGAAGTGTTTTTTTTTTTAATGAATTAGAGAGGAGGGTAAAGAAGTAGAGTGGGAAGAATAGAGAAAGAGAGAGAGAGAGAAAGAGAGACAGAGAGAGGGAGAGGGAGGAGGGAAAATAAGTAGAGAGGGAAGGATAGAGAGAGAGAGAGAGAGAGGAGGGTAAAGGGACAGAGGGAAGTAGGAGGGATAAGTGAGATAGAGATAGGGAAGGAGAGAGAGGTGGGATAGAAAGAAGTAGAGAAGGAAAGAGAGAGCCAGAGAGAGTGAAAGAGAGAGGGGGAGGGAGTGAGAGGTAGAGAGGGATAGGGGAGATATAGAGAATTAGATGGGGAAGGAGAGAGAGGTAGAGAGGAATAAGTGAGAGAGGGAGAGAAGTAGAGAGGGAAGAAGAGAGTGAGAGAGAAATAGATGGGATGGAGGGAGGGATAGGTAGAAAGGGATATGTGATAGATCACTGCTTTCTTCACACAATCCACTATTTTTCACGGTCGTAAATAATGTGGAATTAGCCTATCGGCGTAAGTATTGCACCTCATTGGGGTGCAAGTGCTAGTATATAGTTAAAAATACTTATTAAAATCTCAAAGGTTGTTGAGAGTTGAAACACATTGTTATGACAATAATTTAGTGCATAGAGAATAAGGCAATCTTTATATGAGCTAATTTTACATGTAGCATGTGCATGGACAAGTAGATTGAGGCTCCCAAGAAATAAAGACTTAAAGACGACTAAAGCATAAAATTAAAATGAATAAAATAAATATAGGGGAGATAAGATAGTAATTTTATAATATCCTTTTATTGCCATAGTATTTGAAGGTGCATATGTTAAAAATGAGTTATACAATAAATAATTTATCCATTAAATTTTTAAGTGTATATTGAGTATAAATCTTAATTTTTTCAAATATCATTATTCAAAGTGTAGTAGAATAAAATTAATTTTTAATTAGCTTATGATTTTAACTAATTTTTAGAAAATATACATGTTGATCAAACCTTTTTCTACACAACCCCATGAGAGAAAAGAACACATAAGCTTATAGAATAACTGCAATGTAAAGATCAAAGACATCACAAAGGTTATAAAAGAGATATCCTATAAAAATTTCAAAGGGGAAACACCTAGCCTTCAAAATCATTCACACTCAATGTATTATTATCATCAAAAACATTATAATACACTTATAGACTCTACATGAACACTTGTAAAATATTAAAATTCTCTAATACATCCTCCATGTGTTCAAGCATGTATCCACATTTCCTATTTCATGCTTCATGTATACACTCTTAGAAGGGATCTCAATACAATGATAACCAAGCCAAACAAACAACCAAGAAACTAGCCAATTAGCTAATCTCAACCAATAAACATGTACTTTCTCTCATAGAATCAAATTTACACAAAAAACCCAATTGGTAAAGGTAAAACCATGTGACTCAAATAATGAGTACACAAAACCATTGACCTTAACATTTACATTTTTGTACTAAGTTTCCAACATTAAATATTTTTCCATGTGCAACACACACATAAGATATACAACCAATGTTATATACAAATTTACAAGCAATCCCAAATAAATATTTGATGTGGCTAAAAACACCTCCTATATCCACCATGAATAACTAATTATTTTACATAATTAAATATTTAATTATTGTTCAAGGTGTACACCAATCTATTTCTAACATTCTCCCACTTGTTGAATACATTACATAAGATTAAATTGATGAAATAAATCACCATAGCCATCCATGAAACCACATGAATTTATAGCATACTATTGTGCTCCATCAAGATAATTGCAATAACATCCAAGCTATCCACCATATCAAAAAAAAAATCCTCTCATCTTCCAACCTGGCACCTATGATTATAAAAAACTATCATCTCTAGCCTAAAATCCTTAATGTACAGATGATTTTTCACCTTTCTATTTTCTCTAACCTTGTTTTTTTTAGACTTCTTGGATATCCAGTGTGTAGAGTGGCATTATGGGAGGTTATAGGGTGCAGATGGAGCCGGATAACTATAGCGAATTATGTAAAGATCCACTTTTTTGGCACATTTGTGTCGAGGGTGGTCTTGCTCCTCTTATGGAGAGACTTGTGGGCCATGACCCTAATCTGTTTGCTTAGTTTTTGAACTCGTGGAAAGATCGTCATGTGACTATGGGTGGCATTTCCTTTAATGTGGATGAAGAAGTGATTGTGTAGGCGACTGGTCTCTAGTGCACTGGTATGAAGCATTTGAAACACACCAAAGCCTAGGACAATGAAAGCATGAACAAGTTTTTGTGGGGAGTGAAATGTGAGTGCGCAACTAGTTGGGTTTTGACCATGAGGCTCTCCCTCAGTCGCGGAACCTAGTGTGCCTTGCATTGACTAAGTATGTGACGCTGGAAAGTAAGTACAAGACCTATTACTTCTACCATCTCCCTCTGTTGAGTCACCTTAGGCATAAATTTTTGTTAAGCTTTCCTTTTCTCCTTCTTATGGACCTGGAAAATTCAATTGAAAAATGTGTGGAGGTTGTTGCTTTGAATCCTAATGACCCTTTGCCCTGCCTCTTCACCAAGGCCTTATCTTGAGGCTCTACCACTTCCATCTTGCTCTGTGTCCCCCAAAACCCATCTTGGCTATCCGCATTGAAGAGATTGAGCTTCCCTTTGTGACCAACTTATCTCTGACCAATTCCAAAGGCCCTGTTAGGAAAAATCACCTGACCCCTACTGACTTGCTAAAAGCCAAACTTGCTACTAAAAAGCTTAAAGGAAATGAGGGAGCGGCCCAGACTAGCGTGACAACTAGTCTATGTGAACTCAATTCAACCCCAGTCAAGACTTCGAGCAAGCCCGCCTTGAAAAGGAAAGGTAAGGAAGAAGGTAAAAGCTTGAAGGAGCCTCCGAGCAAAGGAAAAAATGTGGTGAGAAATGACTCTATGGGGGATATGGTGGTTGCGGAGACGGTGATTATTGGTTGTGATGCCATCATTCGACGCTCTAGTAGGTTGGAAAAGAACAAGAAAAAAGTAAAAGTTAAAGATTTGGATACAAAAGAGGAGTTATTGGACAATAAAGATAGCATGGATGAGGAGGTGTTGGATGGTGAGGAGGAGGAGCATGCTAAAGGTCCTGGCTCCATCCCTGATTTGGGAAAAGTTTAGGAGGGTTCAACCTCTCAAACTTCAGAACCTTTGGATGTTCAGAAGGATATTCATGATAACACTATTGTTGGTGGGGAGGAGCTTAGTGTGTTGAAAGAAAGATTGGAGAAATTGAACAAAAAATTATGTGGTTTGACCAGCTTCACGGTCAAGCTGGTTCACTATGTCATGAGTACCCTGTTGGTGGTAATGAAGGATGAGATGGACATGAGAATGACTAAAGACCATTAGGAATGGGTTGGAGATGATATTTTCCATCTCTTGTGTAAGAACTAGGAAGATGTTAGATAGTTTGTTATTGGTCTACTATTCATCTGTGTGTTGTTGATTTGTTGTGTGTGTTTTTTGGCTTTCTATTTTTTGATGCTTTTATGAACTTGAACATTTTTGGCCCTTATGGCTCTATGTGAAGGGTACAACACCTTGTAAATAATATTTACTTTATAAAAAACATGCCACCTATGAAAGAAAAGGAACAAGTCGAGGTGAATATGTACTAATCAAAAGAACACAATCATCAAGTCCAAATGATAACAAAGACTCTAGATTGCTTCCAAATAGTAAAAAATTCACATGAATGGAAATAAAATCCATAGAAAATTCTAATCCATCTAATCATCCATTCCTCTAGGGTATCCAAACATCAACATAACTCATTCTAATTGTGATAGGGAAAAAATACTTGCTAGAAAATGAACAACAACAAAAAAGAGTACAAATAACAACTAAAAACACCCTACACCTAAAGATTAGCCTAATGATGAACTTAGCAAAGAAAAATGAAAGATTTCACCTTGTTGAGTTGTCCATTGGTTGTCCTTTCGATCTTTGATGTTTGTATGCTCCTTGGATGGCAAGATGCAAGCTATGAGATGGGATGAGAGTGAAAAGATAAGTGGAAAGATAAGTGGAAATGGATGCAAATATGGAAATTTGGCTAAGTATGGCTCAAGAAAAATTTTGTAAGAGTTTGGCTAGCATGAATTATCTCCCCTAAAATGAGAGAAAATAGGGGGTATTTATAGAGATTTTGGAATTCTCTAGGGAAATGGATGGTTGAGATTGAGCCACCAAGATCAAGATGTAGGGCTAAGGTGAGTTGAAAACTCACAAGCCCTCACATCTTGACATGTGGCATGTGAAGTGGCTTGAAAAAGATTATGTGTACATGAGGTGGAAGGAGAGTACATGACATGGAGGTACTACATAGTACCTTGGGATTGGACAAGATCTCCTCATAAAGGAGGTCCTTGTCCCCATGTGGGTGAGAGGACATGTGAGGAATTAAAAATTCCTCAAACATCCACATAGGGATGAGAGAAGGAATTTTAAATTCCAAGGAATGCATTGTGGGATTAAATGTCAATTAAAAATTTACATGGGGAATGGAGTGTCTTCTCCAAAAGGAGAAATCCTTTAATAAGGTTGACTTAGGACACATTCCATAAATGACATGGAAATTAGGTTGTCCTAATTAAATGATTAAGGTTGTGTAAGTACTTGATTAGACAAATTAATAACATATTAGAAGAGGGTTAGATTTCACATGCGACTTGATGTGACAAGTCAAATATCACATGGGGAAGAGTAAAAGGAATTTAATATTCCTTGGAAGGATAAAAGGAATTAAAAATTCCTTCAGAGGTTGATTAGGCTAGTTAATGAAGGATTAGAAGAGGGTTAGGTGGCTAAGAGGGATTAAAGGTCAACTTGAAAAAGTTGGAGGATGTGACACATCCTAATCAAGGATTAGGCATGTGCACATCCCTAATGATGAGATTAGAAGATGGATTAGGATTAGATAAAAATGATGGAGGATGTGACATATGAGGAATTAAATTTAAATGTCATATTTATTTAATTCATTTGATGAAAAGAGGAAGGTATTTAATTATTTAACTAGATACCTTAGGGATTAGAAGAAATTTAGAAGTATTAATTAAATAATAGTGATATTACTTAATTAATGCGAATAAGGGGATGCTTAGATGAAAAGGGATAAATTTGGATAAATCAAGTGTCCAAATTTAGGTCTCTACATTTTGCCCCTCTTTGAGATGGTGTTACGAAGTAGCATCATTTCAAAAAATATTAAAACATAGAACCTAGAAGAAGATGGTTAGATTGGGAAAGATGCCCTAGTCATCAAAGGATTGACTACGAAGGAAGATGATGATGAAAATTAGGGATGAAGGATGCCCCCTCAAGAGGACATGTGGGTTCAAGAGAACACGGGTGTGCTCTCAAAATGGAGGAGATGATGCAAGGGTATATGAGGAAGATGATGCGAAGTGATGGGTAAGAAAATATGAAAAGGTAGCAGGAGATTGGGAGGGGAGAGTGATGAAGGATGAAGGGGATGGGGGGGGATTTTGATAGATGAGAGAGTGGAGATGAAATGCAATCCAAATGCAACTTTCCATCTTTAGGAGCACTGATTTTTGCTATAGCAGAAGACACGATACACCAAGGTATAAAGGAACAAGGCAGATTAGTGTCTAATGCATGAAACAAACACATCAAACAAGAAGGCTATCTCAACACCCCAAAGTCGCAATGACCTTGGTCAGACCAGAAATTGGGATAACCACAAGCACACAAGGATGCCCAAGCATAACACAAGACCTCAGGGATCTTGGTGGCTACTATGTGGGACAACTGAGAAGACAACAAAGAAAAGATCAAGATACACCCCTATGTTGACTAGTCAAAGCACACCATGATATGATGGATCAAGGCGACCATGACAAGTGATGATAGGGAGCTCAAATGATTAAAAAAATCCAAAAACATAGATCACAATCAATGTCAAACATCTTTTTCCATAGAATCAAGGGGATGGATGGGATTGATGAGGTCTGTTAGGAAGGATGCATCCTGTTGAGACCGATGATGGATACTAAACAGAAAGATCGATATGACGTAGGATATTTGGAACCGATTGGATTTGTTGATACAAGTGGATCTTGTTTGTTAAGAACCAACTAGATAAGGGCATAGCTCAATGACATGACACAAGAGACATGAGACACAAGACAAAATACTAACACACCCTAAGGACCTAGGGGCTCGGGGTTGATCAAAGATTAGCCTTGCCTACATGAAAGCGTAGAACCCTCATAGTTCGATGAAAGGATGACGACAGACCATGATGGAGACTTCAATGGATGATAAAGATAGTGGTGCAGGAGCACCTGCCAAACTGCCAAAGTACAAGCTTATCTTTGAAGTTTTTGTTTTAAAATCCTTTTTGTTGTTTTGGTTTGGTCTTATGGATCACCTTATTGGTGGTTGAGGACCTTTTGGTTCTTAGAATAGAAGTTGAATAAGTTTGGAGTCCTTTTGTGGTTGATTCCTAAGCTTTAGTCAAAAATTGCAAAACACACTATTGTTTACAACAACATGCTTTTGGCCATTCTTAGGCTCGAGAAAGTAAACCTAACTGATTCCTTGCATTTTAAAAGAGATTTCTTGACCTTTGAAGGGGGTTGGGTGCTTTGAGTGTTGGCAGTTTTCATGTGAATAACAAGAATACAGTGAATTTTGGGTGTGAAAATATAGTTTTTCTGTTCCTGCATCTGGAATAGCAATTAGATGAATTAAGTAAAGAATTTGTTGGATTATATAGCATGTAGAGTATCCTTTTGAATCATTCTTGTGGCTCAATAGTTTGTTAGTTGATCGCTTCTCTCCATTCTTTGTATATTCTGTGTTTTCTTGTTTTATTGTTTTGACTACAAATCTGGTAAAAATGGGGTTTTAGGCCGCATTCTTCCCATGCCAGCAAGCATGGACTCATTGGGAATGTGGCCAAGCTCCTTACCTATACATAGTTTAGTGGTAGGAAGCATTAGGAGTTATAGGAGCATGCTTATAATCTTTTCCTAGGCGAGACCATTGGTGCCCGGCTTGGAAAAGATAAACTTTTACACAGTCCAAACATGGTAGGGGTGCTAAATGCCTGATAAGGTAGGGTGTGAAATGATTGTAGGATCCTTCACCAAGGTTGGAAAGAAGGAAGAACTTTTAATTGTTCATCTGGAGGCTGGAAGGAACAAAATAGTCCAAGAAGAGGTCAAGAAAAGCCCTAGTTCTTGCAAGAACAGGGTACACCTGTGTATGGACAGAAAAAGGGACCAAGACCTTAAAAATTAGTTAGAGCATGGAATTTGAGCCAGGGTACCTGAAGGGAGTTTGGCCTAACCAGTTGAAGTAGTGAAGTTCTAAACAGTTTTAGCTGAGTGAGGAGGCCTAAAAAGGGCTCAAACATTGTAGCCTTCCTAAAACCCTAACCTAGGGTTTTGTGGCAATGATAGAAGAAAGAAGATTTGAGCTTGGACAAGAACCTTTACTAGACTTTTGGCAGTTAATTTGAAGCCATGCAAGTTAACACACACCCCTATAATAGGGTTAAGAAGCATTGAAAAGGTTAGCTAGTCTTTAAGTGTATTAAGGGCTAGATTGTGAATGTGAGGAAAAGCAACAAGAATTGCTTGGTAGCAGCAAATTAGAAATGATAGCAGGGTTGGAAATTGAACCAAGGGTGCCTAAATAGCAGAGGACCTACAGGTTGAGTGGTGGATGAAATAACACCAAGGGGGTTATCAATTTGTGACCCAAAGCATTGAGCCAGTGAGTGACTCAATCCAACCCTGTCCCTATTAGATTGGTATCAGAGCAAGTGAAAGATTTGGGAAAGAAATCTTGCATGTCAGACATTGAGTCAAGTGATTCTTCCACCATGGTGACCAATGCAGAACTGGAAAAGATGGTTGAAGAGCAGAAAGAAGACAATAAGCAGTTGAGGGAAAGAATAGCCCAACTTGAGACAGCAGTAAGAAGTGCACAGTTTGAGGGAAGGATTCCAAAAGAAGAAGAGATAGCAGAGGAGGATAAGACCCCTGTACCTGATCCTATTTTGAAGGAGGAACCTTTCTTGAAGGCATTAAAAGCCTTGAGTGGGAAAGCACTTGAAGGCATACCATTGTTCAGTGGAAAAATGGAACCAGATTTGGTAATGGATTGGATAGAAGGAATGGAGAATCACTTTGAGTGTGATGGAGTCACTGAAGCTCAGAAGGTGAAGGTTGCTAAGTCAAGATTGAGAGGATCAGCCTTGACATGGTGGAAGTTCATTCAGACTAAAAGGGAGAAAGAAGGCAAACAGCCCATAGCAACTTGGAAAGGAATGATTGCTAAAGTGAAAGAAGCATACATGCCAGATGATTATGAGATCCAATTGCACAAGAAGAGGCAAAGCCTAAGGCAGAAAGACCAAGATGTAAGCACTTACACTGAGGAGTTTCAAAAGCTTTGTATGAGGTCTAATGTGACAGAGGATGAGAGCCTCAAAGTGGCAAGGTATCTCAATGGTTTGAAGTGGAATATCCAAGAGGAAATGGCCTTACTAAGTCCCAAGACCATACACCAGTGTTATCAATTGGCTATCAAGATAGAGGAAAGGAACAAGAGGAGGCAAGATCAGTCTTCTAGAGGCAGAGGCAAAGGCAGAGATCAAAGAGATCAAAGAGGACAGCTTGGTGGTTACCAAGGTAGAGGTAGTGACCAAAGAAACCAAGGAGAATCAAAACTCACCGAGCATGGAGGTGAAACATCTTCAAGAGGAGGATTTAATAGAGGAAGAGGACCTCAAGGAGGTTCAAATAGGGGAAGAGAAGCATGTAGAAGTAACTCTTACTTTGCCACCATGAAGTGTTACCATTGCAACCAGCTAGGTCACCCTGCTTATAGATGCCCGAAGAAATCTTCTTCATCAAGCAATGAAAAGAGAGTGGCCTATGCACAAGAGGACACCCTGAGTGTCAAATCACCTGAGATCAGTCATATAGAATTAGAAGTAGGAGAAAATCTGATGTTTAACAGGGTTTTGACCAGACAACCGGTCAAAGAAGAACCCAAGAAAAGGAGAGCTTTGTGTAGAGCAAGGTGCAAGATATTGGGAAAGGTATGCAAGGTCATTGTAGATTCTAGTTCTATAGATAATATCATCTCTAAGGAGGCAGTAAAGAAGTTGAAATTGGAAACCAAACCCCGCACTAACCCTTATAAAGTCACATGGTTGAACAAAGGGCAGAGTGTTCTAGTGAATGAGCAGGTAAAAGTGGAATTTTCAATTGGAGGATATAAAGACAAGTTGGTTTGTGATGTATTACCCATGGATGCATGCCATCTTCTGCTTGGCAGGCCATGGCAATATGACAGAGGTGCTATATATCATGGGAAGGAGAACACCATTGAATTCAAGAAGAATGGAAGAACCTTCAAGCTGCAGTCATTGATTGAGGAAGATGAGGGACAGTCCAAGGTACCAAATATCATGTTGAGTAATGGTAAAGAGTTTATCATCAATCTACATCAAGGAGGTGAAGGTTATGTGGTTTTAATGTAGTCCAATGAGGAAGGAAAGGCTGAAAGGATAGTCTTACCAGAAGCAGTCCAAAGGTTACTTGATAAATATAAGAGCATAGTGAGTGATGGAACACCTGCAACTCTACCACCAAAGAGAGCAATAAGTCATCAAATTGACTTCATACCTGGAGCCCCATTGCCTAACAAAGCAGCATACAAATTTACCCCTGAGTAGAACCTAGAGGTGGCTAGTCAAGTGGAAGAATTGTTGAATCAAGGTCTAATTCAAAAGAGCATAAGCCCATGTGCAGTCCCGGTGATTTTGGAAACTAAGAAAGGAGGTAAGTGGGGACTTTGTACTGATTCTAGAGCAACTAATAGGATCACCATTAGGTATAGATTCCCAATACCTAGAATTGAAGATTTAAGGGATTTCCTTGGAGGAGCACAGTATTACACTAAGTTGGATCTTAAGAGTGGGTATCATCAAATCAGAATCAAGGAGGGTGATGAATGGAAGACAACTTTTAAGACAAATTATGGCTTATATGAGTGGAAAGTGATTCCATTTGGCCTCTCAAATTCCCCTAGCATGTTCATGAGATTAATGAATGAGGTGCTTAAGGATTTCACAGGGATTTTTGTAGTGGTCTATCTTGATGACATACTAATTTTTCAGTAAGACAGTAGAAGAACATTTGAAGCATGTGGAGATGGTTCTCAAAAGGCTACAAGAAGAATAGTTAGCAATCAACCTTGAGAAATGTGAGTTCTTCAAACAAGAACTTGTGTATCTAGGCTTTGTGGTATCTCAAGGAATGGTGAAGATGGATCCAAGCAAGGTGGAAGCCATCCTAAACTAGCCCACACCAACCATAGCAACAGAGGTAAGGAGCTTTCATGGTTTGGCTCAGTTTTATAGGAAGTTCATCAGGAATTTTAGTGGTATATGTGCACCAATTCTAGATACTATTAAGGGTGGTCTAAAAGCAAAGTTTAAGTGGACTCAAGAGGCTGATAAAGGGTTTGAAAAACTGAAACAAGAAGTGGCAACTCAACCAATTTTGTTATTGCCTAGTTTTGATAAGTTGTTCACAGTTGAGTGTGATGCAAGTGAAGTGGCAGTAGGAGGAGTACTTAGTCAAGAAGGTAGGCCTGTAGCCTTTTTTAGTGAAAATCTAAATGAGGCCAAGCAAAATTACTCTACCTATGATCTTGAGTTATATGCTTTAGTGCAGTCCCTCAGGAAGTGGAGGCATTATTTATTACCCAAAGAGTTTGTGGTCTTCACAGATAACCAGGCACTCAGTTACATCAACACCCAAGAGAAGCTGAGCAATAGACACTTGAAATGGATGGAATACATCCAAGCTTTCACTTTTACCATCAAGCACAAGAAGGGACAAATGAATAAGGTGGCAGATCCATTAAGTAGGAGAATGTTGACAGTCCAAGAGATACAGCTAAAAGCATTGGATTAGAGAGTTTTAAAGACCTCTATGGTGATGATGAAGACTTTTCAGAAGCCTAGAAGGTATGCTCTGATTTTTAGAATCATTTTCATAGTCAGTATGCTGAGTATAATTTGCAAAATGGACTATTATTTAAGGGTATTAGGTGTCCCAAGAGGATCAATGAGGGAAAATCTGATTCAAGAGAAACATAATGGTAGTCTTAGCGGGCATTTTGGAATAAATAAAACTTTAGAGCTGGTACAAAGGTTCTATTCCTGGCCTAAGTTGGCAAGAGATGTAAGGAGGTATGTGGAGCAGTGTGTAGTTTGCATGAAAGCCAAAGGGGGAGCCAGCAATGCAGGTTTGTATCAACTTCTACCCATTCCAAACAAACCATGGGAGTGTGTTAGTATGGATTTTGTGGTAGGACTCCCCAAGACTAAGGTAGGGTTTGACAGTGTTTATGTAGTTGTGGACAGATTTAGTAAGATGAGTCACTTTATCCCTTGCAAGACTACACATGATGCAAGTTACATAGCCCATATTTTCTTCAAGGAGGTTGTAAGGATCCATGGATTACCTCTAAGCATTGTTTCTGATAGGGATGTGAAGTTCAGAGTCATTTTTGGAAAACACTATGGAGCAGATTGGGTACAAATTTGTCTTTTGGATCAGCTTACCATCCTCAGACCGATGGTCAAACAGAGGTGGTTAATAGAGTGCTAGGTAACCTTTTGAGGTGCTTGACAAAGGAATATGGACAGACATGGGATATGGTGATTCCTCAAGCTGAGTATGCTTATAATGACAGTGTAAATAGAACTACAGGAAAAAGTCCTTTTGAGGTTGTGTATGGGATGCACCCAAGGGGAATTTGTGAGCTTAGAGACCTTGGATCTTAGGAGAATAGGATTGGACATGCAGAAGACTTCACCCAGACAATGAAAGAGATTCATGAGCAGGTCAAACAAACAGTTACAGCAGCAACCCAAAAGTTGAAGGAAAAAGCTGATTTGTCAAAGAGAGATGTGCAATTTGCAGTTGGGGACTATGTTATGGTTCACCTCAACAAATCCAGATTGTAGAAGGGGATTTCCACCAAGTTGCAAATGAAGAGAGTGGTTCCATGCAAGGTGTTGGACAAATATGGAAAGAATGCCTATAAGGTGGAATTACCATCAGATTTGGGCATCTCTCTAGTGTTCAACGTTGCTGATTTGATCAAGTATAAGGGAACAGTCAGTGATGAAGTTCAGAATAGTCATGAAATCTTCAGAGACATCAATAATGTACCCCTACCTAATCAAGAGCAGCCTCAGGCAGAGCAGATCTTGAGTCCAGAGTGCAAAAGTCTACAAGGAATAAGGTATACATGGAGCACCTTATCAAGTGGAAGAGCAAGCCTGACTCAGAGGCTACATGGGTACAAGAGGATCAATTTAAGAAACTTGGAATTAACCTGGAAATGATCCCTCTTTACAGTTCTTAGTCTTTGTGCTGAGAGGGGGAGAATGGTGTAGGAGCACCTGCCAAAGTGCCAAAGTACAAGCTTATCTTTGAAGTTTTTATTTTAAAATCCTTTTTGTTGTTTTGGTTTGGTCTTGTGGATCACCTTATTGGTGTTTGAGGACCTTTTGGTTCTTAGAATAGAATTTGAATAAGTTTGGAGTCCTTTTGTGGTTGATTCCTAAGCTTTAGTCAAAAATTGCAAAACACACTGTGTTTTACAACAACATGCTTTTGGCCATTCTTAGGCTCAGGAAAGTAAACCTACCTGATTCATTGCATTTTAAAAGAGATTTATCAACCTTTGAAGGGGGTTGGGTGCTTTGAGTGTTGGCAGTTTTCATGTGAATAACAAGAATACAGTGAATTTTGGGTGTGAAAATACAGTTTTTCTGTTCCTGTGTCTGGAACAGTAGTTAGATGAATTAAGTAAATCATTTGTTGGCTTATCTAGCATGTAGAGTAGCATTTTGAATCATTCTTGTGGCTCAATAGTTTGTTAGCTAATCACTTCTCTCCATTCTTTGTATATTCTATGTTTTCTTGTTTTATTATTTTGACTGCAAATCTAGTAAAAATGGGGTCTTAGGCCGCATTCTTCCCATGCCAGCAAGCATGGACTCATTGGGAATGTGGCCAATCTCCTTACCTATACATATTTTAGTGGTAGGAAGCATTAGGAGTTATAGGAGCATGCTTATAATCTTTTCCTAGGCGAGACCATTGGTGCCCAGCTTGAAAAAGACAGAGTTTTACCTAGTCCAAATGTGGCAAGGGTGCTGAATGCCCAATAAGGCAGGGTGTGAAATGATTGCAGGAGCCTTCACCAAGGTTGGCAAGAAGGCAGAAATTTTAATTATTCATCTGGAGGTTGGAAGGAACAAAACAGTCCAAGAAGATGTCAAGAAAAGCCCTAGTTCTTGCAAGAACAGGGTACACCTGTGTACGGATAGAAAAAGGGACCAAGACCTTAAAAATTAATTAGAGCGTGGAATTTGAGCCAGGGTACCCGAAGGGAGTTTTGCCTAACCAGTTGAAGTAGTGAAGTTTTAAACAGTTTTAGCTGAGTGAGGAGGCCTAAAAAGGGCTCAAACATTGTAGCCTTCCTAAAACCCTAACCTAGGGTTTTGTGGCAATGATAGAAGAAAGAAGATTTGAGCTTGGACAAGAACCTTTACTAGACTTTTGGCAATTGATTTGAATCCATGTAAGTTAACACACACCCCTACAATAGGGTTAAGAAGCATTGAAAAGGTTAGCTAGTCTTTCAGTGTATTAAGGGCTAGATTGTGAATGTGAGGAAAAGCAACAAGAATTGCTTGGTAGCAGCAAATTATAAATGATAGCAGGGTTGGCAATTGAACCAGGGGTGCCTAAATAGCAGAGGACCTACAAGTTGAGTGGTGGATGAAATAACACCAAGGGGGTTATCAATTTGTGACCCAGAGCATTGAGCCAGTGAGTGACTCAATCCAACCCTGTCCCTATCAGATAGGATGGAGAAAATGAGAAAATTGGACAATGAAGATCGATGATGGAACCCCACAGTTGGATGAAATGATCGACCTTGCCTACGTGAAAGCACAGGGGTAACGTAGTTCGACAAAAGACCAATGATAGACAATGGATAAAGGATAATGAGATAACCCTAGATAATGAGATAAAATGATGGGTGAATAGGAAAAAAATTGAAGAAGATGGAGGGAGGGATCCTAAGATTTGTTTCGATGTCTAATGATCTTGACTGCAGATGGACTAAAGCTCATATTAGAGTTTCGGTTAAGCTCAGATTGGGATTAGATTAAAGCTCAAATTAGGGTTGGATTGAATCCTAGATTAGAATGATTAGAGAATGTGATTGGATTGATTCTACACCAAGTTCCAGAGTTTAAGGGATTTAAGGTGTTGACAATAAGATTTTTCCAGATTTGGCAATTTTCAAAAGTTGTCAAAATTTTGCTATTTTAGGAAACTTCATGGTCATACGTTTGAGAGTTTAGTTTTTTCCCAAAAATTCCCAAAACTAAGATAGGATGAATTGCCAACTAACATCCCAAATTTGAGACATGCATTCTGAGTTATTGACAAAAATGATTTTTCAAAAATTGAAGAAAAAAAAACACTAAATTGTGATTTTGAGGGTCAAGATGAAAGTTTGAGGCCCTGAAAATGTGGCAAAACGGGGTCCAACCTAGTTAAGGTTGGTTGGGAATCCACATGCCACATCATAAAGAAACCACCTGTAAAATTTCAGATCAAATGGACACCCGAGTCAAAAGTTATGGCCTCCGAAAGTTTTAACATAAAAATCAAAACTCTCAAAATGAAGTCTATGTGATTGGGATGGATGATCTGATGATGGAGGAGGTGATTTCAGTAATGAAACGATGACCTACGGAGGGTGAAAAAAAAATTTCCCAAGGGTGGGTCCACCTGTGCCCAAGCGAGTCCGCCCGCGGATAGGGGCGGGTTCGCCTATGGATAGGGGCAGGTCCACCCACGCCTAGGCGGGTCAGCCTATGGATGCAGGCGGGTCTGCCCACGAGCTCGAGCAAATCTGCCGGCAACAGGGTGGGTCTACCCACGAGCTCGGGCAAGGGCCTCGACCAAGGACCCGAGCGGTTCCACCTGCAGTCGGGCGGGGGCCCCACTCAGGGACCCTGGCGGGTCCGCCTAGGTACCATGGTAGGTCCACCCGCAACCGGGGTGGGTCTGCCTAAGGACAGGGGCGGGTCCGCCCAAGCTAGGTCGGGTCCGTCCATGGACCAAGGCAAGGTCGAGCACTTGGGAGGACTGACAAGAAAAGGGGGAAGATGAATGATGAGAAAGGATAGGAGATTGACAAGATGTGCAAAAGAATCTGAAGTGATGATGATAAGATAGATAGCATTGGGTTGCATGGGGAGTAGCCTATAGCTAGAGACCAATGACAACGGATTATGAGACGGGATGAGGATAGAGGATGGGGGGAATTTGGGAGATGAAAAGGATTGGTTGGATTGATGATGAGGAAAAGGTGGTCAGATGGATTGATGACAAGGGATGCTATGATGGAAAGATAGGAACAATGAGGATAGGGAAATGGAGGGGATTGTTCTGATGGAATGAATGATGTCTCCAAGGACTATATTAGAAAGGAAGATAGATGCCCCCATACTAGATATGTCATGTGTGAGGAGGCATGAAGGATGCAATAGAGAAGGATAGAAAAATAAAGGAGTGAGATGGATGAAGAGACGATGCATGGATAAGGAAAGGATATTGGGGGTAGCATAACAAGTGGATAAGGGAGGTAGACAAGTGTGAATGAGGAGTAGGATAGTGTGCGGATGAGGGGAATGTATGCTAAGAGGTATCGAAAGCATGTTTATATGTTTGCCCCTATCACTATCAAGATCACAAGGAGGATGGAAGAATTGGGATAAATGAGATATGCCAAGAAAAATGTGTAAGATGGGGAGGATGGAGGGGATGAACGAAAAGGATGTATAGCAAAAAGATGGGTGCATGGCTGAAAGCATAACAGGAAGCATAGTGGAAGGAGGGAATGCATATCAGGAAGTTGCCCCCAACTGCAAATGGGGATTTACGCATGATGCCTGTTTGCCAGGTTTTCATCATGGTACTTATCCAAAGCACTTGTTTGCCAAGTTTTCACCATTGGACAGATTATTTCTCTTTACTATTTTATTGTTATTATTATTATTATTTTTAACTTTTTTTGGATTTATTTTTTACTTTTTTGGATAGCATGCAAAAGGAGATGGATAAGGATAGGGAGGTGAATAAGTGGATTTAGAAGACATGTGATAAGGATATGGATGAAGGACTCAAGCATCAAGTTCTATATGAGGTATTAAGAGCCCATGTTTGAACTGACTGTTGAATGTTGGTACAACCTTATTAGGATAAATGGATTATGGAAGAGGATGAATTAGAGGGATTTGATGGGGGAGATATGAAGGATAATGGATGGGATGTTGGAAAGTCTATGGATGGAATGATGGGGTGGATGTGTGGTGGGGCGATGTGTTAGAGACCAACATTGGCACATGTGGTGGTGCATGTGAAAAGATAAGAGGATGAATGGATGGAGAATGTGGGGATAATGGAGGAGATGGGATGGTGAATTTTGGAACATAAGGACCAAAAACAGATTTAGGAGATGAAAGGGGTGTATGATTAGCTTTTGGGTTAGAAACTTTGGATGTTCTTACAAATTTTTCATTTGATGCCAGCATTGCATCTTTTTCTTTGGGATCCACATGGTTTTGATCTTTTCTTTGGTGGGCCTTTGTGGCCTACGGATTTGATTTGGATTTAGATTTTTCTTCTCTTCACCATGTCTTTTAGAGGTGACATGGGGAGCCCTAGATTCATGTGGATGTTTGGATTTATGCATTTTTTTTAACATCCAAAGTGCTTTTAGTACCAATGGGATGGGTGTGAGGAGATGGACGATGTGGAGCAATGGAGGTAGGATGAAGAGGATTATGTGTAGATGGAGGATGTGTAGGTATGTGCCTTTGTTGATCCTAATTAGGGGACATGCGAGAGGGATGTTTATGATGGATGACATGGATAGGTGTTGGATGGATGAAGGGATGAGATGGAGGAGGTGATTTTATGGTATAGGGGCCCAAAATAGATGTAGTACCTAGAGGAAACATTGACAGAGTAGATAGAGGATGGGAGATGGTAGAGAGAGGAACATAAGGACCTAAAATGGATGGAGCGGATGAAGGAGGAATATGGACGGTTATTTTGAGGCAATACGATAGAGGAGGAGGGAAGGAAACATATGATTTGGTGGAGTGATGGGAAGAGCTGGCATTTCTTTTGGAGAAGGCTCGTTGAGGACGTCTAGAGGTTGTACCAATATCTTTAGATTGTGAGTCTTGGGAAATAGGTCCAAGACCTTGCATGCAGATTTGTTCTTTGACTTGGATGGGCTCTAAAATACCTTGCTCGTGAAGGCCTAGACCTTTTCCTTGATAGTTCATTTTCTTGAGCATGTGATCCATGATAGGATTTGTGTTATTCTGAAAACATGACGCGAGTCCATTATTAGGTGGAGGATGATGGGTGGTATATACACCATGTTTTTCTTTTGCAAGGAGGCCACCACGGAAGAATGTGAGAGTACCAAGGGGATATGCAAGCGGTGTGGGAATAGAAGTTTCAGGTAATGATGGTGAATCATGAGAGGGAGATGATGGGATATCAAGAGAGGAATTAGGGGATATGATAGGATTTGGATTTGTGGTAGCAGGCTCATGCTATGGAGATGGAGCGATGGAGTCTTGAATGACAATGGGATCATGGAATGAAATGGATGGGGGACTGTGATCTTGAGGTGGACTAGATGGGATGTTAGGATCTTGATCTAGAGAAGGGGATATGTTGGCATGCTTTGGATTAGACTCTTGGAATGACTCATCTTCTCTGGATGACAAGATGATAGAGTGTTGGAGAGACTCTTCAAGTTGGGGAGATGGAGGGATGGAGGATTTGAAGCATTCACTGAAATGTATTTTAGTGACACTAGGAGTGGGAGAAGTGGATTGGATTTGGGTGTTGTCAATGGGTTTAATGACTCTTGGAGTAGGAAGTGGGTGTTCGATGGATTCGGTAGATTGGATGGTAGGAGATGGGGGCTTAGTGGATTCAGAGGATGTGATGGTAGGAGATGGGGGCTCATTGGTTTCAAAGAATGTGATGGTTTTGATGGTTTGAGTGGTGCTAGGGGTGGTATCATCAATGATAGGTGTTGGGTGGAGAAGGGTCTCATCACCAATTACTATGGATGATGGGTTGGGATGGCATGATTCCATAACTTCAAGGTGTGGAGTGGGAGATGTCTTCTTTGTTATAAGTCCTTGGAGAACTTCTGGAGTGAGAAACTTGAATACTCTAGGCTAAGATGGTGTGGTAGGAGTGGATGAAGGATTAGGGATTGGTAGGGGATTAGGGCTATGGATTGGTGGATTAGGATTAGATTGAGGAATGGGATTGGATGGAAGGCTAGGAGTAGATGGAGGATTAGGATTGGAG
Organism: Sequoia sempervirens; assembly: GCA_007258455.2. Lineage (NCBI taxonomy): Eukaryota > Viridiplantae > Streptophyta > Pinopsida > Cupressales > Cupressaceae > Sequoia > Sequoia sempervirens. Next base: position 279,602,480 of record VDFB02086081.1, on the reverse strand, counting down.
GAAGGATATTGGAATAGTGAATTAGGATGGGAAGATGAATTGTAGTAAGGGTATTGGGATGGTGGATTAGGATGGGAAGATTGAGATGGTGGATTGAGATAGGGAAATGTGGATGTCGAATTAGGATAAGAAGATGCAGATGTTAGATTAGGATAGGAAGGTGTGAATGTAGGATTAGGGTGAGCAGATTGGTATGGAAGATTAGGGTAGTGGGTATATGTAGATGAAGGATTGAGATACGAGGATGTGGATGGGGGATTAGGATAGGGGTATTGTGATGGCAGCCTAGGATAATAGGATGTGGGTGTTAGATAAGAGGATGATGTGGATGAAGGATATGATGGATATCCCTTGTCAAAGGTAGCATAAGGAGCATGATTAGGCATGGATGAAGACATAATGAGGTAACTCAAAGGGGTGATTAGATTTTGGAAAGCGGATGGAGAAAACTTACTAGCAATGATAGTGTCAAGCGGATCTATGTCACATTCTTCTTGATCAAAAAGACTCTCGTTATCGTTGTTGATGTAATTAGGGTTTTCCTTGACAACTATTGGTGGAGGATAAGGATTCATGATGATGAAAGGATAAAGAGGATGGTTTAAAGACTTTCGATGGGAACAAACTAAAGCTCAAATCGGGATTTAGGGTAAGCTCAAATTAGGATTGGATTAAAGCTCAAATTAGGATGATTGGATGATTCGAGGGGATTGATTTTGACGATCAGTTTTGATTATCCAAGGATGATTACGACACCGAATCTGCTTTGAGATGGAAGTAGATTGATTGGGTTGAAGGTGATTGGATTGGATTGGATTGGATTGGATTGGATTGGATTGATCAATGATTGATAAGATCAACTAAAGGATTGAATAGGATGATGAAAGGGACTGTAAACCCCATTCAGAGATTACCCTATGTGATGTAGGATACTGATTGATTGGATTAAAGGATGAGTGAACGATTGTGGCACCAAATCCACTTTGAGATTGAAAATGGATTGATTGGGCCAATGATGATGATTAACTTAGGACAAATGACAATCCTAAGAGGATGTTGATGATGACGATCAAATCAAACACTTAGGTCAATTTGGATAATAACCCGAGATGAAGTTCAGGGGATTTATATGGGGAAAATGATGATTTGATTGGAGAAATGGATGATAGAAATGGATGAATGAGTACTCAAAATGAGTAAACGATTGATCGAAATAGATGAACGACTACTTAGAATGAGTAAATGACTACTAAGAATGGATGAATGATTCTTGGAATGAGAAGACAAAAGCTCAAAATGACTGATAGATTACTTAGAATGAGTAGATGATTAATCGAAATAGGTGAATAAGAGCTCGAAATGATATGAATAAGAGCTCGAAATGATAGAAGAAGGTTCAAAATGGATAGAAATTTACTTAGAATGAGAAGATGAATGATCGAAATGGAAGAAAAAGAGTTCAAGACAATAGATGAAGGTTTGAAATGGGTGAACGTTTACTCAAAATGGGGAAACGAGTGATCAGAATGGTGAAACAAGCGTGCGAAATGATGAAACAGGTGTCTAGAATGATGAAATGGATGAAAATTTTGATCAGACAAGGGTCAGGTCTACCGCTATGAAGGGAAGGTCTGCCCAAGGAACAAAAGATGGTCAAATTCTGTCAAAAAAAGCCTAAAAGGGTGTGTCAAAGGTCAGGTCCACCTGTGGAGGGAAAGTTCACCTATCCAAAGGTCAGGTCCGCATGTCTGGAGGGAAGGTCCACCTATGGAGAAAAATTTGGTCAAAATTTGGTTAAAACAGGCTCCAACGGACTTGTTTATAGGTCAAGTCCACCCCTAGACGGGTCGGGTTTACCCCTAGAGGGCAGGTTTGCCTGTCGGGAGGGCAGGTCTGCCTATCGGGAGGTTTAAACTTGACTTTTGAAAAGATGACTAAGGAAAAGGACTCAAAACACAACAATCATTAATCAAAAGGATATGGCTGAGTCAATTAATCAAACAATCATTGGTTTTACACAAAGAAGACAATTTAGACAACACAAACCTAAGTCTACTATAAAGGGTATGGTCAACAAATTCTTCTATTCTAGGATGAACATGGTTGCTAAGGAGTCCTCGATATACACCCAGTATGTGAGGCCCAAACTGTGAACACCAACCTGTTACAAGCATGAGTCAGGAACCTTAGCAAGATACTAAAGGCTCAGACCAACTCTTCATGTCATCCCGAAACTTCGCTAATTATAACATGGTTGGATTGAGGTACAAATTTTTCTCTCCCTCCTTTATATACACCACTGGTGTGCATGGTTGGAATTGTCCCTTGGGGTGATGAAATCCCCAAGCAAGTCCCACTAAGAAAAGGAAAAAGGGAGATACAAAAACTTGGTAAGCTACAATTTCTCATCACCTAGGATCGCCAAATGGCACAAGGGGATTGGATATGTCAAATAGCTCACCCACAAGCACAACACACAAGATTGATTTGACACCCCTAGTTAAACTATGTGCCTAGGTAAGGGGGTTAGAAACACTTAAAATAACCAAGAAAAGGTGTTGAAAAGTGAAATTTTACCTTTTAAAGAAAGTTGTCTAGGGAAAATCCACCTGTCTAGAGGGCAAGTCTGCCTTTCCAGAGGCCAATTTCACCTATCTATAGGTTAGGTCCACCTATTTATAGGTCAGGTCTGCCCCTCTGTTGAAAAATTGCAAAAAAAACACTTTCTAGAGCCTATGGAGGGCAGGTTTGCCCCTGGGGAAGGTCGGGTCTGCTTGTGCAAAGATCAGGTCTACCTATGTAGAGGTTAGGTCCACCCTTGGATGGTCAGCTCTGCCTATTTGTAGGTTGGGACCACCCCTCTGCAACCTGCACCTACAAAAAGTGAAAAAACAACGGATGTAAAAGAAAGAGAACCATTTGTGGGTCCCACCGAGTGTGCCAGAAATGTGATAGGGAAAAAATACTTGCTAGGAAATGAACAACAACCAAAAAGAGTGAAAATAACAACTAAAAACACCCTACACCTCAAAGATTAGCCTAATGATTAACTTAGCAAAGAAAAATGAAAGATTTCACCTTGTTGAGTTGTCTATTGGTTGGCCCTTTGATCTTTGATGTTTGTATGCTCCTTGGATCGAAAGATGCAAGCTATGAGATGGGATGGGAGTGGAAAGATAAGTGGAAATGGATGCAAATATGGAAATTTGGCTAAGTATGGCTCAAGAAAAAAAAATTGCAAGAGTTTGGCTAGCATGAATGATCTCCCCTAAAATTAGAGAAAAGAGAGGGTATTTATAGAGATTTTGGAATTCTCTAGGGAAATGGATGGTTGAGATTGAGCCACCACAATCAAGATATAGGGCTAAGGTGAGTTGAAAACTCACAAGCCTTCACATCTTGACATGCGGCATGTGAAGTGGCTTGAAAAAGATGATGTGTACATGAGGTGGAAGGAGAGTACATGACATGGAGGTACTACATAGTACCTTGGGATTGCGGAATATCTCCTCATAAAGGAGGTCCTTGTCCCCATGTGGGTGAGAGGACATGTGAGGAATTAAAAATTCCTCAAATATACACATGGGGATGAGAGAAAAAATTTAAAATTCCAAGGAATGCATTGGGGGATTAAATGTGAATTAAAAATTCACATGGGGAATGGAGTGTCTTCTCCAAAAGGAGAAAGCCTTTAATAAGGCTGACTTAGGACACATTCCATAAATGACATGGAAATTAGGTTGTCCTAATTAAATGATTAAGGTTGTACAAGTACTTGATTAGACAAATTAATGACATATTAGAAGAGAGTTAGATTTCACATGTGACTTGATGTGACAAGTCAAAGATAACGTGGGGAAGAGTAAAAGGAATTTAATATTCCTTGGAAAGATAAAAGGAATTAAAAATTCCTTGAGAGGTTGATTAGGCTAGTTAATGAAGGATTAGAAGAGGGTTAGGTGGTTAAGAGGGATTAGAGACCAACTTGCAAAAGTCAGAGGATGTGACACATCCTAATCAAGGATTAGGCATGTGCACATCCCTAATAATGAGATTAGAAGATGGATTAGGATTAGATAAAAATGATGGAGGATTAGATAAAAGTGATGGAGGATGTGACATATGAGCATTTAAATAAATGTCATATTTATTTAATTCATTTGATGAAAAGGGGAAGGTATTTAATTATTCAACTAGATACCTTTGGGATTAAAAGAACTTTAGAGGTATTAATTAAACAATAGTGATATTACTTAATTAATGTGGATAAGGGGATGCTTAGATGAAAAGGGATAAATTTGGAAAAATAAAGTGTCCAAATTTAGGTGTCTACACTAACAACATATCTAAATCATAAACCATAAACACAAGATCTATATATAAAACTTATCCATGAAGAACATACACATCGAAGAACTCGAACTACATGAGCAATTTGTCAAATCTAAAAATAGATCAAGGCATGCTAAGTCTACCAATCAACACTCATAACAAGGTGTGACTAATAATTAAATAATTTCGTAAAAAAGAACAATTACCATGTTTCAAACATGCAACAAAACTACTACATAATGTCTCTCAACAAGTCACCATAGCTCTCCCAAGTACACCACACCAAACCATTTGAACATGAACCTCTATGAAATATCCATAGAACAAAGATAAAAAACCGCTAAACCATAACATATAACATTTCCTTCTACCATCGCCTAAAATTTCTAATATATTTAAAGTAATATATCCTTTATAACACCAATTGAAAAGCCTCAATGACTCCTAATTGTCCAATCTCCAAGATCAAACAAAATATATGTATCTCATATAACCAACATGAATGTAAGCTACTCTAACCAAAGTAGATCAAACTCAAATGCATTCTCAAAATTAGGAATAAGCCCCATAAAATCTCTTTAACTCCTCGTAAATGATATCATACATAAAATCATTTACAAAAATAAATAAATATGCCAATATCATCTTAAATGAACCCTCTAGAATTAGCTAAGAATAGATTAAAATCCATATATATTAGAAAAATTATAAAATATAATGCATTATAAAAAAGATGGAAAATACCTCTCATATGATTATCCACCAAGTGGACCAAGAGTGGGAATGATATTGATCCTTTAAGATACACCAAGCCACCATGAATCTCTCTAAGAATTATCTCCTCTATAGATCCATCATGAAATAACATCCATATTTGGCGAAGGCTCCTTGACTTCTTATTGAAACCTCCAAGAAGTAACTATACCAATAAATGCCTTACCCTTGTCTCCAAGTATTTATGAGAAACTATAATCAATCAACCCATGCTAGGCTCCAAATGTAAAAGTACACTCTCATGAAGCCATCAAGAACATAATTAATATATGCAATACCAAGATAACTATCTACAAAACTATCAAAGCTCTAATTACACACATATATAATTAGGAATACATCACAACATTATGATCTAGCATATTATCAAAATAAGGTCATATGCTTTAATGAACATGTCATACCATCTTCTTGCCAAGGATCACTTATAAAAAACTAACAAATCACAAATTTGGTAATTCAACAAAACACTCCAAGAGTCCTTCATGTATCTATAATCATCACCATTGCAATGTATCTATAACTATCTACATTGATGAGACCATAATCATCACCATTGTTATACCTGTACTAAACTCATTAAACCAACATTCTAGGTCTCACACATGCATCAACCATGTTACCAAACTAGAAGAAAACCTAAGTACATTTTTCTATCAAATTTTAAAATATTAAAACACTTATAAACATATATTAGGAAGTACAAAATTTGATAACCATCTATATTGGTCATCTTCTAGTTCTCCTTAAGCTTTTTCCTTCCAATTAGTTGAGATGCTCATATAATCATTCCTTGAATATTATGATCATTCACGTGATAAAACAAGTGCATCCTCTCTATCACAACCCTCTTAAAGCTATAAACTTATGTCACTCTATTATTTATTATTTATGTGTGCTCCATTGGGTACCTTATATATGAAGTTAAAGTATTAGATGTGTATAATGATAGGACACACAATATGGTTGGATTTATTTATTACTTTTTATGAATATATATTGATTAGTTTTAGTTCCCAAATATACACAAGGTATGACATCATTATTATATCTAAATATGAAGTAATGATAAGGAATTAATGAGTTTGTCCATGCATAGAATTGCAGTATAAAAATAGTAGTGTACATATATAAATGTATACATATTTAAATATATATATAATATAGGTGTGAAAGGGAATGATGAACTCAGAAATCCTTCTAAGAACTAATATGCACCTTCAATATCTTGTGTTTATTTTAAAAAATCATATTTCAATCATCTTGATACAAGCACATACTATTATGCCATAAAGTGGAAATAGACAGTTAAATTCCCATGCATAATGACAATTTCAAATCTAAGAAAATTTCAAAAACACAATGACATGTAAATTAACATTTAAGAATGAGAAACATGAAGAATAGAAGAAAGATAAACATAAGAGGAGAAAACACAATATACGTGGGGAAAACCCTTTTGGGTAAAAAACCCCATACTCCAAAGAATTGAACCAATGTATTAATCTACAACAATACGGTTACAATAAACTTGCAGGCTCACAACCTTAATATGGAGACTACATCTTTCGCTTCTAGAGATAATTCGACAACATTTCGATACTTGCAAAACTATCTCACAAACCCACTCCAAGAAATCCAATATATAGAGAAATACAAGCATGAAGGTAGCTTCTAAAGCAAGCTACAAGAGATGGGCATCCAAATCCATGTGGTACACTTTTCCAACTCATAGTTGACTCTGTTGACACTTTTCTAATGATTCCTTACCCCCCTTACATGCCTCCATACTTGGGCACCCCAAATTTCCCAAAAATAGCTATGAAAGATGCTCTTACACACCTTACAACCGTAATAGAATTTGTCACATATGAAAACACTTACAAATGTAAGAGAATCTATCATAATTGAATAAAATATAATATGCCTCTTACATTATCTTGCAGCCTGTCATAGGTCAAACTTAGGTGCCTAGATTCCTCATGCAAAGATTCCTTCCAATACTTATCCAACCTATCATAGAATCTGTCTCTTACACATCATAAAATCATCATAGGAATCCATCATAAGATCTCCATGAGTATCCCTCAAAGATGTTGACACATGCCAAAGAATATCTTCTCAAAGTAGTACACCTAGATTGCTTTATGGGTACCACAACATCCATGTCACATCTCATGTCGCCTCCTAATATGCTAACAAATCACCATACCAAGTCATATTAGATGATAAATTATGAGCAAAAAAATACACTATAAGCATTAATAAATTAATATTTTAATGCTAGGAAATTGCAAAAGTTGAGACACCTTAATTCCCAACATTCTCCTATTGGTCTAACACCTTTCAAGAGCTAATTAGGTAATCAACTACTAGGGGCCAAAAAACATCATCACAACCATCCATGAAACCACATGAATCTTCAACATGCTTTCATGCACTAACAAGATACTTGCAACAACATCCAAGATGTCCACCATATCAAGAAAAAAATTCCTATCATCTTCCAAACAGGCCACCTATGGAAGAAAAAGAACAAGCCAAGGTGTAAATGTAAGAATCTAAAGAACACAAGCATCAAATCCAAGTGATAACAAAAGCTATAGGCTACTGCTGCAACTCCACTGTGCTCATGAGCTAAACAAAAGTATCAACTAACTCCAAGCTCGTATTCAAAACACAATTTTGAAGACAAAGATTATTCCAAAGAACAAGATAAACCATCAACTAGAACAACCAAAATAGGTTTCCCTCATCTAACTGATAAACCCATGAGATCAAATAGCACCCACAACAAATGCTAATCCATCCAATCTATGATACCTCAAAGGTGTCCAAAACATTAGTAGAACTTATGCCAATAAAATATCCAATCCATAAATTGCAATCAAAAGCTCCATGTGTCAAAGTTGTCAATGAAAAGCACACACATCTAGGAGCTCCCACTATATGGGTAATGTTAAATTTGAAAAATATCAAGGCATATCAAGTGTACCAATAGCATCACATAGAAGATGAAATCAACATCATGTAATACTAAGGAACATCCATAATGATATGCAAAACCTGTAAACCAATAACCTATAAGAACAACTCTCACCACAAGTCTCCAAAACTCTCACATGTTCTCCACACCAAACAAAGGAAAGAGATAAAGGAACCTCCATGTCATCACTCATGAACATAAGTGAAAACACATGACCACAAGCTAGTGATCACAATAGATCCAACCAAACCTCAAAACCAATGTAATGTGAAGCCAAACATCTAGGAAGATAACCAACACCAAAGAGAGAAGCACTGCACATCATATACATGTAGAAAATCCTTCTACATATACCTCTAAATGCCAACTATGTCAGGTGCGATCTCCTCCATAACACCCCAAAAAAAATCCATGACAAGAACCAACCCGTTCAATCACCGAGATCAAACATAACATATGTATGATGTAACCAACATGGATGTAATCCTCTCAAATCAAATAAGATCAAACTAAATCCATTCCCAATGAAGGAAGTAAGCCCAATACATCTCCTAAACTCAACATCAATGAATGTAATCACAATTCATAGGAGATAAACATGCCAAAACTCCTCAAATGAACTCTCCAAAACTTAATATCCATAGCTTAAGATCCATGTGCATGAGAAGACAAAACATAAACATCATGCACCTGAAACAAACAATGAGCAATACCTATCAAGTGATATTCCACTGAGTAGACCAAGAGTGGGGAATAAGAATGATCCTCCAAGATATCCAAGTCATCATAACTCATCCAAGAACACTCTCTTCATAGGTCTATGTTGAACTCATGTCAGGCCAAGGTGTAGGCTCCTCAAATTTCTTGTTAAAATCTCATCAAGAGTAACCATATCAACACATGTCTCTAACCACAAGAGAACTCTAGCCTCACCTGAGTCTCGAAGTATCCATGAGCACTTGTAACTGATCAATCCATGCCAAACTCCAAGTGAAACATAGCATCATCATGAAATAATCAAGAAAATGATCATGTACTCAATACAAAGAGAACCAACCAAGATCAAAGTCAAAGTCTCAACAACTAAATCAAGAACATAACCATGAAATCATTATCTGACACTTCCTCAAGAGAATATCATATGATCCAAAGAACATAACAAGTACATGTATCATTCCAACACTCTAAACAGATAATCAAGAGTAAACCATGACATAATAACATAGCCATCTTATCAAAACAAGGATCACATATCAGAATACAAATCATGACACCTCAACCAAAGAATAAAGAAGTCTTTCATGGAAAACCAATATGTCAACATATCCATTCAAATGAAAATAACCATCTCTAAATAGTGTCCATACAAATTTGAAAGGACCCTTATACAACAACATGATCTAATATCTCCTTTTAGTAACATCTATAACAGTAAAGGAGATCATCCATCACCAAGTGATTAATGCAAAGTCACTGCTAAAGCTCTCACCGAACAGTGATATTAAGCTCTTCAAGCATCATGACAACCATCTCCTTAATGAAGATTCTTCATGGCTCATAACTAACTATCCAAGTACTCAATATCATCTATCCTCTCATCTCAAAATAGAATACCAATGCACAAATGGCTACAGTCAAGGCTAAATAATGAAGTCTACATCAACACTAAAGCAATCTCGTGGATATAGATAGTCCAAATTTGAGTCATCTCAGTGCAACCAATGGGTAGCTAATCCAAAAAATGCATAACTCATAGATCGAAAACATTGAAGCAAGAAAACTCATCATCACATTAGTAACATGCAAAACTGAGATATCAAAGAAGATAACATGTAGATTTCAAGAATCAAACATCAGATCACCAGGAAACCTAATTTTCCATTTTCATCCAGAAACCTCCAAGAGTCTGAACACAATATTTTCTAATTTACAAACCACATATTTTTTTTGTTAACATGTAAAACTTGTAAAAATCATCTCAATGTAAATTTGAAACCACTTAAACATCCAAAATAATAGATCACATATATTTCATCCAAACAAGTGAATACCCAAGATCTATAGGAACCCACAACTTTTTAGAAAAAATAGGAAAACTATAAAACCTTCTCAAAACATGCATGAAGTATACATGAAAACCTAAAACTATCTTACATCCAGATAACCCAGGGGAAAAATATTTTGATACATAGTTCATCTGGAAATCTACAAAACCAGAAGTTTTGATTAACCACGTAAAACTTGCAAAACCATCATGTTTATAACACACATGAAAATGCATATGCACTTATAATATAGAAGACCCACAAGTATGCAAGCCACCATAATAGTTAAACCAAAACAATGGAATATCATGAATATGTATAAACATATATTTGTAAATGGATAATCCATAAAAACTTCAAATCCAAGGAACATGACTATGAGCCATGCAAGTAAAAAAATCCATCAGAAAAGTAGAGGTCCAAGAAATTATAGGCCCATTTGCAGGCCAACTCCACCACCAACATGTACATTCATCCAAGAGAGAATTAGGCTAATTTATAATCTTCTAGATCATCCAATGATCAACTCTATAGCCTTACATGCATTCAAGATTATTCAACTATCAAAATTGGAGCTCTAGATCAATAAAATATCAAATGTAACCACATGATCAACTCCATAAAACTCTATCTTCTCTATCCTTCAAGATTCCTACTATTTCCAAAAAAACAAGATCAACTACAAAACTTCCACTGAGACAAGGATTAATAATCAACCAATTCCTTCAAAAATAGATTCCCTCAAGCTTTCTAGGCTAAGAAATCATAATAGAAGAAATACCTAGAACCCCAAACACCACATGCATCGCCATGTGAGCACATGCAAGTGGCATGCAATTCCATGCAAGTGACATGCAAGTCCATGAAAGTACATGCAATGCACATGCAAGTACATGAAACTTACATGCAAGCACATGCAAATTTGGAGCTGAGCTCTAATACCAAATGAAAGGGAATGAAAAAATTGAAAACTTTCCAAGAACTAGTATGTACCTTCAGTATCTTATGTTTATTTAAACAAATTATATCTAAATCATCTTGATACAAGAACATACTACTATGCCATAAAGCTGAAACAAGCACAATTAATTTCCCATACATTAACCCTTAGAGGAAAGTTGATCTAGTTTCAAATCTAAGAAAATTTCAATAGCATAATGGCATGTAAATTAACATTTAAGAATGAGAAACATGAAGAACAAAAGAAAGGAAAAAGAGAAGAAAACATGATATACGAGGGGAAAACCCTTTGGGTAAAAAACACTACTCCAAAGCATCAAACCAATGTATTAATTTACAACAATATAGTTACAATACACTTGTAGGATCACAACCTTAACATGGAGACTACATCTTGTTCTTTTGGAGAGAATCCGACAACACTTCGATACCTACAAAACTATCTCACTAACCCACTTCAAGACATCTAATTTATAGAGAAATATAAGGATGAAGGTAGCTTCTAGAGAAAGCTACAAGAGATGAGCATCCAAATCCATGTGGCACATTTTTTGAACTCATAGTTGACTCATGTGACACTTTTCCAATGATTCTTTACCCCCCTTACATGCCTCCATACTTGGGCGCCCCAAATTTACCCAAAATAACTATGATTTATGCTCTTACACACCTTACAACCGTCATAGAATTTGTCATATATGTCAAGATTTACAATTGTATGAGAATCTGGCATAATTGAATAAAAATAGAAGATGCCTCTTACATTCTCTTACAACTTGTCATAGGTCAAACTCAGGCACCTAGATTCATCATGCAAAGATGCCTTCCAACACTTGTCCAACCTATCATAGAATATGACTCTTATGTGTCATAAGATCGTCATAGGAATCCATCATAAGATCTCCATGAGAATCCCTCAAAGATGTTGAAATGTGTCAAATAATATCTTCCCAAAGTGGGGCGCCTACATTGTCTTGTGGGTACCACAACATCCATGTCACATCTAATGACACCTCCCACTATGCTGACAACTCACTGTGACAAGTCAAATTAGATGGAAATTAATATGAGAAAGAAATTACAATATAAGCATTAATAATTTAATATTTTAATGCTAGGAAATTGCAAAGGTTGAGACACCTTAATTCCCAACAAGGTGAACAAAAATAGATATATTAATTATGAAGAAAATTAAATTTCATCAATTGATTTGTTTTTCAATGCTATGAAACAATGGAAAATAAAATATGTATATGCATATGAAAAGAATGAAACTAATATATTTTTTTAATAAAATGGGATAGTAATCTTTATATGATTCTAATTCTTGTCAGTATTGGCATGGTGTGATGGTTTAATGGTGGCATTGTTGTTCTTGCCACCAAGGTTCAAACCCCAGTGGGGTGGTATTATTGAATGGATGTATTCCGGTTCATAGCTCTGGTCAAAAGCATTTACCCCTTGAATAAAAAATATATATATAATTCTTATTCTTATATATATATATATATTCATACAAAATTCAAATTAGTGGAGTTGGTTAATGAATATAATGTATTTCCTTTATAGGAAATTAACTCTTTTAAAATTGGAAAAAATAAGTGAATGGTGCTAACATATAATAAAGTGTTAAAGATGTGTGGAACCCGATTGTTAAAATAAATAGGTGTCACTAATTCTTGTAATAGTTGTTAGCAAGAGGTGATAATAGAGGCATTCATGTTAGACTAGGCAGTTATGAATTCTTTACTATGAGTCTCTCTACCTGGGCAATCTCATTCTATTTTTATGGAAGGGGGGAAATGGTGAATCTTATGATGGGGAATATCATGCTTGTAGAGAGAGTCTATAAGGAAAAAAATACTCATACATTCATATCAATAGTGCTAGAGGACATTCGAGCAAATGATTGTGAAGATGATTTGTTATGGAGGGAGACCCAGTATGGAACGAATTGAGACTCAATCCTTTGCTCAAAATTAATTTGGGCATTGCAATTCAAGGGGCCTACAACATATGAAAACCTTGCATACAATGACTAATCATCAAGGAAGGGGAAATGTGGTCTTGGTCACGGCTATTTCCTTACACACACACATCTCATAACTCAATGCATTCGACAGTTGTCAATACACTTAGCATGTATATTTGGCACTTCTCCCCTGCCAGTAGTTAGAAAGGGAAGTTCCTTATGAGATAATTTTATCAGAAGGGTCTCATAGCATACATGTAGAGGGCGTTTCGGTATAATTACAAAGTTGTGTCACACTTTTGCCCAACTTATCAACACAAGTGAATTTTAGTATTTCTAACTCAAAAATAATGTTAGTCAAACATATGATCTAATAAGATTCATTGTAAATAATTTAGATATGTCCATAAATTTTCCAACTAAAACTACTGGCTAAATTCATATGTAGAAACAATTTGAGACCAATTTACCAAAAAACTGAAATAATTTTAAAAAATTGGTGTTTCAATAAATTTTACACATGTAAATAACATTTTTTTTTGTAAATGTAAAAGTATCTTTTTGTTAGTTTTCAAAAATATATTTTTTAATAGTTTAATTATTATTTATATTTTATATTTTATTTTTGCTACAAGTAGGTTTTCAACATAAAAATATTAGGTTGATTATCATGATAAAAAAAAAACTAAAATTTATTAAAAAAAATTTAAAAAATGACACATTAGATAAAAGAATCTATATCAAGATAGTATATTTTTTCTATTTTAGATAAGTAGTTAATATGATAGTTGATGTCAAATGGAAACAACTATTTTTCAATACACAGACATTTTAATATTTATTTAAAAATATATATTTACCAAAATTGGAAAAAATAATATCCATGCACTAAAGTTTCAAGTCTAAATACACACAAAAGAATTAAAGGAAAAAAACAAAATTTACTATATAAAGATTGACGTCTCATGTAACATCTTTTTCAATATTTTATCAACAACTAAATTTATAGTGTCAATTTATAAAAAACTATATTCATTTTTGTTTTTTCAAAAAAATACAAACATAAAATATAGTAAAAAATACACATTTTATTAGTTTACATCATTTAAAAATTAAAAACATGTATGCCACTTTTTAGTGATTCGAGTTTAAAAGTTGGATCAATGTTTGTCATTTCCTTTATAAAGTGTGAGACAACTTTGTACTTTTACCCATTCCCATTTTGAATTCCATGAAAGAGAGGTAGGCTATGTGGTCACGGGACGAGGTGACCAACTTAATAATTATTTGAAGGATAATCGATTATCTCTACTTGCAAGGTTAGCTAAACTGTCTTATAAATCCACTTTATACACTCTATTTTCCATTTGCTTTGTGAGATTGTATTCTTGGTTGTGGGTCAAATTTGCATTTGCTTGTCTTTGCTGAAGGAATTTTTAAATCCCAAACACAAATAAAATGCACAAATCTATTGCTCTGTTTCCCAATCAATTGGGAATACCCAAAAATAAAATGTGGAATAACAAAACAAAGTGATTGGAGACACACAACTAGGCATGCAAACTTTTGTTTCTTCTATTAACTCAGAATATAACAACTACAAAATATTCTTAAACAAAATTACAAACTGCTAATAACAAACTTGATTTGCAACAATCTGGAGTTGTAGACATATAAAACAAACTGGAGCTTCTCAGAGCTCTCTCTTCTTCCTATTCATCTAGAGCTATCTATTGCTCCCATCGCAAATTGAACAATCTAGAGCTATTTGCTGCTCCTTGCACACACACACAATAATCTAAAGCTATCTGTTGCTCCCGGCATAAAAAATTCTTTGTTTTTGCTGCTACAACTTCTTACAAAATCTTGCAAATCTACGTATAGACTATTACATTCCTTCTTTTTTTCTATTCTTTTCTTCTTCCAAAAATTCCCTCTCAAAATTCAAACTTACCTAACATAATAAATTATAGAAATTAAAATTTTCCTACCACAATAAATTCTAGAGTCGGGAGTAGAACAGGGATGAAGATCCCAAAAAATTAACTTGTTGAAAGCTCCTAATAGGTAGGTGCAACAAGGGAGTTGATGCGAGAAAGGATTAGACAAAAAATGAATATTTCTAACACTCCCCCTTTTACAGAGTCGTCAAAGAACATCATTCTTCATACAAATCAACAATACCTAAATTTCTTCTTAGGCGCTCAAAGAAATTTATGCTCAATGGTTTGGTAAAAATGTTTGCAAGTTGTTGCTCAGACCTACAAAATTTCATTTTGATTTCACCCTTTTCAACTAATTCTCTTATGAAATGATATCTGATTTCAATGTGCTTGCTTCAAAAACTGGATTCTTCACCAAAGCTATTGATGAAACATTGTCACAAAATATAGTTGTTCCATCCTTTTGTTCCTCCTTCAAATTTGCTAAGGTCCTCCTTAGCCAGATAGCTTGGCATGTTGCTGCATTTGTTGCTATATACTCAGCCTCAAATATAGATGGGGAAACTATAGGCTATTTCTTGAAACCCATGAAATGACTCCTGGTCCCTGTAATTCCCATAATTTGACTATAGTCAAAAACACATCTATTTTTTTTTTTGTTATTGTTTTTTTAAAACGTGTGCAAACAATCACCATACTACTCTCGAGACTTGTCAAGAAATAAATTACACATGTCTAACAACATTTCTCATACAATGTTAATGGCGACAAGCTAATCGAGGGCAAGGAATGACGTTAATCAATAAATATGTGTGCGGAGTCCATTGCAGATTCCCTCAAGAAAAGATGAGAAGGGGCCTAATTTCCAACATTAACATTCCAAAGTGTGACATTATCTTACTTGGGATTATTGATAATGATACTATCTCTAATGTCACTCAGCTACCCCAACCTATGGATTTCAAGCTAAATCCCACGATTAGAGTAACAATACCACATATTACAAATGTTCATATTATTCCCCCATGTAAGTTTTAAGGTCAGTCTTTGTTATCAATGTTACTTATGACCCCATTATCAATATTAGTATTTTAGATTAAGGTAACGTTAACCATAGTATCTTCTTAAATGTTATAATTGTTATATACACATAACTATTGTGTGAAATATAATTCTAATAGCCAATTCAAGCCTCGTATTGGATTTCTCATTTACTATAACACCGCTTGCTTGACCTTGCATTAGTACCACTCCTTTATATTATTACTATCATCATTATTAAGTTTATTACTGATACCCTTAATTCTACTAATAAGAGGATTATAGGAGCTAATGTTTCCCTCTTTAGATATGATAAACTATTGTTGTTTTATTTACTTGTTTATTTTCTCCTTAATTTATATTATATATAATATATATCCTATTTACTTTAAGAAGCATTTAAAATTTAATAATAATAATAATCATTACCCTATTCCTCTAAATATATTATCTATTTTATTTGTTTTAAAAGAAACCCACATTAAAAGAGTTTATTCTCTCTCTTTTTTTTTTATGTAAGACCTAACCTATATCTTAATACATACTCTTATATTAATATGATCTTTTTTTATCTTCTTTATTTTTAACTACTTACAAGCCACATAACCCCTTTTTGTTATAAACTTTTAATATCTTTCTTTTTAAGATTTACTTGAATGATTCGTAGGTCCTATCTTATAAGAATATTTTTATCTGAATCTTATCCTAATAAGATGTTTTGAGAATGAAAGCAATAATTAAAAATATACTAATCGCAAAACACTAAATTACTCTTATTCTCCTTGGATTCTTTTTTTTCTTTTGGCAACCTCTACTAAGCTTGAACATGATATCAAAAGTGCTTAATCTTCTTCTACTGAGCAAAATATATTGGCATACGGAGTTAAGTCTTTATTAAAATTTCAATTATGGCAATACTATTGGAAAGGTAGTCGTCTGACCAATGATAGATGGTGCCCGTATGCATTTATTTTAAAATACTAATTCAGATTTTTATTTTTATTTTTCTTTAAGCCAATCCACGAACATGATTATTTCTAGTCCTAAGGGCTCTCTCATACTAGTTCATATTTCTGCAAGCTAACAAAGCATCTTAGACGAACAATATCTCATTGGACGCTCTGTTTAAGGTGGCAGAATTTAGCAAGAATTTGTTCAATCACTTGCTATGCCAGTAATACAGTGATTCAATGTCTTAGCAATGATGCATTTTATTCCCGTTCCACCTTAGAAAGTGATTTATGACAAGCAGGGCATCAAACGAGGTAATAAATTCATCTGTATGCCACTTATTTTAATCATAAATGATTGAACCCAAGACGTTCTCAAGAGTCATCTTCCCTTAATGCAGTGATTATTTAAATATTCAAGTGGTAGCATTTAGTGGGGAATATGCAGCGGCGAGCAACCCACTAGGAAAAGACCAAAAATTTAAATGAGCAATCAAGATTCATTTCCATTAGTGGAACATTTACATGGGTGTGCAATCAGAAGAAATGGGATGTTGATCAAGTTTCTTTATTTTATTTTATTTTTAAATTTTTAACGCCTAAGAGTGCGAGTCTCCTAGGAAAGCCAACAGGAACGAGAGAGTGTTGTCATTTTCAGATGGAATGGGGAGGGACACCTATCAAAGACATGACATAGGAGAAACTTCGGGATGCTACTGCAAGCGGTGTTAAGGTATTTCTCGTGTAATGAATAGCCCGTACTGCAGGCAACAAAGCTCCCTCCATGAATGCCATCATGTGCAATTCCTCTGTGCAATGCAGTGGAGGACGAGCCTAGAGACCTATGGGTCATATTTTAGCAGGAGAGGGTGTCGGTCCATGAGCATCTTCAAGATTTATTAAATCCTTACCTTTCAATTTTCCTTTATATACCTGTGCAAAATTTCATCCCAATTCACTATGTTGAGCAAATCTAGCTACAGGCTAGGCGGCAGAATAATATGGTTATAGTGAAAATTTTAAGTGAAGAGGGGCAACTCACGAACCTCTACGGGATTACTTGCTCAAACTAGAATGTCTTGTAACTCGCATCGGTAGAGAAAATCTTGTAATTTAAAGATGTTGTCACTTTGTTCCTACTGTAACAAAATATTGCAATTTTCTCTACTCAAAATTGTTTGTTTCTAAACTCAAATTTATCTTTTACAGCATAGGATCTTGTGTGAATTGATTTATTTTATTTTATAGCTGTCTCAAATTCACTTCCTTCGTGTAAATATGGGAAGTATGCCCCATCAATGTATGAAGTGTTGTTCGTAACATTTCAAAATTCTTAACTTATAGTTCATTAAAACAATTTTTGCTTCCAACAATTCTTCACAAGGTGTAAAACGATTCAGTCCAGAAGAAGTAATTTTTTTTTTATGTTTTTCTTTTCCATTTAGCGTGGTTCATTTGCTTACAGAACTATTCAACTATAGAATATTCCTTTCTTCTAAAGAGATAAATTTGAGTGGGTTGTTGGAGATATCAAGGTACACACAATAACCTCTTTTATGGCCGGCATTACCTTTGTACGATTATTTATTCTATGTTCACTCTTTCTTTTGATAGAGTATTTTAAACTTAGAACCTGGCATTAACTGATAGCTTCTTACATGCAGAACTATAGATGTAGCAAAAATTTTACTTCACAGGCATAGTAAACAGCAGATTCAATTATGTAGAGCAAGACATCAATAGGAAATAACAGACTGTACAACGATTACGAGACAAAGGGATGAAGGATGGGTTTATAGCCAAATTTATTTGACCAAACGATTCATGTGTGAATGCATTTAAACAATATTATTTTTAGAATAGTAATGGCAAAGTTTTACCAGTAGCAATATATCTCTTGAATAAAAGTACCCTACTTTAAAAAAAAAAGAAACAGAAAGAAAAAAGAATACTATATTACTATCAAACCTATTTTATAAAATAAGTTTTAACATATCAGAATAACACATGTTGTTTCATGAAAAACCACCTATTTTATTTTCAACAAATTACATAGATAGTATAATAATCATCCTTGGAATCTCTTAAACAAATGCATAAAGTCTATGGATATTGTGCCATATTTCATTAAAACTAATAAGTAGTATTTAAAGTTTTATAACAAGATGATATGTATTCCTTCAAATCAAATGTATATTTTCGTTCTTTGGTACAAAGGAGGATATTTTCTCTCTTTTAATGGTAAAACATATGTCACTTTCTTTTGAGAGAATAGTATGATGCAATCTTTAAATCCATAATACTCCACTTTATTTTTCATGCAATGTAACTATAGATATTTATAGAAAACAAAGATGTGTATATTTCCATTCAACAACACAAATCTATACGTATATACTTATGTGTTACCACATAATGTATTTTCTTTTCTTAAGAAAATGAATAGAAGTAGGAAATTTGTTTCATTTCAAACTAGCATTCATCCTTTCATTTGCAGCAAAATACTAACCTACAATATTGCACCAATGTTTAATATTACATTGAATAACACATACAATTTAGTAAGGCTTTCTCTCCACCCTACCATAATAGCGTCATGGAGCCTCGTAGGCTCTAGCCATACCCCCGAGCAAGGAATTATTTTAGCTCCATGATGATAAATGGAGTCTTTCTCATTTTTACAAGGAAATTAAACTAACATAGCACAAACTTAATGTATCTAAGTTCTCTACCTTCCATTCTCCACCATGATTCATTCCATATTTCACATCCTTACCACCAATAACAAAGGGAAATAGTAGTAGGAGAGAATACTTATCTCTTTATATGAGGAGGCTAACTCCTTGAACCTTCTTTCCTCTGCCAAGCCATCTTGATCATTCTCTCCTATCTCCATTAGAGTTCTCCAAGAGGAGAAGTGGGCAATGCCCAAATCTTCCATCTTCTTGAGATATATAGGGATCCTCCAAACCTACACTCTCTTTCCCACAAGTGCTCACACATGTGTGAGTCTTGTGCCAATTCCTAGAGCTTTTGGGGAGTGGGAGGTTGAGAGTGACAAGTCACTCTTCCCAAGCCCCAACACTTTTTGAATTCGTCATATTCATGAATGTGGACTTTTGAGGGGTCTTTTCACACTCCAAGGACAAGTTCACATGTCAAAAAGGTTCCAAACCCATAGGTATAGGTCCTAGGGGTCTATTCTTGTTCAAAAACCAAGGAAATTGACTCAATAATCCCTTTTTAAAACCCACAAAAGAATCCATACGAGTTTTGATCTTGACCAAGGGTTCCAACCCCAACCAAACTCACATCACATGACCTACAATTGGACTCTACTCAAACATAATCAACCAATCAATAAAGCCTCAGACCCTTCTAAGTCAAATAGGACTACACCTAGGACTTCCCAAAGATATATTTGATTTGATTCCAATATTTATCCATCCTCCTATTTGCATATTTGATTCCTTAGCCCTCCAATACATTTACTCTACTTGCTTTTAGGTCTGAGATGGAGTTAAATTTATATCCTCAACAAGAAGTCTTTTGATTTGCACTTGATGGTTATCCCTTCTCATGCTAGCACCATTATCTTCTTGACCTTTAATGTTAATCCCACATTGACTCATTTAATTTCCTGCACAACATAATTAAGCACAGTTAGACATATTAATAAACAACATTAATTGAATCCTTGTAACTTTATTCATGGATCATTTACATAGCTAATTACTCTTCCAATGCAATACGACACAACAATTATCTTATTTCAAATTCATCTTATAAGTTCGAATCTCATACAATAATTCACATGCACATACCTCTTAATTAAGTAAAATAACATAACGTAAAACTATAAGGTTACTGTTAGACAAACATCTTCATATCGCTTGCAATATATCTAACCATCTATTTAGGAGGAATATATAACACTTTAAGATTGTATTAGTCACATGCAAAGAGAGGCCTTACAGTCCCAATTGAAACACATATCCAAATGTGCTCTTTCTATCATCCACACTTCCTGCCCAATCACTATCTGTGTAACCAACCAACCCAAAATTATTTGCTATATCCTTTGGTTCCATTCACACACCTCAAGATTCTTTTACCTTCTTTCCAATGTGACTCTTTTGGAGTCTCCATAAATCTGGAAATCAAAATTACAATATGCATTATGTCAGGCCTAGTTAAATACATCAAACTTCCAACCAAACTCTTATACATGGTGAGATTCACATTGTTGCTACAATCTTCCTTGCTCAACTTCAGACCTATGATTGTTGGTATGCGGGAAGACTTGCTATCTTGCATCCTAAACCACTTCAAAATCTCTGTTGCATATTTTGCTTGAGAGATAAAAATACAATCATATACATTTTTTTTACTTCTATGCCTAGAAAATACCTCAAGAGACCTAAGTCTATAATTTCAAACTCTCTTTTCATGGCCTCTTTAAAATCAATAGTGAGGAAATCATTATCCTTAGTGAAAACTAAATCATCAACATACAAGAAAACAATTAAAATCTTACCATCAACTGCCTTGATGTAAAGAGTGGGCTCACCATCACTTTTGCTAAAGTCATTGTTGAACAAATATGAGTCAATCATATTTTACCATGCCCATGGTTCTTGCTTCAACCCATAAAGATCTTTCTTTAGCTTGTATACCTTGTTTTCTTGACTTAGAACTTCATAACCAGGTGGCTGCTCCACATACACTTCTTCTTTTAACACTCCATTCAAGAAGGCAGATTTCACGTCCATTTGAAACACATTCCACTTGTGTTGGGCTGCAATTTCTATGACTGCCCACATGGTTTCCATCCTTGCAACTAGAGCATATGTCTCATCATCGTCTCTTCCAAACTATTGTTTGTATCATTTGACAACTAATATTTCCTTATGCCTCTCTATTTTACCATTGACATTGCTTTTGGTCTTATAGACCCATTTCACTCTAATTACTCACTTGTTGGGAGGAAAATCAGTTAGCTCCTATGTTCTATTCCTCCCTATTGCATCTATCTCCTCATCCATGGCTTCACACCATTTATTTTATTTCACAACATCCTCAAAATAAATTGGATCAGTATGAGAAAGTAATGTAAAATTCATACTTTCATCAAACTCTTTATCATACCTTTCATTTTGGTAGATCTCCCTTATACTCTTGGTCTTTCTTGGCATTAGGGAGGCCACATAAGAGTGGGGTCTAAAATTTCACTACTATTGTTGCTTTCCTAAGTAGACCTTGTTTGTGCACTGGTCTGGAGCAATCTAGAGCTATAAGGAGCGATTGCAAGATCCATAACATTATCTTGTTGCACTTTATACTCTTTTTCTTCATCATCTAAAGTTGTCAGGAGTGGTACAAATCTGTCAGAAACTATCAAGCCATCCCATGAATCATCCTCTAAGAACTCCACATCTCTATTAATGACTATTTTCTTGGTGACTAGGTTATACAACCTATAGGCTTTGGACTCTTCACTGTGGCCCATGAAGATGCACTTCTCACCCTTGTCATCCAACTTTTGCCTCTTCTCTTTTGGCAGAAGTGCATATGCAACACATCCAAAACACTCTCAAGTGCTCAACCTTCCACTTGCCTTTTTCCCATGTCTCTTGTGGAATATTGTCACAAACTACCTTTGTAGGAATTCTATTTATCAAATATACTATTCTTGCTACAATTTCACCCCAAAATTCATTTGCATGTCTTTTGTCGGGTATGTGTAGCATCATCATAGAAAAAACAGGCCCTTAAGTGGCAAAAAAATTTAAAAAATCAGTGTTAGGCAACTTGACGTAAAAATTTGAATAAGTTATCTATATTATTTCAAAAATAAGTAAGAATAGAATTTATAGAAAAATGAATTTAGTTTCTAAACTACTAGGTTTATTTAAAAATAAATAAAATCTATTTGGTGAAATTTTGAAATTTCAATGTAGTAGTACTTAAATTTTAGGGAAAAATAAGTAGGTATTTGTCTGACCACCCTAACCATAATAAAATGATAATATTTTTTATAAGATTTTATATATAAGTAGAGGACTCGTGTTCGGATGTGATGCATATTTTTTTGTAATTTTTTTCCAAGTAAATAATTAATTATGATTTTTTTATTACAACTTTTAAAAAATATAAAAACTCGTATGTCTGACCACCTTAACTTGGTCAAAACTTCATGACATTTGATTTTTCTTTTTTTAATCCTATATTATGTGAACCATAGAATGTGACGCATGTTTCGGATTCAAAAAATGTGATACCATTTGAAAGTTATAGATGTTTTTCAATCAACTTATCTATTAGGACTTTAGCCTTAATTCTAATAGAAAACGACTAATAATTATTTATTAAATTCAAATTAAAGCATAATTTATATTGGTGGAAAGCTAAGAATCTTCTCTAAAAACCCTTTTCGTTTCATCAATTTTGGGTAAAAAAAAGTCGTTAGCCACATACCCTACAAATACCTATAATATTGCCACTTTTTTGCTCATCATGATCCTGTACATACCCTATCTTTAAGTATACTTCTTTCTATCTCCACAATGGTTCTATTTTTCCTCTTAGCCACTCCATTTTGCTATGGAGTATAGGTTTTTGTTAACTCCTTAATGCCATGTTGCTTGTGAAAATTCACAAATTTATTGGAGGTATACTCTCCCCCTCTATCTAACCTTAGGACCTTGATGACACCCTCCTTTTTAGCTTGGGATTTAAACACTTTAAACTTGTCAAATGTTTTAGATTTATGTTGCAAGAAATAAACCCATGTATTATGACTATATTCATCTATGGTCATAAAATATTGGCTCTTACAAATAGGAATTATTTGCATAGGGCTACACCAACTCTAATGGTGCTCATGCCCTTCTAGAATTTCTCAATTAAAGGGGCTGCCTATGTTGCTTGCCTTAAATGCAGACTTCACATCTACCACTAGGCTATACTATGGCTGGAAAACCTCTAACCATACCCTTCTTTGACAAAATATTTAAACTAACATAACCTAAGTGTCCACACCTAAGATGCCAAAGCTTGTAGGGGTCTTGAATGACTGTCTTGAAAGCTGCTTGTTGCTGTACATTTTCCATGCTTGGGGGTTGAAGCTGTGGATTGAGCTAAGAAACACCTTTCCAACCTCAAGGGAAACATTTTATTCTTTGTCATTAGCACTGCTGCAATTATTTTATTGCTTCCATCCTTTTCATAAATGATGCATTCACCCTTTTCCATTAACACTTTGTATCCTTTCTTGATCAGTTGTCCAATACTCATGAGATTGTACTTTATACCAGGGAAAAAATACACATTGTCAATCTCCTTCTAATCACCTTTCTTGGTTCGAAACAAAATAGACTTTTTTCCCACAACTGGAACTATTTGTTTGTTTCCCATTTTTTATTTTAGACTTGACATTTTTATCAATGAAAGAAAATAAGCTTTCCTTACCACTCATGTGGTTGTTAAATCCACTGTCTAAAAACCATACCTCATCACTACCTTGCTCAGTAATGTTACACATGATGAAGGCCTTTTGTTGATTACTTTCAACCACTTCTCATCAGCCACATTTTCACTTTGCTTGGATTGATCATGTTTCCTATGTCAGTGAAAAATGTATCAATGTAGATGAAATCAAACACATATTAATAAGACATTAAATTAGGAAAACTGAAAAAGAAAAAGAATAAATAAACCGTGACTACAGCTTCCCGAAATCGTCTTATCTTCCTCTAACTCCAGCGTTTTGTTGGTTTCAAATGGCTCTCAGATCAGCAGACCAATGCTCAACAAAATGACAGCTAAAGAACGAGATTTAAACATGCACACTATGCTAAATGCAAAATCTATGCTAAAATGAAAGTATGGCTATGATGTTGAAAATGAATATGGATGCATAAGCTGATTGCATGAACATAGGTATATGAAGGTGAGTGCATACATGCGTAAGTATGCGAAGGTGTAGGTAACCAAAGCTTGGATTTGCACCGGATTTTATAGAGATTTCAAACGGATTCGATTGGCTGATTCAATCAACAGTGTGGATTAAGCTTGTTTGAACGGACGGTGGCAGATTTTCAAAAGTGGAGAGGAGAATGGAAGGTTTCCTTTTTTCTTTAAATTTCGTCATTGAGATCCGAAGGGAAACTTCCATTTCGAAGGATGAGTTAGAATTTGGAAGGGTGAGTTACCATGAGTTAGAAATTAAATAAAATATATTTATTTAATTTGGAAGTGAAGATGAAAATGGAAACTCGCATAATTAAATAAATCATATTTAATTATGTTTAGAAATGAAATTAGGGTGAGGTGGAAAATATTAAATTAAATATTTAATATTTTAATTTGAGAATGAAAAGAATATTCTATTATTCAAATATTCAAAATATTTAAACTTTAGAACCAAATGATAATTAAATATAAATAAATTATGAAAATTTATTTAATTTAATCAAGCGAAAGGTGGAAATGTTAATAATTAAATAAAATTATTTATTTAATTAAGGTAGAAGAATTTTAGAAGATGAACAATATAAATAATTAATTAAATTTATTTATGCGTAGATGACTTTTACGGGAATTATTTAAATAAATCATATTTAATTAATTAACAAGCTTAATCATGACCATTTTTAGACATATACATTTTGCCCCTCTTTGAAGTGATGTGTAAAACACATTGCTTCAAAGAAAATAAGATTTTTTCCCCTGATATGCCTTCGATATTTTTGCTGATGATGCCCCCTCGGGAGGTAAATTATGGATGAGAGAGAGTAATTTAGCTCTCGACAGATGATGAAAAAGAATGTCCCATTTTGAAAATAAAGTCAAAAATGCAGCAAACGTACCCTTGTTTGACCTTTAAAAGGTAAAAAGGTTGAAAAAGAAAAATCATTTGCACTTTTGACTTTGGTGAATACTGCAGCTCTGAGAGTGACATCGCGACATGGAGATTCCTTATCATCACGCCGATACCAGAGGCCAGCGGTGTATGGACCACCGGTGAGTCGATCGATCCACCTATGCTTTTGAATTTTTATGTTTTGAATCGAATTTTCATGTTTTTCTGTGGATTGTAGATTTAAAAAATGACGTTTGCATGCATCTAGTATAGTTTAGGCACTTTCGAAAAAATTTCCAGCGCTTAGAGTAGAAACAAACACGTATATAGGATAAATTTTGCTAATTTAGGAAAAACCAGTTTAGCGCATCCTGTGAAAACTAGCGCGCATATAGGGCAGGATATGAAATTTTAGGAGTAAGGCGCATATAGGGAAAACAGGCGTGCATATAGGAAAAAAGCGCATTGGGCAAAAATAGTGGCGCTTAGGTTGAGTAAAGTTGTGCATATAGGAAAACGCGCATAGGGGGTCTGTTTGAGTGCATCCAGTGAAAACAACGACGCATACGGGATTTAGCGCATATAGTCCACAGAGTAGCGCATATGGTAAAATAGGTAGAATTGATGTTTTGATGTGAAAATGATGATTTGTATTGCTTCCTTAGTCAATATATAGGGAAATTGTCATGGCATCATGCTGATATGGATAGAAATGATGATTGATTGATAACTTTGCTTCCTAGAGTAGAAAACAAAGAGTAATTGAACTGATAACTTTGCTTCAAAAACAAAGAGTAAATGATTGATATGACTTCTGATAAATTTGCATTCTGTGATAGAAAAAAAATAGTAATTGATTGTATAATAGATTTGATATGATATCCAGATAGATAGATTGTGTATGGGTTTGCCTGATGGGATTGATTGTGTGATATGGGTCGTTGATTTGATGCATTGATATGAGTCATTGATGTGGGTTTGATATAATTCACTGATATAGGTCACTGATATAGATCACTGATAGGGGTCACTTGATAGATATGAGTCTGACTGATGTTGTTTAAATGATTGATATAATTCTGATGAATTATCATTGTGATGAAATAGGAGGTTTTCAAAAACCTCCAGATTAGAGAGCGACACTCAACATGATGGGACGGGATTCCCGAGTTGACACCTGCTGACATAGCCTTGATAGATACCTGTGGTTTGAGATCCTTGTCGGCGATGCTACCGATTCGGGTCAATAGAGGATTGTTGACATCACTAGTAGAGCGATGGCATTCGGAGCACAACACCTTTCACATGCCAACCGGTGAGGTGACAGTGACTCCTGAGGACGCATACAAGATATTAGGTATCCCCATTGTTGGTGCCCTTGTGTATTATGATCACAAGGACTTGGGGGGTATAGATGCTTTGAGGAGGGTGTACGAAGATGCACAGATCACTAGGTACTGGGTACCGTGGGCTGACTTTTGAGGATATCCAGCCTTGGCAGCAGTTTTGGGTGCATTCATTGGAGGGCTCCTTTGTCCGGATCGTCGGGAAAAGGGATTATCAGTGGGATGGGGCAGGATTTTGGAGTAGATGTTGCTACAACCATGGCGATATGCATGGGGGAGTTGCATGTTAGCGCATCTCTATCATGATTTGCATCAGGTGGTGTACAGGGGATCGTCCAGTTTGTCGTGTGGGGTGACACTGCTACAAATCTAGGCGTGGGAGCATCTCGTTGTGATGAGACCAACGTGCCCCAGAGTTAGGCCACCATGCAGGCCTTATATATATATGTATGCTATGTTCCTTACCTAGCCCAAGCTAGGCAAGGTGGATTACTAGAGGCGATTGTTGGATGACATGGACATAGTCGTATGGCGACCATATATGGATTGCGAGCCATGGGCTACAGATGATATAGAGATGTTGTATGTATGCATTCCTCAGTTCCTGATAGGGAGGACTCCCTTTATTCTTGAGAGGTTTCTGGCATTGCGGGTTCGGAGATAGTTCAGATTCACGCAGGGGATGCCATAGTGGGTTGCACACTATGCCCGGAGCAGAGATGAGGCCGGATGGGGGCCATGTATTTCTTATTAGACCACATATACAGAGTTTATTGCATTAGCACCTGAGGCATGGGCTGACAAGCGAGACATTGTGGATGCTGGTATGTCTGATGAGTACTCTGCATATTTTCACATGCATCCCTTTCCTCGATTTACCAATCCTGATGAGCGAGCACTGATTCTGGTAGCACCATAGCCAAGGGCAGTGAGAAAGGAGGATGTGGCCGGCGGTGACCAGGGAGCAGTTGGAGGAGAGGAGGTGGAGAGCGGGGATGAGGAGAGTTCTGATGATGGAGATGATGGAGATGATGGCGAGGAGGGGGGACATGTGTTGGGGAGGTTGAGGCTAGATATTCTGAGGGGTGTCCAGATCATGCGGCGGCCGAGGACAGGGATAGGGTGACGGACAGTGATTCTGATGGCATCCTCCTCTCAACAAGGGCAGATAGCCACGCTTCAAGCCCAGGTGCAGACATTACAAGGTCAGCAAGGATAGTTGTAGAGTCAGCTAGCACAGGCACAGGCATTAATTGTATAGCTTCAGGCGCAACTGGCACAGTCACAGGCACAGGCACGAGCACCTGCACAGGCACCTTCCCCAGACCCACAGTTAGCCCAGGTGATAGCAGAGAGAGATGCATTCAGACAGAGGGCAGTAGAAGCTGAGGGTGTGGCTCAGAGGTTGATGGGCACTGTAGAGAGTGCATCACTACAGGATGCCATTGCAGAGGGCATGGAGATGGCGAGGGAGGCTGAGTACTACAGGGTCAGATATGAGGAGCTGTGTCCTCTAGAGCGCAGAGAGCCATACCCCCTGTCCCATAGCAGGACTAGGAGTAAATCATAGACACATACCCAGAGCAGGGGAGTGACGGGGCCTTGGCAGGACCCAAATGCAGGCACCAGTGGTAGACCACCTCCTTCTGGACCAGCTCCATCAGGGGCATCGACCAGTTAGTCTCATGATGTACATCATTTTTGGAGCATGTATATGCCATTTTTGATCATATCTGATGTATTTTGCTTTAGACATTTTAGTTTCATTGAACATTTGGACATTTGTACCATTT
This sequence comes from Sequoia sempervirens, assembly GCA_007258455.2. Lineage (NCBI taxonomy): Eukaryota > Viridiplantae > Streptophyta > Pinopsida > Cupressales > Cupressaceae > Sequoia > Sequoia sempervirens. The sequence goes on along the minus strand of VDFB02086081.1, from coordinate 279,573,475 downwards.
TTATGAGTGATGATATGCAATGGCAATGATTGTTTTGATGATGAGTTGATGTGCATTTATAATATGATGATGTGATGTGCATTTTTGAGATGATAATGTGATATGCATTTATTTTTCATATGTTATGGATTTTGGTATGCATTTGAATGATCTAATGACTAACATGATATGCAGGATGATTCGATTATGATGTTTTTATTATGATGTTGATGTTTTTATAATGTGTACGATTGATGTCATGTAGGTGGATGATTTATGATGTGATTATGAAAATGTATGTATGGAATGTTGATGTTTTATATTTTTCAATGTAGGCAAAAGATAAAAAATGGATGTTGTGTTCATGATATGCATTAGGATATGATGTGATGTAAAATGATATGAGTAGATAGTGTATGATAAAATGATATGATATGAAATGATAGAAATATTGATATGAAATTGAGATGAGTAAATAGTGATGTATGATGAAATGATATGTGATGAAAATATAATGATTTGTAATAAAATGACATGATAAATGGATTGGATGTGTAATGATAATGAAATGATAATGATATGATATGATGAAATGATGATACTGAGATTAAATAAATGATAATAATACTAATAAGATGAGATGATATGAATGAAATGAATGATAATTATAGTGAAATGATATGCTTTGATAATGATAATGAAATGAATGATGATGATGTGATGGTAATGACATGAATGAAATGATAAAATATATGATATGAATGAAATGAATGATGATGCAATAAATGATAATGATAATGAAATAATGAAAGGATGACAATATAATAATAATGAATGGAATGATAATGGGAATGAATGATAAATGAATGAAATGAAATGACTATAATATAATGATAATGATAATATTATAATAATAATGAATAAAATGATAATGGGAATGAATGATAAAAGAATAAATGAAATGACTATAATGTGGTAATGCAATGATGGAATGATAATGATAACGAAAAATGAATGGAATGATGATAATGGTAATGAAACATATATGAAACTAATATGAGTGATATGGTAATGTGATGATTTAAATGATAATGATAATGAAAATGAAATGAATGAAATGACCATAATGGTAATGTGATGATGAGATTATAATAATATAATATAAATGATAATGAATGAAACGATGAAATGGAAATGATATGAAATGATATGAAATGATGAAATGATAATGGATGCAATAATGAAATGATAAAATGATAAAATGATAATGGAAATATGAAATGATATGAAACTAATATGAAATGATGAAATGATAAAATGATAATGGAAATATGAAATGATATGACAAAATAATAATGGATGCAATAATGAAATGATAATGGTAATGGTAATGATAATGCAATGATAATGATAATGATACTGAAATGATAATGAAAATTTAATGATAAGATGATAATGCTAATGAAAATGATGATGAAATGATAATGATACAAATGTTTGCATTGTCCTCCACAAATAGTCCAAAGAAATATGACAACCATTGACCTTTCAAAAACTCTTGATGAAAATCCAATATGCAGTTATATACAATGACCTAAAATGAAATGCAACTAAATGAAACCGACCATTTTGTTGAGCCTTTTATTTATCCTGCTTAAATCATCATAGAGTGTTTGAAAATGTTGGAAGTGTGTACAAGCATTGGAGGGGAAATTAGCACCAATGATGACCTGAGTACAACTTTCATGATTTTTAATATAGCAAGTGAACACATGCATCTAGGTATAATTGAACCGAGATGACCTGAGCATTTCTTGCATGAACAGACAAAGACTAACCACCATCTGATGCAAATTTGGAACTGTCATCACTGATAATTTTTGGAAATCATGTATCGCGACATACTTGCAACAGATGAATGATTAACCTCAAGACAACAGACAAAGAAAAATCATCCTCTTTCCTTGCTCCTCTAGTTCAGTACATCATCGAGTGTGCTCCAGAGAAATGATATCGAAAATTAAACAACCATTATTCAAAAATGAAATACTGTGATTCTAAACATTATTCAGATTAGAGATCATCCAGATATGAGGTACGCAACTGAAGGCTACTGTGATATGGATCAATGATTGGACGTTTTGGTTTGGCATGATTAGTTTCAACGTCGTTGTCCAGCTGTTTTGGTAAAACTTGAAATTTGATTGCCCCCAGGATGCTCATGTTTGCCCTTGGTATCAACACAACTTGCTTAAATGAATATGTACAATAATCAAGCCATGGTAAGACGTTATCGCTTGAGGAAAATGATGATAGCATGGTGCTGGTGTGGCCCTAAGATGATGAAAAAAGAAGGCTAAAAAGTTAAGTGCAGACACGAACTAATAGATGGAGAGCTTCAAATAGCATCTGTTTGCCAGATTTTCACTATTTGTTTTTATTGCATTTTTCTTGTTAATAGACTGCCTGTTTGCCAAGTTTTCACCCTATGACTGTTCTTTTTTTTTGGATTTCTTTAGGACTTTTTGATTTTTTGTATTTTTCAAGACTTTTTCTGATTTTTTTGTATTTTTTTGAGGACTTTTTCTATTTTTTTTTGTATTTTTTAGGACTTTTTTCTAAATTTTTTTGTATCTTTTTAGGACTTTTTCTGATGATGATAACCGCTTTAGACATAATACTTTTTTAGGTGCATGCTGTTGATAGGTTCATCAAACAGGTCCCCTTCTGGCATTGATAACTTGTAAGCTCTTGAACCATATACTGCGATAACCACATAAGGACCTAGCCAATTTGGTTCGAACTTTCCTTTCTTCTCTATGTCTTGCTGATTGCGTGGATTCTCTTTCAGAACAAGATTGTCTACCTGAAAGGTACGTGGCTACTTTGTTGTTATAGCTACGAGACATCATCTGTTGATATGCTTTCAAATGATCAGCTACTCTTTGTCTCTTTTCATCTAGGAGTTCCAGTTCCTGGAGTCAGGAGACTCTGTATTCATCATCTGTTGTAAGACCTTTCAATGATACTCTAAGTGATAGAATCTCAACTTCTAAGGGCAATATGGCCTCTGCTCTATAGACAAGAGCGAATGGTGTTGCTCCTATTGGTGTGCGGATACTGGTTCGGTAGGCCCACAAGGCGGGATTGAGTTGAACATGCCAATCCTTCCCTGAATCATTCACAATCTTTTTCAAAATTTTCAATATTGTTTTATTTGATGCCTCTACTTGGCCATTCCCTTGTGGATAGTAAGCTGTTGAATATCTATGCTGAATATGAAATCTCTCACAAAGTTCATCAACATCCTAATTTTTGAATGGATGTCCATTATCTGTAATAATGGAGTTGGGAATACCATACCAACAAATAATATAGTTAAGTATGAATGATGATATTTGTTTGTCAGTAGCTTTAGTAAGAGGGACTGCCTCGATCCACTTGGTAAAATATTTTGTAGCTGTGATGATGAACTTATGTCTGTTTGATGAAGAAGGATGAATCTTGCCCACTAGATCTAACCCCCATTGAGAAAATGGCCAGGTTGGCATGAATGGTTGAAGTTCTTGTGCAAGAGCATGAATGAGATTCCCATGAATCTGACATTTTGAACATGTTTTTACAAAAGTGAATGATTCCCTCTCCATTGTAGGCCAGTAGTAACCCATTCTAATCAATTTCTTGGATAAGGTCAGTCCACTCAAATGAGTACCATAGATACCACCATGAACTTCTTGTAAAGCTTTATCAGATTCCTCACGTTCAAGACATCAGAGTAAAGTACCATCAAGACCATGGCAATAAAGGGTGTTAGCGATAAGAGTATAGCGAGCGGATTGACGAATAAAATTATGTTTTTGGTTACGGGATAGATCAGGTGGTAAGATATCATCTTTGAGATAGGCATAAATTTTTCCATACCAAGGTGAATCAGATCCTACCAAGTGGAAAATGATTTGGCTTTCAGGTGTATCATAAGCAGGTGTAAATGATTGTTCCACTAGAAATTCATAACGATTCTGAGTTTCTGGGAGCTGTAACAATGATGTGATTGTAGCCGTGGCGTCAGCTGCTTTATTATCAATCCTTGGAATTTGTGTGAATTTTATGTCCACAAAATATTTCTTGAAGCCATCAACCATATTTTTATATGGTAATCGTTTCTCATCTTTGGTTTGATATTCATATTTGATCTGATAAATGACCAGCTGTGAGTCGCCATACACCTATAATTCTATAATTCTCCATTCTAGTGCTATTTTGAGTCTAGTGATCAATGCTTCATATTCGGCTATGTTGTTGGTGCATGGAAACATTAGTCTATATGATCGAGGAATGGTGTGTCCTTGAGGGGTGACAAAAAGTATGCCTGCCCCCGATCCATGTTGAGTGAAAGAACCATCAAAATATAAGGACCATGGTTGTTTAGATTATGTAGTAAAGACACCAACATCTGGAAATTCAATGTGCAGGGGATGGTCTGCTTGTAGTGGTGCTTGAGCTAATTGATCAGCGATAACTTGTCCTTTGACTACTTTGCGATCAACATAATGTATGTCAAACTCACTCAGAATCATTACCCACGTTGCTAACCTTCCTGTCAATGATGCTTTGCTTAACAAATACTTAAGTGTATCAATCTTTGAAACCAAATTGATTTTATGAGTTAACATGTAATGCCAAAATTTTTGTGAAGCGAAGACTACTGCCAGACAAGCCTTCTCGATAGAAGTGTAATTGAGCTCATGACTTGTTAGTGTTCTACTGATGTAGTAGGCTGCATGTTCCTTTCCTATAGAGTCTTCTTGCACTAGCAGTGCCCCCAGAGATGTTTCTGTTGCAGCAATGTATAAGATTAGGGGTTTGTCTGGATTTGGTGGTATAAGAACTAGCGAAGTCATTAAATACTATTTGATTTGTTGAAAAGCCAATTCACATCTGTCATCCCACTTGAAAGGAACATTCTTATGTAGTAGATGTGTGAAAGGTAAAAAAAATTTGGCCAATTGTGCAATGAACCTTTGAATAGACTACAATCATCCCTGTAGTGATCTCAATTGACTGATGTTCCTTGGTGGGGGCATTTCCATAATTGCCTGTACTTTTGCAGGATCTACTTCAATTCCTTTTTTTGAAACAATGTACCCTAAGAGTTTTCCAGATTTGACCCCAAAAACACATTTCTTGGGGTTGAGGCAAACTTTGAATTTCTCTAATCTTGCAAATATTTTGGACAATATTTCAAGATGTCCTTCTCTGGTGTATGATTTTGCTAATATTTCATCTACATAATCTTCCATGAAGATATGCATCATGTCATGAAAGATTGTAGTCATGGCTCTTTGGTATGTAGCCCCAGCATTCTTCAGACCAAAAGGCATGACGTTCCAACAATAAGTTCCCCATGGACATGTGAAAGCTATTTTCTCCTGGTCTTCAAGTGCAATCTTGATTTGGTTGTAACCAGAAAAACCATCCATTAATAAATACTTGGCATGGCCAACTATTAGATCAACTATGGTGTCGATTTTTGGCAGTAGGAAGTCATCCTTAGGACATGCTTTGTTAAGATCTCTGAAATATGTGCATATTCTCATAGTTTTATTTGGCTTGGATACATGAACAATGTTGGAAATCCATTTTGCATAATCAATTGGTCTTATGAAGCCCACATCAAGGAGTTTTCTTAGTTGTTCCTTAACCAATAATGCAATATGAGGGTGCATCTTTCTAAGTTTTTGTTTCACCGGCTTGGCCCCTGGTTTAATAGACAAGTGATGCATGATAAGATCAGGATCAAGACCAGGCATGTCAGCGTAAGACCACGCAAAATTGACTTGATTTACTTTCAAGAATTTCATGAACTATAGTATTTCTTTCTCTGTCATTGATGTAGCTAACTGTAAAATTCTTGGTTTGTCTGAAGTCTCAAGATCGACAGCATTTGTAGGCTCAATCAAATAGGTGATCGCTCATGGTAGTGCTCCGGGAGAGTGTCAAGATTCCCATCGTCTAGTGCCTCAAAGAGGTTTTCACCATCTGATACGCTCTTTATTTTGTCTTTTGTTTGATCTAATACTTCCATATTTTGGTTTTCACCATTAGATCTTTCTTTTTTGTTTTTACTTTTGTAGCTGGGAAACTTGACACTCTCCTGATCAAAAACTCTATGTCGAAAATCACTAGTGAAACAATCATTTGTATCATCTGCAGAAAGTAAGTTTACGATAGCTTCATCACTTGGAAACATAGGTATATCAATAGGTTCGATTGAATCCCAATCAATGAGATTAGAATAAATCAAAGGTATTGGATCATCAGGTTGTGTGAAATCGGCTATGGTTATGGTCATAACGGAGTGGTTCGTAGGATCCGAGGTATGAGGTGGGTCGATGATGATACTGTCCTCATGATAGTCTTGTTCATTTTGACCCGACTCAGTATCACTAGAATCATAGTCAATTTGTGGTTCAGATTCTTGTGGTTGGGACCCTGAACCTTGACCTTCGATTAGAGTTGGGGCATACTGATGTATTACATCAACCTCTTTGTCTCTCCAGAACTCATCATTGTAAATGGTGTCCCATTTATATTTAGCAGAGTCTGTATCAGAATTGTTGTCCAAGAAGTTTTGAACTGTTGTCAAACATGCTTCTTGTGAATCTGAGCCTTCTTGTAATGTGAAGATAGTGCCATGTGGTTGTTTGGATGTGCTTTCTTTGGAGTGAGTATCATAACCCAATCCAGTTTTCTCTTTGGTAGCAAGTCCTCGAAGATGAATGGGTTCAACTACTCCTTCCTTTCTTTTTTCTGATAGGCCCTTCATCATAGCCCATCTTCTGCATGATTGAATACCCTTTTCCATATTTGTCTGTGGGTAATTTGACATTAGAGACTGCTTCATCTTCATCTTTATAGAGCCAGTTTAGAATTTATGTATCCTCAGGATTTTCCATGGGGAATTTTTCTTTGATGAATTGTCCATTAAATTTTGTGATTGGCTCTATTGGTGGTTGCTTTGAGGTTGATGCTGCTGATATTTGATGTTCCCTGATAGGCGGTTGTCCATGTGATCGAGGTGATGTAGGTAAATTGGCAAGACAAAGAGAGTATTCTCCAACTCCATGATCCTTGAATTTCATCTTTTTGTCAAAACTATTGGTCAATTGACTAATTTGTGTGTCAATCTTTAGAGAATTACTAGCATGAGCTTCTCGATTGTTAGGGACCAAAGTATCTTGAATGGCTTTTATGTTGGCACAAGTTTGAATATTGGAATTATCAGCTGGTATTATGATTTCCGCTCCATCATAAGGAAACTTAAGGCATTGATGATAGGTTGATGGGACAGCTTGCATTTCGTGGATCCAAGGATGACCCAACAAGATGTTATATGCAAGATCTCGATCTAGTACTTAACAGAAAGTATTATTTATAATAGGTCCCACTTTGATTGGCTGCATGATTAGACCTTTGGATGCTCTTTCTTCATCATCATAAGCTTTTATGGTAATCTTTCTTCTGAAATCAATGGAGTCTTCAGAAAATCCTAAGGCCTTAACCAACTTCATGGTACAGATATTCAAACCAGCACCTCCATCTATTAGAACTCGTCTGATACAAAACTTGTGAATCATGACTTCTAAGTACAATGATGAATTATGGGGATGAGTTATGGAAACGTCATCTTTTTCAAAGAATGAAAGGCAAGTGGGTGAGGACAAGTGTCCTGCCATGGCTTGAAACTGATTCACATCCAAGTCAGTGGATACATTAGTTTCAACGAGGGCTTTTTCAAGAATTTCTTTATGGGCTGGGGAAATCTTCAATAGTTCTAGAGTAGAGATTTGAGCAGGGGTTTTCCAAAGTTGATTGACCAAATCATATTGATGTAGAGGTGGAGGTTCAGTGGTTTTTGAAGAGGCGCCCTTTAAGACAACTTTAGCTTGCACTTTTGTTGTTGCGTTGACTTCTCTATATTCCACCTTCTTGTTGACTTTAATGACATTCATCCACTCGTCGTCTACGTAGAGATGATTGATTATATGATCATCATTGATATGATTCACATTTTTTTTAGAAGACTCACCCTTTTGATAATTGGGCAAGGGGTTGTGAAATGCTTGGTGGTCTGCATTGGTTTGTTGATTTCCTTCTATTGTGATGATGTCATTGTCGATCAAGTCCTAAATGGCATTCTTCAAGGCTTGGCAGTTGTTTGTGCGATGACCCTTACATCGATGATAATCACAATAGTATGCCTCATTCCATGGTGGGGGCTTTACACTGGGTTCATAATTTCGTTGAGGTGGCAAAGTAATGACATTTTTGGCCATCAACTCTTTGAATGTGGATTCTACAAATTGACCCAATGGAGTAAAAGTTCTTCTATTCAAGAAGAATGAAAATCTTTGTGGATTTGAATTCGAGGTGTTCCCTAAGGAATTGTGATTGTTATTAGTTCCTCGGTAACCTTGGTTGTTGGAAGTCCCTTGATGGGGAGTAGAGTGTTGATTTGTATTGTTCCTCAGAGGAGGAGGATTATTTCCGTGATTTGCAATCGAGTTGACATTGTTGTTGCGAGTGTTTGGAGTACTAAGGAAAAATGGCTTGGTCGAGGCATAATTCACATCAACAACACCATCGTTCACCATATTTTTGTTGCGAATCCAGAATTTGGACTGTTCCTAATTATTATGATGGTTGAATGAGCTAGGATTTTCTTTGTCATGTTTTATTATTCCTCTTTTAACCAAAGCATTTTCAATAGTTATGGCATCTTCAATCATTTTCTCAAAAGAAGAAGGACAATGTAAGTTCAAATGATAGCTCATTTCTAAATTTAAACTGTTAATGAGAGTAACCATCTTTTCCTTTTTAGGAACAGGACGTGGATATCTAAAAACATTCTTCTCCATCTCTGAAGAAACGTAATGAAAGGTTCGCCAGGTTTTTGTGCAACTTTGCAAAGATCTATCATAGTGATCTGATGTTGTATGTTGTAGGTATATTGTGTTATGAATAGGTTGATCAATTCTTCAAATGTCCTAACGGGAGGTGTAATCTTAGATAACCATTCCATAGAGCGAACTCCAAGACTCCTAGGAAATAGTCACATCAAGTAAGTATCTTCATGAGAAAATTCCAATGTCAGGTTTCTGAACTCTCTAACATGATCGATTGGATCTGATTTCCCATTGTAGCGATCAAATTTTGGCATTTCACAATGCTTGGGAAAAGGAATCATGTTAAGACTTCTATCAAAAGGAAAAGGACAGATGTCTTCCAGAGTGTATTTCTTTGTAGTTGTTCCCCCTTGTAACTCTCTAACTTGTCCTTGAAGTGCTTTGATTTTTTAGGTCAAAGCACTAAGATCTGAAAGGGGTGTTTCTTCAGGTTTGTTTTTCAAGTTTTCAGTATCAAAGTCATGAGGCAATTTAGCCCCTTGTTCGGCTAGATAGCAAAAATATTTTTCCTTATCTCGCTGCAAGATCTTTTCGATGGCTTTGTGAAACTTTGGATCTTGCTCAGCCTCTCTAAGACATTCCTCATCTTGTTCCTCATCACTATCCACCTGGCTTTAATCTCTATAATTATGAAATGGATTTTCTTCTCTATTGTCCATGTTGTTGTTGAAAAGTGGATTTTGATTTATACTGAAAAGAGGATTACTGCTTTCTCCTTCTTCTTGAGTGTTTTGAATATGACTTTCTTTTTGGATTGTATCCTTCAATTTATTGTGTTGAGATCTTGTGGAGATAGGCATATGATTTTGAAAATTTCCTCTAGACTTAGATCACAGTTTCTGACAAGTGTAATGGGAATGATATTTTGATCTGATAAGATGTGAAATCTTATGATATGATCAAGGATGCTCCTAATTTTTGATTGTGGCTTCCAATTGATGAAGGATTTCAAAATCCTATTAGGGAAGTTGAACCAAAAATTAGAAAGTTGTTTTGAAAGGTGCACTCTAAAAGATTTTGATCTTCATTTTAAAAGAAATTCTCTCAAGATCTTTGAAGAATATGACTGGGGTGTGAAGGATATTCTATAGAAGGTTGTGGTATGTTGTCAAATTCAAGAGGTTGGTTATGATTATGTCGTTGTGATAGAGCTAATCTCTGATAATAAGCTCGAGAATCTAAGGGATCTATAGCATATTCATCAGTGAATCCTCTAACAAAATCCTGATATCTGTGAAGAAATCCTCGATAGTGAAGCAAGACTTGTCAACTTTTGTACAAGAATTTTCTCTTTTGCAGTGTTTTCTTGTATCCTAATGGTTTCTTGGGTTTTCTGATTCTCTTGGAAACTGATTTCTTGGAAAATTTTGTTGACTTCCAATTTCTAAGCATGGGAAAAGTATTGGGAATGTTATTGGACCAATGGTATGAAATTTTTTTGAGTGATTTCAGTTGTTGTTCTTCATGTTCATTTTGGATGATCTCTTTATCTAAATTAATGTAATGGAAGACACAACAAACTTTTTTGAAAACAGTTGTTCTTAAAGCCCTATACTAACATGAAGTGTTTGATCAAGAAAATGTTTTCAACAAATGTTTTCACAGGTTTTGCACATGAAAGACAATTCAGACAAACTCACTCTTAAACGCTCAAGTAGGTCACTCTAGTAATCAACAGCCCACATCTTAGAACTCTGTTGACTCACACAGCCGTGTCACCCCCGAAGGGGTGCCCGTATTTTTGTCTTTTCCAGGTGCGTACTCAGAGTTACAGAAGTGGATACTGGATCCCCTGAGCAAACAGTCCTTGGCAGTTATATGGTAAGTATCTTGGGGGAAGATTCTTCCCTCCCCTTGCACTGTGATTATTAGAATGTTTGGAAACTAACTCGGCTGGCCACTACACTAGGTTCATAGTAAGGATTTCCATTCAGTGTAGCAATAATAAACTCCCTCAGGAGACCTCCCAACCTTTAGAACAAAGGCTTTGGGGATGGTTATCTTGCACACTACCGGAAAAAGAGGGTTTCCCCAGATTTGCTTTAAATTTTATAGTGGGGAAGAATAGCTTGGCTTTGGCTTGAACCCACTTGAGTCGTTCCCGTAGGGTGAGTGCTTTTTCCCACTATGGAAGGCTCTCTAAAGGATGTAATTAAAGTAGTAAAATTCATGAAATAAAAAGGCAATTCTAGTATTTTGATCACCCAGTTAAGGGGAGAGCATAGACCTATTGCCACAGTCAAAGCAAGCAGATGTTCTTTTTAAATTCCAAATCACAATGATCTAATCTAAGTGAAGATATTGCTTCACCAAAAATAGATTGTTCAATTTTAACTGCAAGATCATTGTTTGGTGACTATCCTAGATTGCTTCATTTTATCCATATGTGGCTACCCTAGGATTGCTTCATTTTAAAATTTAGAAAAAGAAAAAGAATTATGTCTGCAGAAGGCGTCAGACTCAAAATTCTATATTTTTGTTATAGTCTATATGCACCCAAACAGAAGCTATATGCGCCAGAAGATATATGCACCAGAACAGAAGATAAATGCGCCAGAACAGAAGCTATATGCGCCTGGAGATATATGCACCGGAACAAAAGATAAATGCACCAAAATAGAAGCTATATGCGCTTGAACAAAAACTAAATGCGCCTAAACAGAAACTAAATGCACCGCAAGAAAGATTTAATGCTTTTAAAACAGTTATTGTGTATGCTGAAAGAAAGACTCTATATGCGTGTAAACAGTTACTCTATGTGCCTAAACAGTCACAGTATGCACCTAAATAGTCATAGTATGCACTCCAAAATTTTGCAAAACAAAAAATTAAAATCCTGTATGCGCTGCAGAAAATTTTGAATGTGCCTAAACGCCAAATTTTTCCCGAAAAGTTGATTCCAGAATGTGGAAACTGTCAACAGAAACTTGTAGAAAATGTTAAATTTGTGGGTTTGAGCCCCATGGTGGGTGCCATTTTATGTGTGAGTAAAAAATGTATCAATGTAGATGAAATCAAACACATATTAATAAGACATTAAATCAGGAAAATGAAAAAGAAAAAGAATAAATAAATCGTGACTGCAACTTCCCGAAATCGTCTTATCTTCCTCTAACTCCAACGTTTTGTTGGTTTCGAATGGATCTCAGATCAGCTAACCAATGCTCAACAAAATGACAGCTAAAGAACAAGATTTAAACATGCACACTATGTTAAATGCAAAATCTATGCTAAAATGAAAGTATGGCTATGATGCTAAAAATGAATATGGATGCATAAGCTAATTGCATGAACATAGGTATACGAAGGTGAGTGCATGCGTGCATACGTATGTGAAGGTGTAGGTAACCAAAGCTTGGATTTGGACCAGCTTTTATAGAGATTTTGAACAGATTCGATTGGCTGATTCAATCAACAGCTCGGATTAAGCTTGTTTGAACAGACGGTGGCAGATTTTCGAAAGTGGAGAGGAGAATGGAAGGTTTCCTTTTTTCTTTAAATTTTGTCATTGAGATCTAAAGGGAAACTTCCATTTCGAAGGATGAGTTAGAATTTGGAAGGGTGAGTTAGCATGAGTTAGAAATTAAATAAATTATATTTATTTAATTTGGAAGTGAAGATGAAAATGGAAACTCGCATAATTAAATAAATCATATTTAATTATGTTTAGAAATGAAATTAGGGTGAGGTGGAAAATATTAAATTAAATATTTAATCTTTTAATTTGAGAATGAAAATAATATTCTATTATTCAAATATTCAAAATATTTAAACTTTAGAACCAAATGATAATTAAATATAAATAAATTATGAAAATTTATTTAATTTAATCAAGCGAAAGGTGGAAATGTTAATAATTAAATAAAATTATTTATTTATTTAAGGTAGAAGAATTTGAGAAGATGAACAATATAAATAATTAATTAAATTTATTTATGTGTAGATGAATTTTAGGGGAATTAATTAAATAAATCATATTTAATTAATTAACAAGCTTAATCATGACCATTTTTAGACATATACATTTCCTTTTCTAGAACTCACTTGCATAATGACCATGCTTATGGAAATAATAATATTCAACATTGCTCTTGTCACACTTCTGACTCATATTGTTGTTCTTCTTGGCTTGTCTGGATTTACTAAGAGTTGCTTGCTCCCTCTTGGATGTGTACTCTTCTTGAGATATCTTCTCCAGCAAATCCATGTTCAAATCTGCCTCTACCTCTGCCTCTTGAGCTTCGTCCGAAGTTGTTTCTACCTCTCCCCTGCCTCTTGTGTTGGCTTGAGCTTTGAATGCTTTCTCATGGGAAGAATTTGTAGACCTATTTAGGCACTGCTCATGGGTTTGCAGAGAACCCATCAACTCATCAACGGTCAATGTTGAGAGGTCCTTTGCCTCTTCAATGGCAATCACTACTGCATCAAACTTTGTGGATAAACTTATGAGTATTTTCTCCACAATCCTCTACTCTTCCATGACTTCTCTATTCACTCTCAAATGGTTTCTCAAACTAGAGATTCTTGTGTGAAAGCATAAGATAGACTCACTTTCCTTCACTTGGAGAATCTCAAAATCTCTTCAAAGCATCTAGAGCTTCACCAATATGACTTTAACAGTCCCTTTGTAACTAGTTTGGATGATTTCCCAAGCTTCCTTTGCATAGCTAGTTGCTAATATTCTAGGAAAAATGGCCTTTGTCAAGGCTGTTTTAATAAAACTCAATGCTTTTGCATCTTTCCTCGTTGTCTCCTTCAACAAGGTCTTTTGATTATTTGTGAGAACTACATATATTGTTGGATCAGTCACATCATTGAACCCACTGATCACAAGCTCCCACAAATCATTTGCAACCATTATGGTCTTCATTTTCTTTTCCCAAACATCATAGTTTTATCTATTGAATGGTGGTGGTTGTTGTTAACTCTTACTCTCTTCTCCAACCATGTCTCCAAGAAAACAAACTTCAAACACCCAAAAACATAAATGCCCAACTCAGGGTGATCCCACAATACTGGTTTATAATTTTTGGCCAAAATGGACACTGAACTGATTTTTTCTAACTAAATCTTCACTTTTGGGCACTTATAGTGGCTAAACCATGAGGAATTTGAAGATGATGTAAACTAGTGATTTGTGACATTTTGTCTATAGATTCTAAATATATTTTTTTCAAAATTTTTGGAATCAAATTGCACTTCTTTTTCCATCTCCTTTAAAAAATAGTTTTTTTAGTAAACACCATTTTTAAGGAGTGATGCTCACCATATACACCATAAATTTTTTTCCATGAAGGATAAAATTCTATTTTTTTCAAATTTAGATTTGTAACTATGATATCTAATGCTTTCATTTGGTTTCATAGTTTTTTATTGAATATTTTTTTCTTAATCAAGTTTCAAAGTTAAACCAATTACAAGTCAAACATAGGCGGTCTGTACACAACATAACCATTTTTGTATGTGTCAAATTTTTATTTTTTTTCTTGGATCAAGGACTTCAATATCTAGTGCACTGATCTTTTTCAATTTTTTTTGGTAATCTGCTATTTTTTCACATGTGCAGAATATAGAGCTTAATTTTTGGTGAAAAACCTGCATTCACAAGAAAAAATAAATAAATATAATAATAAAATTATATTTATTTAAAATTATACTTTTTGGTGGAATCTTGAGCATCATGGGAAGCCCCTGGCCTTGTTGCAGGGATGTTCAACAAAAAAATGGAACCATGAGGGCATCAAGACTTTCAATAGCATTTTCAAGGATGGTTCATTGGTTTCCTAGGATCAGCTAAGGGAAGATTATGGGTTACCTCCTTCTAGCATCAGGACTTACTCCATTATCAAAGAAGCTTGTAAAGGTTGGATTAATAGCTCCCATATTGGAAATTAGAAGGATGAGCCTGTTGAGCTCCTGTGGAAAGGCTCTCTCTCATTGAATGAAGTCAAAAATAAAACCATTTATAAGGAGATACTTAATTCTTTCACCCCCACTGACTATCTCAACAAAATATGGAGGACTAACATTAAAGATAAAGCTTAGAAAAAGGTTTTTTGTTTTTTGTGGCACAATAATTTAGATGCTAAGAAAAATTGCTTCAGATGGCTTGTCTTACTGCAAAAAGTTCCTTTTAAGTTGAAAAGAAATGATATTGATGTGTGTGAGATCTGCAAGGTACCTGAAACTGTTTTCCATATTTTTTATTTTACTATTTCTATGCTAATGAAATCTGGAATCTATTCTAGAACAACATTGATAGTTGGGACTTAAATGAAAAAGTTAATTGGAAAGATATTCTTTTGGGTTTTGATAGAAAGATGAGTAAAGACTTGCACTTGTTTTGGTTCTTACTTACAACTGAAATTATGTGGGTTATTTGGAAGGAAAGGAATGATGACAGATATAGTGGAGTTCAGAGGTTGATTACTGAGTCAAATAAAAGACTCACACTCCTCATTGTTGCTTTGCAGGTTGTAGCCACCATGGAGATTGTTGAGGAAAAATTTTGTAAGCTTCACAAGGATAGATCTATTTGTAGTCACCAGAAAGAGGTCATACACAGGCACCCTAACCTACCAGTGCTTATGCAGGCACTGGAGGCCCTTAAAGAAGAGTTCAAGGAGCAAGCTAATAAAGGGAAGAAGGGGCAGGAAAATAGAGAGCCTCTGTTGTTTACCATTTCAAATGAAGAGACTGAGGAAGGGTTATCCAATGACGAGCTTGATATTGTCAGCACCCTGATAAATTGGGGAGCCATGGAGGAATAAAATAATATGTTTTTTGTTGTATATGCTACATATTATGCTCCTATTATTAATACAAAAGAGTTCCTAGAGGAGGGTACAATGCCAATCAAGCTTCAGGAGATTAGTTTCAGGCATAGTTGGTAGCATACTACCAAAATTTTCCTTAGAGCCTTGGAGGTCTTCCAGAAAGAATTTAATGAGAAGGCACTTAAGGACAGTCAGGGTGAAGATGTTCCACTATTGCTTAGCATAGAGTACTTTAGCAAGGATGAAATTGAAGCAACGAGTGCCTTATTAAGGATGAAAGATCAAGACTGTAGAGTGGATGCAGCAAACTGAACGATCTGTTTGGCCCCCTTTATTGGCAACCTTGGTTACTTTTTAGCATGCTCTGATTCCTTTTTGTTGGTGGACAACATTGTATCAACATTTTCAGTTGGCAATCAACACAATGGTTCCCTTGGCAACACAACAATTGTGGGTAGTTTCCACTATGGTTCTTCTCATCAGCACAATGGCCCATTTTGTCAACGCAATGGCTCACTTTTGTAGCATAAAACAATGGTGTAATGTAAAGCTCTAATACAAATAGTAATGTGATGTAAAGCAATATTATTTTGTATATGTAATTTGAGGGGCATAAAGAGGTTGTAATTTTTTTTGGATAGGGGTTATTAATCAATGTAAATCTGCTAATGATCTCCTTGTACTCATGTTGTTCATACGATTTTAAAAAAAAAAAATACTTTTTGGGAAGCTTATAATAAGGACTACATACACTTATAGAAAATAATTTTTAAATGAATTCATTTGACCCCCCAAAAGGTAAATCAAAAGTGGTTTTTTATGAGCATTTTGATAGGTGTAAAGGAGACTCCATTATAGGTATGGTTTAAAACTAGCGGGGTTCTATCCAAGGGGGTTTGATCTATGGTGGTTTGATCAAACCCTCTTCAATTGGAATTCTTTAAATGGAACTTTTGAAGGATTAAATCATTATATTTTCTAAAAATATGTTATTTCAACAAAAAATAGGATCTCCCAAAAATTGTAAACTAGTATTGTGGGATCACCCCTCACTCAAGACTTAGGGCCTTTTGGCTCTAATACCAATTTGAATGGATTTTTAAATCCCAAACACAAATAAAATGCACAAAATTGTTTCTCTATTTCCTAATCAACTGGGAATACCCAAAAATGAAAGTTAGAATAATGAAATAAATTGATAGGTATGTACAAGATCATCATGGAAAAAACAGGCCCTTAAGTGGCAAAAAAATTTAAAAAATCAGAGTTAGGAAACTTGACGTAAAAATTTGAATAAGTTATCTATATTATTTCAAAAATATGTAAGAATAGAATCTGTAGCAAATTGAATCTAGTTTCTAAACTAATAGGTTTTTTTAAATCTATTTGGTGAAAATTTGAAATTCCAATGCGAGTACTTAAATTTCAGGGAAAAAATAAGTAGGTGTGAATTCACCCTAACCACAATAAAATGATAATATTTTTTAATAAGATTTTAGAAGTAAGTAGAGGACTCATGTCGGATGTGATGCATATTTTTTGAATTTTTTCCAAGTAAATAATTAATTATGATTTTTTTATTACAACTTTTAAAAAATATAAAACACATATGTCCGACCACCTTAACTTAGTCAAAACTTCATGAAATTCAAATTTTCTTTTTTAATCCTATAGTATATGAAACATAGAATGTGATGCATGTTTTGGATTCAAAAATGTGATATCGTTTGAAAGCTATAGATGTTTTCAATCAACCTATCAATCAACACTTTAGTCATAATTCAAATAGAAAATGAATAATAATTAGTTATTAAATTCAAAGTAAATCATAATTTATATTGGTGGAAATCTAAGAATATCATTTAAAAACCCTTTTCATTTCATTAATTTTGGGTAAAAAAAAAGTTGTCAGCCACAAACCCTACAAATATCCATCATATTGCCACTTTTTGGCCCATCATGATCCTACACATACCTTGTCAATTGGAGACACACAACTAGGCATGCTAACTTTTGTTTCTTCTATTAACTTAGGAAATAACAATTACAAAAGATTCTTAAACTTGAAATTACAAACTGCTAATAACAGACTTGATTTGCAACAATCTGGAGCTACACACACACATAAAAAGTTGGAGCTTCTCAGAGTTCTCTCTTCTTTTGATTCATCTGGAGCTATATGTTGCTCCCAGTGCACACTAAACAATCTGGAGCTATCTGTTGCTCCTAGCGCACTGAACAATCTAGAGCTATTTGCTGCTCCTGGCACACAAAATAATCTGGAGCTATCTAATGCTCCCTATACAACATATTCTTTGTTGTTGCACTGCTGCAACTTCTTCTTCTAAAATCTTGCAAATATACATACTGACTATTACATTCCTTCTTTTTTTCTATTCTTGTCTTCTTCAAAAAATTCCCTCTCAAAATTCAAGCTTACCTAACACAATAATTTATGGAAATTCAAATTTTCCTACCACAATTAACTTGTTGTTGAAAGCTCCTAACTAGTAGGTGCAATAGGGGAGTTGACATGAGAAAGGATCAAACAAAAAATTAAATATTTCCAACATTTTCTACCTCATATCTCCATTTGCATATATAGTTTAGTCGTAATATTTCAGAATCAAATTTCCCCATCCTTATGTGTTAAGATCACATTATATATTCTTGATTCGTTTACATATTTAAAATCAATTAATATGTTAAATATTGAAGAGTTTAATCATGGGGATAGTATAAGAACCCTTATATTTGTCTATTTTCATCCCAACATGTATTAATGTCTCCATCACTTGTGTTATCCAATAATATAAACAACGATAGGGAAATTGTTTCAGTATTATTTATGCAAAGATTTTTTTTTTGATGATTTTTTTTATAAACATATGTTTATAGCTTTATGTAAAGGGATCTTGATGATTCGTGAGCACATTTTAGATATGTAGTTATGATTTATAACAAGCATTACACGTAGCTTATATAGGTCTATTTTTGACTCATTTTTCTTAGGAAACAGTTTGGTTATTATCTCGCCCAAGGTAGGTTTTCTTCAGTTTGTATTTGACCTTGATCAAGACCATTGATCTACATAAGTAATTCATATTTTAAGAAAGGATGTTTGGATTTTTTCTAAATAATTTTCCTAATTAGTATCTGCATGATTACACCGTTCTCTTCAAAATGAAATTCCCTTGTTCAACTTATAGATATCCTCAGTTATAAATCTGATCTACACTATTTTTTCAATCTTATTTTGATGTTGCAAAATGATAAAATATTTTTATATTCATTAATCAATTGAAAATTAGAATTTTACTCCTTATCTTGGTGAAATCACACTACTGTGTCTCACATTTTTCCCTAGATGGACATTTACATCAACATTTTTAACTTAATCTTTATCTTTTGAGACCTATAGTAGCCAAACCGTTAAGAATTTAAAGATGATGTGAACTAGTGATTTGTAGTAATTTGTGTGTAGATTCTAAATATATATTTTTTTCAAATTTTCTAAAAAAAAATATGAATCTTTCAACATCTCCTTTAATAACTAGTTTTAAACAAAAAACAATATTTTTAGAAAGTAATGTTTGTGTCATACAACATAAATTTTTCTCTATAAAAAATTAAATTTTAGTTTTTGAATTATAGATTCTCAACATCAATATCTAGGGAAAGGTTATTATTTTATAATTTTTTGTTGCAATTTTTTTAAAATTAATGTTTGAAGTCACTGTAACTATAATTTGGACATATGTGTGTGTCATACATCCTAATTTGTTGTGTATATATCAAAATCCAATTTTTTTGAGGAAACAAGGACATAAATACCTAGGGAAAGGATATTTTTTGATTTATTTTTACAATGGTTTACTATTTTTCCACCTCTACACAACAAAGAGCTTGATGTTTGGAGAAAAACCTATATTTAGTAAAATTTGAAAATTAAATACATGGTAAAATGAAAATATATCAAAACTATACTTGTTGTAAAGCTTGTTTTGTGGGCTAAAATATTGCAAAATATAATTTTAAAATGATGTTATTTAATCCCTCAAAAGGTAAAGAAAAAGTGGTTTTTTGCCATCATTTTGATAGGTGTGAAGGAGACTCCATTGTTGGTATGATTTAATACTAGAGGGGTTCTATCCAAAGGGGTTTGGAACTAAGGGGGTCTTATCTATCCCTCTTCAATTAAAACCCTTTAGATGGAGCCTCTCAAGATTTGAATCATTATATTTTCTAAAAATAATGATTTCATACAAAAATCAACACATCCTAAAAGTGAGACACACTATTGTGGCAACACTCATCTACTATTGATAGATTGAGATTATTTTTTCTTTGGATTATCTCAACTTGCAA
This sequence comes from Sequoia sempervirens, assembly GCA_007258455.2. Classification (NCBI taxonomy): domain Eukaryota; kingdom Viridiplantae; phylum Streptophyta; class Pinopsida; order Cupressales; family Cupressaceae; genus Sequoia; species Sequoia sempervirens. The sequence goes on along the minus strand of VDFB02086081.1, from coordinate 279,553,386 downwards.
GTTATGGGTCTAGTTCAATAAAATTTCCATTTCACGAGTCTAGGATTAGGATCTTGTATAACTTCAAGGAAATGAATTAGACTTTTATGAGTATTCAATTCACCTTGATAATATTGTTTTGGTTGTACAATTTTGGGTGTTTAAGGGTTTTCTCTCTAATAAAAGATTTGTTTCTAGTTTATCTGTGAGCCACTCTTTTAAGTATAATCGAGTCTTTGAAGTCATGTTATGGAAATTCAATGCTTTTTGTGAATTAGTGAATGGACTCACATTTTATTATTAAGCTATACTTTCTTTCAAATTAGATATCTGAAATGCTAACATATGTAGGGAAGTTCAAATTAGTGATCAATCACTTTGGATGTTTTTGATATTTGTATTTCCGCTAGAAGTTAGAGTGTAAACAAGCAACAATTTTCTAAATATGGATTTACAAAGAATAAGATCAAAAGGTATGCAATAGGTTATTGTATGATCAATGTTTTTAATTTATAAACTTGAAATTGATGATCCTCTTAAGTATATATAATGACTATAAATTATTCATTACTTTCTTATGAGTAAAGGTAAATCTTTGTTTTTTCTTTTCCTAATGTACACCTAGTAGAGGTATGGAGGAATAGCCTATAGAAAATGTACTAAACCTTGGGGTTATAACAATAGAGCTAGAAAAGATTTAATTTAAATTACACTTTATTTACATACAAGTGAATAATGTATAACATAATGGATATGGGTACAAATTATAAGTATAATCATCAAAATAACTTATCAATATATACATAGAATTTCACATGTTGTCAAGATTGCTAATATTAAAAGGTATTTAGAAGAATATTACTACTCTACTTTGATAATCTTGGTAAATACATGTACTTGTGTTAGTATGGTGCAATTTTTCCTTAACAATTAGATGTTGAATTAGACAAGCAACTAAGGTATTTTTTTTGGTGTTATCTCTCTAATGTTTTTATACTACTACAATCTCTCTTAGTAATCTGACATTATTAGACTATATGATGTCATGTGTTTACCTTTGAAGACCGTGCTTTTTTGTGACTTGATGATGCACAATATTTGGATTAGAGGTGAGTTTTCTTACACAGACCTTCCATTTAATGAAAGTTGATATTTTTAATACATTTGACACTCACCACTCAATAAGTGGAAGAGAACTTGTTCACTCCATTATTTTAGGTTTTTCTAATTCCACTAAATAAGTGAAAAATAACTCACCATTGAACAAGTGGAAGAGTATTCTTTCGTGTTATTATTTTAACATAATTGAAAAAAAAGGTACAATATATTTCATTCTTTAAATTTCATCATTTATTCAAAATGGAATTCAACCTCCGTCGTACACTCTCACCTCACCATTATGGATCTTGGTGATCATAAAATAGAGTCAATGGAATAAATGATCTCCTTATTTTATGTTCATATAGTTATTTCATATAATATATATGATTTTGGAAAGTTGTGATTTATGCTATTTGTATGTTTGAATCTTATCATTAAAATAGACTTCAATTGTATTCTCTCACCTCACCAATATGGATCTTGGTGATTAGAAAATGGAGTCGATCTAATGATTAATAAATTATTTCCTTATCAATGTTAATTTATCATCTAATATTTAATTATGGAAAAAAATTGTTCATGTTCTTTTAACTTATCATTGGAATATGAATTTCATCGTATGCTCTCACCTCACTGTTAAGGATTTTGGTAATAAAAAAATAGAGTTGATTCAATGATTAATATACGATTTCCTTATTAATGTTAATTTACCATCTAATATTTATTATGGAAAAGATTCTTTTTATGATCTTTTAACTCATCCAATTGAAATCTGACTTTCAACGTATGCTCTCACCTCACTATTATGGATCTTGGTGATAAGAAAATAGAGTCATTCCAAGGATTATCTGATGTTTTCATGTGATTATGGAAAAACGTGTGTTTGATGTTACACCAAAGTGGGTAGAAACCAATGAAGAACTATTTTGGGTAATTGGGCCTTAGAAAGGGTTGCATACTTACTAATACATTGATTTAATAATATGACTATCAATATAACAATCTAGATTTATCTAAAAACTATGATTACAAATAATACTTTTTCTTGCTCAAGGGTTTGGATAGATTCCATGTGGCTTCACAATGCTAATAAAATTGGGTGGTGAGCAAGTCTTACTTGGTGTTTATGCATCTTTACAAAATTTTGGAGAAGTTATTGGATTTTAGTTTAAGTTGAAATTTTTGGTAGTGTGTCATTTGTTTAAAATGGTGAAATGGTTCTTATATAAATTGTAATTTTATTCTTGAAAAAAAAAAGTAGGAATTTTGAGATTATTTGATCTAGCTATTACACTCTCTTTGCTCATCTAAGTGAAACATCACTTAATTCAATATTTAGGACACTACAAATTCTCTCCATCACCTATTCAAAAGTGATTATATTTTTATATATGAAATTTATGACCCTTTAAGTGTTCTAGATAAATATCAACTTCATGGAAAAAAATTCTAGTAAAATTAGCAAAATATGCAACCAAACTTGTACCACTATGTAGCACTTAGAGAGATATTTTTAAAAACTATTGAAAGTTAATAATATGATACTATGAGTGAAAATTATGCACCACCCAAAAATTGTCTCCTTTGGGCTATGAGTGGGTCAAATGTGTTCTATCTATATAGTCTACATATAGTGACATCATAATGATGTCAACCTTAGTGCATGAACGATGTGTAGGTGGCTCTATGGGAAATTTTGATTGGTTGGCAACATGCAACTTCTTTTTGGAAATAAAATTTAATTTTTTTTATTTTTATAACATTTTTCCTTGCGGGGAGTTGGTGGTTTGGCCCTACCCAACTTAGGGTTGGGACCAAGGTATGAGTCAGTCAACCAAGGGTTGAATGGATACCAAAGGACTGATAGGCTCCATATTATTTGGCTAGTACATATTCTACCTAAGGTATAGGGGTTTGTGGACCCCACTATTAGACTAAATTTATGTTTAATAAAAATTTCATTAAATTTTTCATTGTGCAAGATTTTTGTAACTTTAACCACATGGCTATATGACCAAGGGGGAGGGTAGAAAACAATTTTATCCAGGCCTTGGTGGCCAAAATAGGTTAATTTTATGTCAATATTAATCAATTGAGTCTCATATATATCCAATAGTAGGGTACACTTTGTCCCAAAGGGTTATCTATAAAACATTCTACACAAAACCCTCATGGTGAACACTCAAAAAAGATCTTTCTACAACTCAAATTCAAACTTCACATTTATAAAATATAACAAAAAATACACAACTCCAAAACACCCAAATATGAAAATCTCAACCTAAACAACATATCCTATCCCACCCTAGACCAAACCTTACCTCTACTATTAATCCCCTAGTTATAAAAAACATAGAAAAACTATTGTCATCCTCACATGCCTCTCCCTTCATGCATAAAATTCATGCCCATTAATGGTCCCCATTTTTTTTTTGTTCCCTCATATCCCTATATCAATGTTTTTTGGGACTCAAGCAACACTGAGAGGGGGGGTGAATTAGTGTTGTACAATTTTAACTTTATTAATTTGTTCTCTTTAGTACCTTAAAAAATTCAATCAAATGAAAGATGCATGGACATAAAAAAACAAGCCACAACACCATAACACAAGGATTTTTGCGTGGAAACCTGGTTAAGGGAAAAACCACGGTGGATTAACAAAAGAGAATGTAGTTGCATTCAAGCACACTTCCTAGAGCTCACTGCTCAAAATCAAGAAGGCTCACTACCTTACAAAACATTTGGAATACAACAAAGAGTTGAAATAAGAGGATAACATCTACAAATTCCTAATTATAGTTCCAGTTAGGCTCATATATCAGATTCTGGACCTACACTTTGATTTTGCACTTCACTCTGTTCGACCTTAGTTCACTTCACAAAATCCTCTTCTACACAAATAATAATTGCTCTATTACTCTCTTGATATTCACAAATACATCAATACATATCGAACGCTTACACATACACACCAAAATGAATTAATCGATCTCACATATATAACTGCTACTAAGAATTTAGTCACTATATGTCAGCTTCAATAAAATAGAAAATATCTTCCAACTGTCAGCTTAAATTATGAACAATATTTAAGGCACATCCATCAAGGTCGGCCATAGAATAATTAGGATGCAAAACAAAATTTCCAGCATAAGAATACTTTAATCATTTATGCCTTAAATATCTGCAACACCCAATATTCACTTAGTTGGCCTTCATTTACTGATGAACAGAAAATCAAACAACCGAATCTCTTAACTCATACACAACTTGATGTGTCAACACAAAACTCAAGAATAACATATTTCAATTACCCAACAATCTTTTTTGAGATCCACAACCAAAACTGATAAGCTGGTGATGCAAACTACTTAACATATTTAATCTTTAGCCAGATACCCTGTTCTTCATCCTATCTTCCAATATAGTCAGATATTGCAGTGCAGATTGGATCAATGAATTTAGTTGCCATCAATGACAACACTAGAATCCATATTCCAACAATCTCCCCCTTTGGCATTGATGACAACACTTAGTGAAAAAAGACTAAGTGTCAGAGCCTTCAAAACTACAAAATGACAAAGCTATAGGTCCCTGTAAAACCTATTTTTTTCCTTTTCAAAAACAATACTCAACAAAATTCCCCCTAAGGTTGATAAGGAATTTTTCACTACACTCTCTCCCCCTTTGACATCAATGAAAAAGGTAATAAAATATTTTCTCCTTATGCCAACAATCTCTCCTTATGAAGATAAAACCAAAAACTTAATTATGAAAAATTTGATTCAAAAACTTGAATTGCACCTGCTAATTGAGGATTAATTTGTGCTTTTCCTTCATCTCTGAAAGGAATTTCTTCCATGCTTCTACTACAATCCTAGTGATTATAATCATGCTATTTTGTTTAGATGTTTAGTAGATAATCCTGATGAGGGATTCCATAATGGTGAAGGAATCTTCCAATACTTCTCCCTTCTTCAGTATTTCAATCAATTGTTCCAGCCTGCATTCTGTTATGTCCAAGTTCACTTTCCAAAAAGTGTCCACAATTATGTTCCTATTATTCTAAACATTTGTATGCTCTGTTTGTAATTCTTGAATCCTTTTCCTGATCACACCATCTTGATCCCAAGACATATTAAAGTTTTGACCAATATTGTTTAGCTCAAATTCAATTTGTTCCAACTTTTCCTTGTACTTGTTGATTGCATGGGGCCATCGAAGACAATAGTTAAAAATGTTGTTTGCTAAGATTATGCATTTGCTTAGTTCATTCATGTGTTTTTTCATCTTGGTAAGTGACAATCTATAGTGCTTCTTCAAATCTAGAATCATTTCTTCTTCTTCTCTATTCTGAGACTCAGAGTCCATGATTTCCTTGATACATTCAATCATCTCTTCTGGCAACTTATTCTACAAACTCTCTAGTCTGATAAGGTTGTGCAAAAAATGAGTACTTAGAACACTCAAGATCATGCCCTACTCATATGAAGGTCTAATAGACCACATGCTCACAATTTTCTGCAGTCCATCATCCTCATGGATAAGCTACAATAACTCTTCCTTGGCTAGATCACCTTCTCCTTCACTTCCTTCTGTCATTTCCTTTCCTTGTTCTGGTTCATCTCTTTCCAATTATTTTCCAAGGATGTCCTCAGTTTCCTTGTCAGATTCCTCATCTGGTATGTCCACAATCACTTGTTCTTTTCCTTTCCCTTCAAATTTTAAAGTTTTGCATGCTGGTGGAGTATTGATATTAGTTTCTTTTGCTCTTCTCTTCTTTGTCTCCATTTCACCAGAGGAGGAACCAACTTCAAGTTATCTTACTAGAATTGAAACACAAGTTGATTTAAACTTCTTCAACAAATCCTTAAAGAAACTTTCATATAATTTATCATAGTTTGCTAAATTTTTAGAGTATATGTATATCTTCTTGTAGATCGGTTCACTCTCTTCCCACATTACATTGTCATTCATGGGCAAGCAATTCAAAAAATACATCACAAGGCATGTAACTAAGGTACCGAACCTGAAAGGGTAACCTGTTTCCTTTTTCAATAGCATATTCTCCATCAATTGATCTTTCAATAGTCTGCAAAGATCAAAATCTTGATCTTCCAATATCATTTTGTGTGATATGTAGACTGCACCTACTGAAGTAGCACCTTCTCTATTTCTGAAAAATATTTTGTAAGATATTACATGTTTAATGTACCTTGTTATTGGATCATTGATTGTAGATATTATCAGTTCCCTTTGATCTCTAGTTACTCTGGTTAGGGTTTCAACTTCTTTATTCTGAATTGATTTCTTCCTTAACACATCCCCAACTTTGCATAACCTGGTTACCACTGCAATTACTTTATTCTAGATGTGATAGGGTTTATCTAGAGACAAAATTTCATCATTTAATTAGTTTAGAACAACCTCAATGATTTTTGCACTTTTGAAATAAAGAAATTCACTCCAGATATCTAAGCTTTTGTGTTTCGCTTCTTTCAACAATTTTAATTCATCATTCGATAACAAGTTTCTTTCAGCTCTAATCTTTTCACTGTTGTATTCATCTAGTTTTACCATTCCTTTGAATTGTTCCATTTTACCTTCCGTACACATGACTTATAAATACCAAATAAATTCTTCAACCGCACACCAAATTTCTCAATACAATTGAAATACCTGATGGATTAGGGTTTCGTCGCCGAATTCTTGCTTTCAAAATTCTGGTGTAGAGCACTTTGTTTCTTCTTTTCTTCGACAAAGTGGAAAATGATGGCTTCAAATTCCTTTTAAAAACTCACACACCTAACTTTTATTGTAATAAATTATTTTTCCCTAACACATCTGGATACCCTACTTTCTTTGTCTATAAGAGATAACTCTTCTGTGAATCTTCAACTTAGCACAACACCCTTTCCAATTATTCCAACATCTATAAATCATCAGTGCAACTACTGCACTCATCTGCATCCTAGTGTCAATTACTGGCATGGGGTTTGAAATATTTTCTTGACAGCTTCCCTTAGGCCAAAGGCCTAAAACTAATTCCTGAAGGAATTACCAAAGGTAGGTTCTAGTGCTGGTTCATCAGAGGAATTCTTCTTCACCCATGTCTTCTTCATTTGGTCTCTGATTTCATCCACAAATACTTTTCCTTTACCATCTTTCTTCAAATACTGTACCTCTTCCATCCATAATCTAGTTTCTACAAAATCTTACAATGTGACCATATTTTTTGCAATTGAAACACACAATATTTCCTTGTTCAAACAAATTAATCCATTGATTTTTTCTATATCTACACTGATTAGTAATATTCCTGAATCTTCCATAGGTATAACATCTAACACTCCTATTAATAGAGTTGTTTGATACATTTCTACATTCAATTGACTTGTGACCAAACATATTGCAATTAAAAATCTAACCGGAAAATGATGATTCACTAGATTTCATTTTACTTCTACATTGAGCAACCATATGACCAAATTTGTTGCAAGCAAAACAATATCCATTAAACTTTTTAGCATTAGGTTGTCTTACTGGAAGCCTTTTTTCTTTGTTCATTAGATGTCCTTGCTTAAAATTCTTCTGTCCAAATCCAAAACTTTCTGCTTTCTCATAACCAAGACTTCGAGCTTATCATTTTCACTCTTCTGTCCTTGAGTCAGCTCATAGTGTTTCATAGAGCTAATCTTTCAAATTTCTCCTTGTATTCATTTGCAGTGGTAAGTTCATCTCTGAGAATAATAATCTATTTTTCAAGTTCTTCTTCATTGCTTCTAGACTTCCATAGTTCCATCTCTAGCTGAATGAATTCTCCATTAATTATGCTACATTCATCTGATCTCTTTTTTAGGGATTGGGCAAGATTTTATTCATTCTTCTTTCTTTCTTCAATCTCCTTAGTCATTTTCATTTCCATAGATTCCATCTCATGTTTTAGGGTAGCATGGTCTTTAGCAATCTTTTCACATTATTCAATTATCTCCTTCAAGGTATGATTCAGGTGAATATCATCCATGATTTTTCTTTCTTTCTACTTAATATGATCACAAAGATCCTTTCTCTTTTCCCTAGACTTAATAATCTGATCCTTCAACTTTTGAATGAATTTCTCTACATCCTTAATATTTGCTCTCAATTCTCGGACTTCTGCTTTAGATTGATCAAGATCATCAAGTGCCACCAAAATTTATTGTTGAAGACTAATAGAGTCCATTACATTCCAAGATCCACCTCAAGATTCCAAACTTCTTCCAAGCAACTTAGCTCTGATACCAATTGTTGGACTCAAGCAACACTGAGAGGGGGGGTGAATCAGTGTTGTTCAATTTTAACTTTATTAATTTGTTCTCTTTAGTACCTTAAAACATTCAATCAAATGAAAGATGCATGAACATAAAACAACAAGACACAACACCATAACACAAGGATTTTTACATGGAAACCTGGTTAAGGGAAAAACCACAGTGGAGGTCAATCCACAATTTTGAGTACTCAAAATATAAGTGTTTAACAAAAGAGAATGCACTTGCATTCAGGCACACTGCCTAGAGTTCACTGCTCAAAATCAAGAAGGATCACTACCTTACAAAATATTTGGAATACAACAAAGAGTTGAACTGATAAGATAGAATCTATAAATGCCCAATTATATTTCTGGTTAAGATCATATATCAAATTCTAGACCTACAATTTGATTCTGCACTTCTCTCTATTCTGGGTTAATTCACTTCACAAAATCCTCTTCTACACAAATAATAATCACTCAACTTCTATCTTGATATTCACACATACATCAATACATATTGAACTCTTACACATACACACCAAAATGAATTAACTGATCTCACATATATATCCACTACCAAGAATTCATTTGCTATATGTCGGCTTCAATAAAATAGAAAATATCTTTCAATTGTCAGCTTAAATTGTGAACAATATTTAATGTGCATCCATCAAAGGTTTGTCATAGCATAATTAGGACCCAAAACAAAATTTCCAATATGAGAATACTTTAATCATTTCCTCCTTAAACATCTGCAACACCCAATATTCACTTAGTCGACCTTCATATACTGATGAACAAAAATCAAACAACCGGATCTCTTAACTTGTACACAACTTGATGTGTTAGCACAAAACTCGAGAATAACATATTTCAGATACCCAATGACCTTCACTGAGATCCATAGCCAAAACTAATATGTTGGTGATACAAACTATTTAATAGATTTAATCTTCAACTGGATACCATGTTCTTCATCTTGTCTTCCGGTATAGTTAGATACTACAGTGCAGATTGGATCAATGACTTTAGTTGCCATAAATGACAACACTAGAAGCCATATTCCAACATTTTTGAAGAGATCCACCACTCAAAAATGGAAAGACCTTATGTCCACTCCTGACCAGGCTAGAAAGAACAAGATGGGTCCTTCATGTTCTATCACTATAGAAATTGGTGATGAGCCAAAACCTTGTAATAAGAGTGTTTCAAGTGGTGGATCTAGTGAAAGAAGGTCAGCCAAGCTAGCTAATGCTAGTCAGAACAAAACAAAGGATAACAGAGGAAAGAAGTTGTCTCTATAGGAAGTGGGTTTGGGTCTTCTCATGAAGAGTTTCTCCTCAACTATGATGATGAATGTCTTGACAATAGTCAAAAAGAAGATGGAGGTAAAGAAGTTAGCATGGAGGAAGATGAGGAGGAAACACAAGGAGGAAATATTTGAGGAAAATAAAGAAAAGGAAATAATTTTTTTGGATATGGAAAGGGAGGAAGATAAGGACACCATAAATGACATGAAGGTTTATGAAAGAGAGGAAGAGACTCACTCAAATCCTCTACAAATTTTACAAGAGTAGACAAGGGACCTCTGAGAGATAAATCAGATGAAGATCATGGTAACATGAAGGATAGGGTTGCTTCTCTAGAAGAGGCTATAGGTAAAATCACCAAAATTGTTGAGGGGATTATGAATAGTGCTATCTTCAAAATGGTTTTTGGTAAATCTAAGATCAAGAAAATAAAGAATAAAAAAGGAGAAAACCAAAAGGATGTTGTTTTGGTTACTACCATTACTAACAACAAAAAATAAAAATACTAGTATGAAGTGTTAGACAAGGTAAAGGTTGACTAGGAAATTATCTATACTCATAAATATTACTAGTCTTGTGTTTTTTTGTTCTTAGTTGTGTTGTTCTTGTCATAGGTCAGTGCCCCTCTACTTTTACATTTTGTTTGTTTATGTTTAGTCTATCTAAGGTTTGCATGCCTCCATTTGATAGCTGGTTGGCTGAGGGGTGTAGGAATTTTTTTTTATGTTTTCTATTTTTTCAAACTCATGGGATCAAGGTCCCTTCCCTTTAATATCAAAAAAATATCCCATACCTTGAAATTCCTAAAATATCTCAAACATTGTTGTAGATTCAACTTTGAATCAATTTTTCTCATAATTGTTATATTATATTATCTTATCTTATTGTGACATTTAATACTTCTCTCCTAAATAATTTAAGATTAGTTTTATCATGACATAGGATTATGAAACTTGTCATGATATTGTCTAATAATATGTGTCACCTTGTCCTATTTATCTAGAACCATAATCATCTTCATTTTTTGTACCATGTGCTTAATAATCTACTCCCTAAGTTACACTTAAGGGGGGAAGTTTTCTTGTAAATAAATGTTTGACTTATCTAGTTAACTAGTGGTTCCTATTTACATGTTAAATTTACTTAGGTCCTAGAGAATTTTTCTATATGTTTTAGGTGTCATGTGATGTTTTCTTATCTTACCATGAAATTTAATACTTGTGTCCCAAGTCATTTAATAATTATGAGGTAGTTGTCTCATTGTATAGGATTAAGGCACATGTAAAATTCTTGTCTTGTCTTATCTCACAACTTTGCCTTTATAAGAAAGGAATCATATGTACATTTGACATATTAAATCTTGCAATATTTCATTCCTAATCATAGTAAAATATTATTACCATTTATCTCTCATGGAAGATATTTTTGTTTAGTAGTTGATCCTAGGTTGTTGGGAGTTTACATTCAACTCCTACACAAAATAGGTATCGTTCACATCACTTGGCCACAACCATGGCTCTAATACACTTTTAGGAAAATATATAGGTTGATCAAACCTTTTCCCACATTACCCCATGAAACAAAAGCATTTATACAAGATTACAAAATAACCATAATACAAATATCTAATACATACCACAATATTAAAAAAAAAAATAGAAAGGACATATCCTAGTGAACTATATTCAATGTGTCAAGGATCTCATCAAAAATAAGTTGATGAAACAATGATATTTTTCTACCAATGAAAGTGAGATTGAAGCACATGATCAACATCCTTCTTTCCAATATAGTGAGGATACATATGTTTTTTAAATAAGATCTAAGTAGTTAAAAGATAGATATTTTATTTAAAATAAGATCTAAGAAGTTCAAAGAGAAGGTTGGAGGAATCACTAGGAGGATGCAGGGACATTATTGTATTAAGTTAACTTCTCACTCAAATAAATTGGGTGAATTTATTGAGAGGCACCAATTCTTCATATTTTAGATATCCTTTGGAATGAGGGGTAATTTTTCATTTCAAAAGGGATATGCTCCTTTTGTTTACTTGAGAGATAAGTGAACACTAGTTTTCTACTTATTGATGCAAAGTAAGTCTCAAGTTAGAGGTGGAATAATGAGTATGTCTAAGACACATGAAAAGTGTTTATGAATAGTAAGGGCATGCTCACATAGATATAACTTCGATGGTTTTTGATATTTTATAATTTTTTCTGTAGTGTAGAAAAATATATCCCTTGACATTTTCACACCTAATTAGGAATTAATAATAAAATGAACTTAATTATGCCCTAATGTAGTGTTGTAATATGTTTTATACATATTCACATTAAGTTTGGGGTCCTATTAATTAAAATGGACTTAATTTTGCCTTATTTTTAGTGTTGTAAAGTGTACCCCTTTACACTTTCACACTTATCTAGGGATCCATTAATAAATTTAGGTTAATTTTCCTTAATTCAAATACAAGCCTAATTAATCATATTTTTCAAAGAGGAAACCTGACATTCATTAATGCCTAAACATAAACTTCTCATTGAGCAATGTGTGTCCTAGGTAAGTGACCTAGGACCTATTCTCCCATGGGTGAATGGGTCCTCACTTAGACCTAGGACCTAAATTTAAATTATATTTTTGGCAATATTTTAAAATTTTCAAATCCATATTCAGATTTCGGCTTTTGTTATTTGAATTTCAAGAAATTAATGTTACATACCTATAAATATAAGGTCATTTCACTAAGTTTCACCTAGCAATTTTATGAGCAATTTTAAGAGCAGATTTAGTGAAGAATTATTGTAGCAATCAAGATCCAATTGTCATGTCAAATCTTTCTTGCATCATGCATGTTATTGTAGCTAATATTTTGATGTAGAGTTCATGATCCATTCAAGCATTTAAGGATTTTTTTCAAATCAAGTTTCAAGATCAAGATCTACATCCATTGAATCCATTTTATGATAGTTGTAGATCTACATTCCAAGGTTTTGGTGAGTTGTGACATAGAGTTGTTCATTCATCATTCCTTCCATTATTTTATTCATTTCAATGTTTAATTACCAAAATACGGTTTGACCAAGGCAAACCCCCATTCACCAAAATAGAAAAAAAATTCCCTCTTGATTTGTGTTTGCAAATTTAGGTGAAAGAAATCTTGGAGATCACTTGAAGAGAAAAATTGAAGAAGTTGACAAAGTTAAAAAAGTTATCACAAAAGTTGTCATCTCATAGAAACTCAATTACAAAATTTATTTGTAGATTTTTCAAACTTGAAACTTGGGAAAATTGAGAGATTCAGATCTATTGTAGAGGCACCCAAAAGTTGTAGACAAACCCTAAACCATGACCCATTCACCCTTGGGAAAATGAGTCTCAGATCAGCTTCAACAAAGCACTTTTGGTGACTGGTACACATCATCTTACCTCTCTTTAATATATAATTTGATTTCTAGTTCCATCAGTACTGAGATTAATCAATTAGATCTAAGTTGTAGGTTGCATTTTTGAGTTATTTTTTTATTTTTACTCTTTCTCCTTGAAGTGTTGTTTAATCAAGAACCTCATCCTTGTAAAAAAGGAAATTAGTAGATTAACACCTTGACTTGACTCACCTCAAGGTTGATAGTATTTTCATTGTGTGGATCTCATTTCCTAATGAAATAGTGGCAAGTAGGTTGCTTGATTGAGTTCATCAATTCCATTTTGGTGAACTCCCCTATTTTCCACCATTTCATTTTAGTGAATCTAGCTTTGATCATTGTAATTTTCCAATTTTGGAGTCCATTTTTACCCTAGATCTAGATTTCACATTCATTTGAATTGTATTGCATTGAATTGATTCTCATTTAGGGTTGTTTATCTTGCATTATTTTACATTTTATCTAGGGTTTTAGGATTGAATTTTTGCATCTCTTGAAATCTAAAAAATACAAAAAAATTAGTCATTTTGCAAATTCTTTATGCATCATTTCATCATAATTCATTTACATTTGAAAATTCAATCAAAATTGCACATCAAATTAGGTCTATTAGTTTGTCATTTTTTCATATTTGCATTTGCATTCAACATTTGTTTCACAAAAAAATCAAACTGTAACTCACTGTTTTAAATCAAAATCTAGAAACCACTAGTATCAAATCAAAAAAAAAAAAAAAATTTAAACCCTAACCTAGGACCCATTAGCCCCTAGGCGAATGAGTCCCTAATTAGGGTCATTTCCTAAATTTCTAGGCATTATATTTTGTTGACCAGTTTCAATTTTCTATTTTATTTTAAAGAATTTATGTTAAGTGGAATTAATCATATAAATAGCTTCATTTGATAAATTTAGTGGATTGTGTGAATTCAAAATTACATTTACAAGACATCATTTTTAGGTTTTTGCATAGCATAATAAGAAAATCATCTTGTTTGAATTTTGAAAATTGCATTACATTCTAGGTCATTGCATTGTATTTCACCTTCTTTCTATTTTGGGTTTACATTGAGTTTGTGAAACTTGTATAAGCCTCACAACTTGGTGTACTATTAGCAATACTATTGTGAGACATAGTTTGAGACTCATCTCATTCTGTAATACACCATTTGTATATTGGGTTCTCCACTCTTTCACTAATAGTGTTGATAATCAACCCTCTATGGATCATAGCCTTCATATCTCATTTCCAATGACTTCCCTGCCTACAAACAATGTGCATGATGTTGAAATAATGGTTCCTAATTTCTTGAAAGAGAACATAAGAAGGATAGATGAAGAAATAGAAAAAATGAGAAACTTTGTGAATTTTGAAAACATTGCTAGTAGTGCCATGCCTTCTTTAGATAATGTGAGGAAAATTCTTGAAAATAAACATGGAATAAAGATTGTGTGAAGTGTAGCTCATATTGTTGATAAGAACAACCCTACCATGACTAGTTGTGCTCAATATTTGGGGTATACTCAAAGCGAAGGTGGAAATTCAATTCCTTCTTTCACAACCCTTACCTCTATTCCTACATACACTAGTACTCATGTTACCACAACCATCCAACCTACTAGCAATGTCAACACTTCCTTAAGTATTTCCACTGGAAATATTTCTAGCTTTGTGAATTCAAACCTCATATCTCCTCAACCATCCCCCCTCACAAATCTACAATTCACTTTCCTTCTGAATATATACACAACTCCACCTTATTCACCTCCATCTCACAATACCAACAATGATCCAATCCTTAACACACTTCTACAAAATATTCCATCCCTCTAATAAAAAATCACACCTTAAATCAAAACAACAATGACTAACCTTCACAATAGATCAAACCCAATCCACTATCCTTGGAGAAATTGCAAACAAAAATGCCACAAGGTATAGAGGTTCCTAGGTTTGAGAAATATGGTGGAAATGAAGATCTTGTTCTATCATGTTTTCAATTACACAACCTTATGTAGTGACTTCATTTTTGAAGATAAACTCTTGGGTAATCTATCCCTAGATCCTTGAAAGAAGATGCTTTAGAGTGGTTTTTCTCTTTACTGAATAATTCAATTGGTTCATTCAATGAACTTATTAATGATTTTTACAACCATTTCCAAATTCACATGAGTCCTAAGATGACCCTAGCTAATTTGATTGCATGTAAACAAAAGGATGATGAAAATATCACCGATTTCATAGCATGATACCAAATTATGATTTATTTACAAATAAACATTAAGATTCCTGATGTCGACCTTCAAAGAATATTTATTTCCAATTTGCAATATAAAATTCAAACTAAGCTTGAGATGATGAGATTTCCCTCCACATAGTTGTGTACAACCCTTCATGATTACCAAAATGTGACCTTAGTAGTTGTGAATTGAAAACTCCCTCTAACCGTCTTGAAATGTCTGAATCCACAACTCAAACCAACTATCAACCTTTCAAGAAAAAAAAGAAGGGTTTCCTACAACTTAATCCCCCTCAATCCAATCAAAATTTTAACACCCAAGTGGCTGCTATAAAGATGAAAAAACCATATACCTTTGTGGATATAAATAGATAGTTTACACCTCTACTTGATACCCTTCATAATACCATGTTGCAACTCTTAGAAAAGAATTTGATTTCCTTACCTCTTGTTAGAGCTGTTGATCCTATTAAGCCTTTATCTTCAAACTATAGACCAAACACCAATCGCCATTTCCATCAACAAAATGGACATGATATAGAACATTTTAATTGTCTTAAAAATCTTACACAAGACCTCATTGATTCTAATCATATATTAATTAGAGGTGTTAATGATCAAGGGAATAAGTTTGTCACTCCTCCTAGTCAAAATTTTATAATATTTACCAATCACATGCCTAACCATAATATCTCCTTTTTCAAACATACTGAAACAAAGAATGATGTGACGAATGTTGACACATATGATGAAAACATGAAATAAAATAAGAACAATCTTGTGGATGATGTGATTGCATTTATTGACACTAAACCTCTTAAGGGCCTAACTAAGATTCCACTTCAAATTCATTTCTAACAACAAGACATACTTAATCATGCACCTGATGGTCCTCTTTACATAGTTGGAAGAATCAATGACAAGCCTACTAATGGGATATTAATTGACCCCATTTTTATAGAGAGATTGATCATTGAAGAATTCCTATTTTTTCATGAACTTTATCAAGCTACATATGAAAAAAAAGAAGAATGGATCAAAATGCATAATGGTTTTTCTTTCCCTATGATTGGATTGATAATTATCCCTTTAAAGGTTGGAGTGAGGGAATTAAATGTCTCATTCACCATCATCCAATCATTTGACCAATTTCATGTGAAGTTAGGCTATCCATGGCTTCACTCCATGAATTTCGTCCCGTCAGTTGTTCATACATATTTAAAGTTTCCATTTGGAAATGAGATCTTTACTGTGCATCATAGTGGCTTTAACTCTATGTCTTCCCATGGGAAATTTTCATTGGATTTCTTTTGGCCTAAGCCAATTGAACCTATTAGACCCCATGAAGACTTCTTTTTCAAATCCTATCAAAAATTTAAGGCAAAGCATATAGAAAAATTATCTCTTAGCAATATGCCTCAACCAATGATTGAGCCTCTTATCCTTGATGATACCATGATTGAACCAAAATCCCTTCCAAGTATCCAAGACTAGCCTATAAAAAATCCTTTACCTATTTCCTATACAAGACCACAAGATAATTAAATAAATCTTATTATTCTTCCTAAAGTGAAACAATTTTACAAAGCTAAAGAGAAAGTGGTTGAACAACCTCCCATGGTTCCTTTCGTTCATCCCTTAAGGGAATAAAAGAAACCCATGGTTGGTAAACTCATTCCTACACAATCACAACTTAAAAATTGCATGAAAAGAAACCACAATGCTAGAGAGTGTAGGTGTAGATGTTGTGCTACTGCTTGATCGTTACAAGAGAAAGAAGAACAAAACATATAAAACCAAAATCAAAAAATTTCTAAAGCATTGACACATGATTCCTTTTCACCTTTTCCACAACATAAACAACAACAAACTTCTATAGATATTTTCATTAGACCTCCTATTGTGATTAACTTGGATGATAATAATGAAATTGCTAAGATTGATGAGGAAGTGCATAATGAGATGAATTTAGTGTTTTCCTCTTCTATGAGCTTAAATGATGATCCTCCTAATACGATTGTTGAACTTGGTGCTTTTCCTAGTTCAAAACTTGATTTTTCCCCTTTGACTATGTTGGAAACAAGCAACACTGAGAGGGGGGGTGAATCAATCTTCGGAAAAAATTAATTCTTTTACGTTGATATTTAATCCACTTAAACATTTAATTGAAATCAATATGAAGAAACTGAAAGCAAGAAACCACACAACCATAACACAGGGATTTTTATGTGGAAAACCTATTAGGGGCAAAACCACAATGGATGGCCAATCCACAATAAGTTTTGAGTATACCCAAAAGAAGTATTACAAAATGGGAGTGCACTTGCATTCAAGCACACTTCCTAGAGCTCACTACTCAAAAGGATGGGCTCACTACCCTTACAATTATTTTGATTACATCCAAAAGAAAATGATATGAATAGATAGCATCTACTAATGTTGGATTATAGTTCTAGTTAAGCTCTAATGATGAACATTTTTCCTTCTAACTGATATTGAACTTTTTCTCTCCTCTAATCAAGTTCACACACAAAATCCTTATGCGCAAGTGAAACTACACATCATATTGCTCAAATACTCTTTTGATGTTCACAACATACACTAACTCTTCTTCTTCTTCACACAAAATGATGTAATCAATCAACTAAATATATCCACGACTGGGGATATAATCGCTACAAGTCGACTCAATAAAAATACAGAATTTTTGTAGCTTGTTGGCCCAAATCATGAATAAATTTGATGTGTATCCAAACAAGTCAGCTATTCCATAGATAGGACCAATAATTAAATATTTGAACACAAAAACATCTTGAATAATTCCACTTGACACATCCATAGTGTGCCACATTCCCTGATTCAGCTACAACAGACAAAATAGACAAAAAATATCCTACCAAACCTCCAACCTCGTACTGCAAAAAATGCAACACCACAAAACTTGATAAAAAGATAATACATAAGCTTAACAAGAAATTCCAAACATCCACAACACAAAAATAAAATCTGGTGAAGTCGTCTAATTGGATACCCTATTCCTCAAGCATTTTTTGAGTAGTACATACTATAGCACATTATCTACTAGTATGAATAGATATTGAATTGTGGATCATGGGAATGAATTCAGTTGCCATCAATGACAACATTAGAATCCATATGCCAAAAATATTGCCCTTTGGTATTGATGGAAACACTTAGTGAAAAATGGATAAGTACACTACCAAAATGAAAAATACTGCTCCCCCTGAGGATAACAAAGCATTTTTCACTTCACTCTCTCCCCCTTTGACATCAATGAAAAAATTGGGGCACCCAAAACTTGCAAAATTGTACAACCATATATGGAGACTTACAAAAATTTGAAGACGTCTACAAAGACATTCTTTAGTCCACTTAATTTTGAGTCCCATACGCTTTTCAAAATCTCCAAAATAATAATGTTACCACAAAGAAGATATGAAAGGGTTTTAGTAGCTTCGAGATTCACTGGATCAAGATCGGTCATAAAACTTTCAGCTTCTTTCAGAGCATTCGCCAACATCTCAATCTTTGGAATTATTAGCCCCCTAAGTTCACTTACTCTACCAATGCTTCTTTCATTTTCAACCTTCAAGTTATTTATTTGATTGAGAAAATATATTACCTAACTTTCTTGATGACAAATACTGCCAGCTAATTGGTCAAATGTGTTGGAAATAGTAACCAACTATTGCTCAATATCATTCACCTACTTCTTATTTGCTTCAGTGAATTTTGACAAGACTAAATAGGACTTGTACACTTTTCCTCCTTCAAATATAGAACTTTGAATATTCTTTATGCAGGAGCCTAACAGATTTTTATCTTTGGAAATTAATTCCTTTAGGCTATAAATCCTCTTCTCCTTGAACTCCTTCTTCACCTTTTCTAGAGCCGATTTCTCAAAAGATTCAAAATGAGAGTCTACAGAGCTTATTAACTTTTTCAACTCACCATAGGAGGAACCTGATGGGTCCACAACATAAGTAGGAATTATTTTCTGTAGGTTTCTAGATGCAAGCTTTAAGAGTTCACTTTCCTCAATGTGAGATTTCAACATCTTTTCATTGGCTTAAGCTTGGGAAATTTTGGCGACCATCATCGGAATTGGAGAAAGAGTGGAAAGATTAATTGTATTTTCATCTAACTCATGATCTAGCTCATCCTGCTACTTCGATAAAGATTCCTTCACTTCCTCTATCTTGATTTCTTGCTCCTTTATTCTTTTTAACTTGGGATTTTACTTCAGGATTGACTTTAGGAATTTCAATTTCATTAGTATGTTCCCTTTTTTCTTCATCAACCACCTCAATTTGGACCTTAGATACAATAGGCATCTCTGAGTTTTCTGCATTTGTAGAGGCTAGATTATCCTCAAACTTTGGAGGGATCAGACACAT
Organism: Sequoia sempervirens; assembly: GCA_007258455.2. Classification (NCBI taxonomy): domain Eukaryota; kingdom Viridiplantae; phylum Streptophyta; class Pinopsida; order Cupressales; family Cupressaceae; genus Sequoia; species Sequoia sempervirens. The sequence continues at coordinate 279,533,625 of VDFB02086081.1, read as the reverse complement.
TCATGTTCTCATCATTTACATTCCCTTCTTCTGTCTCATTTACCTTCACATTTACTTCCTCATTTCCTTGAGCATGTTCATAATTGATCTCCTCAATATTTGACTTTTCCTTTGACAAAAATTCTTCCAAAATTACCTTAGTTTCATTGATAACTGCATCAATGTCACCAATCATGAGTTTATTTACTCTAGACTTGCTTATGAATTTATTTTTGACCTTTAGAAGAAATAAATCCATTTCTTCAATTGACATTTCTAAGCACAAATCATCAAGAACTCTTTTCCTCATATTTTCTTCTTCCATTCTGGCACTTTCTCTCCTAGATTCCAATGCATTATATAGGCTTGTAGGCAAGCCAAACATGATTTCAACAAGAGTTTTATTGAAAGCATTCAAGTGCTTAACAATATCTTCTTCAAGAATCTTCTTACCAAATTCATCAAAAGTCTCATACAGGTCACAAAGTGGCATAAGATTTCCATCATTTACTATTGTATCTTCAACTTCCTCAATAAACATGCTAGGCTTGTCAACTTTGGTCCTTTTCTTTGCTTCTTTACCTTTTCTAGTAGGTTTTCTCTTGTTAAGTTTGAAAACATGAGTCCTGGAAGCTTTTAACTCTCTTGCTACTTCTTTAGAGTTAGTTTCTTCCTCTTCATCATCCAATACAACTCTGTAAGTTCTTGAGCTTTTGTTCTTCTTTCTTCATTTGGAGGCTTTGACTTGATTAGACTGTGCTACAAGGGAACTTCTAGTAGTTCTAGTAGAAGATGTTCCCGAACCAACTGATGTTTCCTTTTCCTTCTTTTTGGCTGCTTCAACTTCATCTCTTTTCCTTCTTATTTCTTTCAGTTTTTCAACTGGAAGACCCATTTTCTCTGCAAATATTTTTGTCTCATTTCTTACCTTTCTGATTAACATGGGCTTTCTCAAATCAGAATGAACTTGTAGGATTTTCTCTGCATAGGAACCAAACCTTTCTTCATTAGGAACTAGTGGTGAGTTTAGCAGATGTTCATCATACATCATCAGAATGTTTCCATCTACTTCATACCCCATAGGCATGATCCAAATAGTTCTAGGATCAACAAATTCCATGCGACACTGGTCAATGTCTATTATGAAGCATATAGTGTCTTTATACTACTCCACTATTGCAGTAGGGATTCTCTCTCTGGCATGCATCAAGCTTTGGAATTTTTTTAAATGACCCCATAGGATTGTGTTGTGGGTCTATCGATCACCAAGTGTGCATAGTATATCACAGATTTGAATAGCTACCGACATATCATTACGCCATTGAACTTTACCAACCCCTAGTATTTCACCAGTGAAGTAGAAATATAGACAGATTAATAGGTTCCCGAATTTGAATACATTCTTCTTGTCCTTCTTAATTTTTCTCAGATTCTCTAATAGTTGACCTCTGAGCAGTTCACATAACTCAAAATTTGCATTTTGTTTGATCATTTCATATGTTGTATAGATGGTTGTGTTGGACAAAGAATTCTCCCAGATCGAATAGTAAATCTTGTAACCTATAACCATAGATCCAAACTTTACATCAACTTCGACAATGTGATCTATAGTCATTTTCCTTTTGTCCCAATGAGAGCCAGTTACTTTGGTAACCTCATCATTCTTTACCAACTTCAAAACCAGAAATCTATCGATGGAATTTAAGCCTATAACTACACAAATAGTTCTTTGGATATTTTGAAAGTCACATTTAACCACCTAAATTCATCATGAACATGGCTCAGAATATATCAAACCCACTCATCTTCTTTGAATATGCAAAATTTTGTGTATTGCGCAAATTTCTTGTGAACTAGGGTTTTGAATTTTGGTTTCATAGTAAAATCTTCTTGAACTATGTACTATGAATACAATTCTAATAACTATGAACTACCCAAATCTTCAATATTCACATGCACATATGCCCTAATATCTTCAATGTGTAGAACAACATATGATACCAATGAAAATGCACCTAATGGTTTTGTGTCTAAACAATTATATGGATGCCATTTGAATTTTGGATGTGACCTATCCTTAACTTCAACTAACAGATGAGTATACATAATTGCGTGCACAAAAATTTACAAGTTTTGCAATAAATACCTTTTAGAGATGAATTTTTTTTTATCGTAGATTCTCCTCTATGCTTGAATCTATCCTTAATTGACAACAATCACCCCAGAGCTCTCTAGAACTCTTTCTTCTGAATGTAGAATGGAAAATGAGGGTGGAAGCCATTCTTTTATTGTCCTCGAACCTAACTTCTTACTTTTGCAATAAATTCCATTGCCCTAACTCAACCAGTTTATTGTCTTTTATGTTCTGAGACAAATAATTCTTATGAGAATCTCCATTATTCTTCACTAATGCCATAGATTCTTTTTCATAATGACTAAGAGGTATCAAATCTCATATTGGACTCATCTAAATTCCAATACCAATCACTTGTAGGGGTTTTTAGTAGTTTTACTTGACAACTCCCCCTATGGTAGAGGCCTGAGATCAATTTCTTGAAGTATTACTAGAAGTGGCTTATGGTCTGGATCCATTTTCTTCTATAGAGGGATTCTTCTTCACCCATTTCTTCTACATTTTCTTCTCTATCTCATCAGTAGTGAATTTCCCTTTTCCTTTAGCAACAAGTTGCATGTTTTTTTTATCAGACCTCTTCTGTTCCAACAAAATCTGGAGGTGTGACCAAATTTGTTATAGCTATAGCACACAACACTTCTCTATCTAGGCCAATTGTTCCACTAATTTTGAATTAATCTACATTGGTTAGCAATATTTCCAAATCTATTGCATGCATACCATCTGACATTTCTATGAAAAAAATTTAGCACAAGTTTGCATTCACATGACTTATGTCCATACTTATGGCAATTAAAACATTGATCTGAGAATGATGATCCACTTGCATTTACCTTACTTCTACACTGAGAAGCCATATGACCAAATTTATTGTAGGTATAACAATAGCCATTAAATTTTAGAGCATTAGATTGTCTTACCAGATTCCTTCTAGGTACTTTCATCTAGTTTCTTTGTCTGAATTTTCCTTGTCTAGGATTCTTTTGTCTAGAGCTCCTCTTCCCAAATCCAGAGCTTTCTCCTTCTTCATATCCAAGACCTCATTTGTCACCATTAGTTCTTTGTCCCTTGATTAATTCATCAAATTTGGCTGAGCTTGCTTTGAATTTCTCCTTGAACTCATTTGCAGTAGCAAGTTCATCTTTGAGATCATCAAGCTATTTTCCAAGATCCTCTTCATTGTTCTTGGATTGCTCCAATTCATTTTCTAGTAGACTGCATTGTTCATACTTTTCTTTCAAATATTATGCAAGATTTTCTTCATTCTTCTTTTTGTCCTCTAATTCCTTGGTCAACTTCATCATGATAGATTCCATCCCATGCTTCAAGGTAGCCTTCTCTTGGGAAAACCATTCACATTCTTTAGTTTTCTCTTTCAAAACCTGATTGAGGTGTTTATCTTCCAAGGTTTTTCTCTTTTGTTTTAGCTAACGACATAATTCCTTTCTTTTATCTCTTGATTCATTGATCTTGTCTTTTAAGGACTAGATGAATTGTTCTGCATTTGCAATATTTTCTTGCAATTCCCATTTCTTAGACTTTGACTAGTCAAGATCATCCAAGGCCACCATAAGTTGTTGTTGAAGACTACTTGTATCCATTAAGAACACTTTCCAAGATCTCCCCAAGCTGTTAGACTTCTTTGAGGAACTAGCTCTGATACCAATTGTTGGAAACAAGCAACACTAAGAGGGGGGTGAATAAGTGTTCTGCAAAAAATAATTCTTTTACCCTTATCTTTAATCCACTTAAAACATTTAATTAAAATAAAGATGTAGAAACTAAAAGCAAGAATCCACACAACCATAACACATATTTTTATGTGGAAACCCTCTTAGGGGAAAAACCATGGTGGATGGCCAATCCACAATAAGTTCTAAGTATATACCTAAAAGAAGTATTACAAAATGGGAATGCACTTGCATTCAAGCACACTGCCTAGAGCTCACTACTTGAAAGGATGTGCTCACTACCCTTACAATGATTTGGATTAGATCCAAAAGAAAATGAACTGAATAGATAGTATCTACTAATGTTGGGTTATAATTCTAGTTAAGCTTTGATGACAAACTTTTTTCCTTCTAATTGATATTGAACTTCTGCTTTGCTCTGGTCAAGTTCTCACACAAAATCCTTATGGCAAGTGAAACTGTGCATGATATCACTTAAATACTCTTTTCATGTTTTCAAAATACACTAACTCTTCTTATTCTTCACACAAAATGATGTAATTGATCAACTAAATATATCTGTGATTGGGGATATAATTGCTACAAGTCGGCTCAATAAAACTTAAGAATATTTGTAGCTTGTCGGCCCAAATCATGAATAAATTTGATGTGTATCCAAAAAAATCGACTATTCCATAGCTAGTACCAATAATTAAATATTTGAACATGAAAACATCTTAAATAATTCCACTTAACACATCCACATCGCACCATATTCCCTAAGTCAGCTACAACAAACAAATAGATAGAAAAATATCCTACCGGATTTCTAGCCTCGTACTGTAGCAAATGCAACACCAAAAAAATTAATAAAAAGATAATCCACAAGCTTAACAAGTAAGTCCAAACATCCACAACACAAAAACATGATCCAGTGAAGTCGTCTGACTGGATACCCTATTCCTCAAGTATTCTACTGGTAGTACATACTGTATCACATTATTTTCTCATATGATTGGATATTGAACTGTGGATCATGGGAATGACTTCAATTGCCATCAATGACAATATTAGAAGCCATATGCCAATATAATAGTTGTCTACCTTCTACATATATTGATCAATATTGGAATATGAATGACCTGCTATAGGTTGACTCGCATGTGCCTTACTAGTCTTTTGCTTTATTTTCTTTGTATGATTCTTTGTGTGACTGCATATTTGTAATGTGATCCCCCACACCGTTCTATTTGATGTATCCATCTTCATGTGTATTCCTCTATTTATACCTACATTCTTCCATATGTCGTAAACATTTATCTTTTCATTTGTCTTGTGTTCTCCTTTTGAGGATGACACAAGGCATCAAGACATTTAGGTCTCTTCCATGTTGACCCAAAATAATTTTTTTTGTTTTTACTCTCTATGTGTCATTCTTCTTGTTTTTCAAGTATTTGGGAATGATGATGTTTTTGAGCTCTATAATCACATTGTAGCAAAGATATACTAACCCTGAATCCATAGATCCCTTATGTGTTTTCATTTTGGTGGAAACCCTTTCCTCTCCTTTCATGATGTAGCTTCATTTGGGAACATATGACTTGGCATAGGGCTTTCCAAATAAGCTCTCATGTCTTCTTCATTGGCTACTTTAAAGTAAATTTCTCCCAACAATGGTGTTAGAAATTTATTTAAAGTTGAGGCATACATCAACATCTTCACATTTCATTATTTGATTTTCTTTCTTCTTGTGATGCGTCTTTTTCTTGGTGATGTCATTGGGTTTGATGTCCTATGAGAGCGTGATGTTTCTTAGCATACGAATTTCCTCTTAGTGTTGATGCTACACATTGCATTCACTAAGTTGTGATTCTCTTATCCTAGACTTGTCCTCTCTTGGATACATTAGGCATGATGTTCCCCTAAAAAGAGACCTTACACAAATTAATAAAGATCCCTTTGGAAAAACCTTTATTTTCATTTTTTTCATAAGTGTTTAGTATAATATATCTTGTTAACCTTGTGAAGCTCTAACCCTTCTTCAAGGCAACCAAGCATAAAAAAAAATTCTTGCTAGTGGAGTCTTTCCATTGTTCATAGGTGCTTAGCATAATGCAACTTGTTAAGCCTTATGAAGCCTGAAGCCTTAGTCTTGTGGCACCCTATCAAAGTTATCAGAGGGATAGCTTTGGTATGGTTAGTACAGTGAGAGCCTATAGACTTGGCATGAATTTCTCACTAATCCACTTTGTTGGGGGCTCACCTAGTGGACAACCTAAGGTTCCATCAGCCCAAAGTGAGCACACACATTGTTTGCATAGTGGACACCAAGTTATGCTTGTAAATATTCTTGGGAAAATAGCTGAGACATCTTCCACATCACATTGGAAAGTTGAAACTTGATCCACCTCCCTTCTCTCTTAGGTATTTGATGTTGTATGATCGAGAATCTTTGTCATTGTTGCATACATATGTGTCTTTAATGTCTACTTTAGTGTGATATTGACACAGGGTCATTCTCTCACTAAAGTGGGGGATGAATGTAGTGTAAAAAATTGTATCCCTTTGCATTTTCACACCTAATTACAAATTAATAATAAAATAAACTTAATTATGCCTTAATTTAGTGTTGTAATATGTATTTTACATATTCAAATTAAGTTTAGGGCCCTATTAGTTAAAATGGAATTAATTGTGCCCTATTTTAAGTGTTGTAAAGTGTACCCCTTTACACTTTTACACTTATCTAGGGCTCCCTTAATTCATTGAGGTTAATTTACCATAATTGGCCCCTTAAACTAAAATCCAAGCCTAATTAATCACTATTTTTGAAATGGAAAACCAAACTTCATTAATTCCTCAACATAATACTTCTCATTGAGCAATGTGTGTCCTAGGTAAGTGACCTAGGACCTAGATTTAAATTATCTTTTTGGTAATATTTTAACAATTTTAAATCTATATTCAGATGTTAGCTTGTGTTATTTAAATTTTAGGAAATTAATATTAAATATTTATAAATATAAGGTCATTTCACTAAGTTTCACCTAGCAATTTTATGACCAAGTTTATGAGAAAGTTTAATCTAAGAAATCTAGATTTTTCAAGAGCAATTAAAGGCATTCAAGAGCAGATTTAGTGAAGAACTATTACAACAATCAATATCCAATTGTCATGTCAAAGTATTCTTGCATCATTCATGTTATTGGAGCTAATATGTTGATGTAGAGTTCATGATCCATTCAAGCATTCAAGGTATTGTTTCAGATCAAGTTTCATGGTCAAGATTCACATCCATTGAATCCATTACATGGTAGTTGCAAATCTACATTCCAAGTTTTTGGCAAGTTGTGACATAGAGTTGTTCATTCATCATTCCTTTCATGGTTTCATTCATTTCAAGGTTTAATTACCAAAATGGGGTTTAACCAAGGAAAACCCCCATTCACAAAAACAAAGAATTTTCCCTCTTGATTTTTGTTTGCAAATTTAGGTGAAAGAAATATTGGAGATCTCTTGAAGAGTAGCATTGAAGAAGTTGAAAAAGTTGTAAAATTTGTCTCAAAATTTTTCATCTCACATAAATTTAATTATATAATTCATTTCAATTCATTTCAAGCTTTCCAAACCTGAAACTTGGGAAATTTGAGAGATTCAAATTTGTTGCAGAGGCTCCCAAAATTTGTAGACAAACCCTAAACCAGGTGTCATTCACCTCTGGGTGAATGAGTCCTAGGTCAGCTTCAACAAATCACTTTTTGTGATTGGTACACGTAATCTTACCTCTCTTTGATCTGAAATTTGATTTCTAGTTCTATCAGTATTGAGCTTAATCTATTGGATCTAAGTTGTAGATTTGTATTTTTGAGTTGGTTTGCTATTTTTAATCTTTCTCCCCAAACTGTTGTTTTATTAGGACCCCTTTCCTTGCAAAAAAAAAAGGAAATCAATAGATTCACACCTTGACTTGAATCACCTCAAGGTTGATAGTCATTTTATTGTATGGATCTCATTTCTTAATGAAATAATGGAACATAGATCACCTAATTGAGTTCATCAATTTCATTTTGGTGAAAACCCCTATTTTCCACCATTTCATGTTTGAATCCAACTACAAGTGTGCCCACCTTTATTTAAAGTGATGCAATAAAGGGGAAATACTAGATATATTACACCACAATTAGGTTTAGTTAATAACAAAAAATGTGAAGCATGTCTCCTAAATATGTTTTAGGTAACCTTCACTATAATTTATGTTAAATAAATTTAATATTGCTAATAAGCTATTATTTGTGCAAGAATTTTTTTTCCCATGGGGTTTTCTTAGCGGTTGTATATAGAAAGAAGTTACATATAGCTTTTTTTATATTTATAATATGAAACCTATGAAGAATAATCATTTTTATTGTGTTTTTTATCAATTTCAAAAATTGAGTCAGGCATCAAAGATAGTTAAGAAGCTTATGTTTCAAGGTATAAATGATTATCTTTCTGCTTATCATATGACCAGCAATGAAAGTATAAGTTCTCATCATAATGAGTGTCTAGAAATATCCACAACTAGTTACCCTTTGAATACTAAGCTTGAGCTTCTAGCTGAAAAAGGAGTTGCTTTCAGTTGGCTTAGATATTTTGGATGAAATTGCGGTTGAAGAAGGTTTATTGGAAGGTGGTATGCCAATCATTCATTCTTTGGATAAGCTTTCTAAGGTTCAAGAATTTTCCTCTAGTGACCAAAAGGTCACAAACTTGTTGTTGGAATATCAATGCTCAATAAAGAAGGAAATCAACATCCTCAGGAAAATTCACAAACACTGAAATCAACCCAAGTAGAGATATTAGAGGATCAAGAAAAGGGTGAAGTGGGGAAAATTCCAATTACTAATGATTCAATGTTATCTTAGTCTCCATTACACCCTATAGTGAAGAAATCATTAGGAAGAGAGGAAGAAAATCAAATTTTACTAAAATGCAGGAGTAGATAGAAGCAGGAGTGCAATCAACAATCTTTGAATCTTTGTCAAATAAGGGACCGAGGAGAGCTTGCTTCTCTCCTCGGGGTCAATGAGGATTCTCTCATGGAATGTTAGGGGCATTAATTCCCCTAAAAATCATGCTCAAATCAAGTAATTAATAGATGCTTGTGGAGCAGACATTCTTCTTTTTCAAGAAACCAAGACCTTAATGGAAGTTTTTAAATCATCAATAAAAAATGGCAGAGATGAGATTTTACGTACTCTCCAGCCCAAGGAGCTTCAAGTTGGTTATTAGTGTTGTGGAATCCAAAGTTAGTACATGTCAAATCTCATAGAAATGAGGCCTCATGGCAACTTGTAGAAGTAACAAAATTCCATCTCCATTTATGGTTTATAAATATTTATGGACCTACTTCTATATCAGACAAGAAAATCTTGTGGGATGAAATCTCTAGGAAAATTGGTGTATTCCACAATGATAATTTTATCATTGCAAGTGATTTTAATGCAATTACTTCATTGGAAGAAAAAAGTGGTGGAATTATCCCTCCACCTAGGGTAATGGCTGATTTTAGTCATTTCATTCTCACAAATGATTTAAGGGACATTCTGCCAGAATCTAGAAAGTTTACTTAGACTAACAAAATAAAAGATTTCTTGAAAATAGCAGAAAGGATAGATAGATTCTTGGTTTCCCCTAGTTGTTTCATCTCACCACATAAGTTAAAATCAAATATATTTCCATATTCAGGTTCTAATCATTATGCAATCAGTTTAGACATCTCAGATATCACCACTTCAAGGATAAAATCCTCATTCAAATTTGAAATTATGTGGTTTAGGCATCCCCAGTTTTTGGATCTTCTCAAGCAATGGTGGGTGAATGCTCCATATGAGGAAGGGATGAAAATGTTCCAATTTTATAATAAATTGGTTCATATAAATCATCAAATAAAGATTTGCAACAAACAAGTTTTCAAAAATATTTTTCAACAAAAGGATTTAGTATTGAAATACTTATAGTTGTTCATGAATGTATAATTCAAAATGGTATGAACGTTGATCAGTATGATAAATAAAAGTCACTACAAGAATAATGGGAAGAATTATGTGCAAGGGAAGAAATATATTGGAGGAAAAAGTCTCAAGAGCTCTGGTTAAAAGGGGGTGACCGCAACACAAAAAAATTTCATGCTTATGCACAGATCAAAAAGGCATCTAAATCAAATCAAGCAATTTAGGAACTGTCCTTGGGAAATTGGTTAACAAAGGAAGAAGATAACAATAATGAAGGCATTAAATTCTTCTCAGAGCTTCTCTCTGCCCCTCAATCATTTTATGTAAACAAAATCAATAATGAAAGCAACCTTATGGCCATAATTCCTCATCTAATTAGTAGTGAGGACAATAATATATTGATGAGGCCATTCACTTTAGAGGAATTAAGCTATGTAGTCTTCTCACTTCCACCAGAAAAAGCTCCTGGTCCAAATGGTTACACGACTTTATTTTTTCAGAAATGTTGGGATTTTGTAAGTTTTGAGGTATTATGGGAACTTGAATAATCTAGGAGAACAAGAATCATGTTCAAGAAATTTAATGTAACTAACATAGCAATTCTCCTAAAGTCAAAGAGCCCAAAATATTTGCAGAATTTAGGCCAATCTCTTTGTGCAATACAATCTATAAAATATTTACGAAAGAAATCTATTTGAGATTGCAACCTCTTATACCTAAAATCATTTGTCAGGAACAAGGAGGTTTTGTGCCAGGGAGGGAAACTCATGAAGGTGTAATTGTAGCACATGAAGTATTGCATACAATAACAACATAAAAAATGCCTACTTTTATTGTTAAATTAGACATGATGAAGGCTTATGCTAAAGTAAATTGGCAATTTCTTAATAAGGTCTTGACAAATTTTGGTTTATGTTCTCAATGGAAAAGGTGGATATTGTCATGTCTTTCTGGGGCTAAATTTTAGTAATAATAAATGGAAACCCAGTTGGCTTTTTTAGCTCCACACAAGGTGTTAGGCAAGAGGATCCCCTTTCTCTTTTTCTATTTATAATCATGGCTAAATATTTGAGCAGATACATTCTTTCAAGGCATAATCAAAATCTTTGGCAAGGTGTGTAGATTCCAAATACATCAATTTTTGTCACACATTCTCTTTTCGCTGATGATACTCTATTATTTAATAAGTCATCAGTATTGAAAGCTAAGCAAGTAAAAGAAGTCCTAGACAAATATTCTTCAGCATCTGGACAGAGGATAAATGTTGATAAGTCTAAAGCTTACATCTTAAATACTTCTGATGTTTTGAAGAAGAAAATAGTCAATATATTAGGCTTTCAAGAGGCAGAATTTCCATGTTCCTATTTGGGTATTTCTTTCTTCAAAGCATCAAACAAATATTTTTATTGGGATAAGGTCATTGAAAGATTAAAGTCTAGAATTCTTATTTGGAAAGCCAGGTGGTTATCACTAGTAGGAAGAATTATTTTAATTAAATCAGTCTTATCTTCAATTCCTAATTATTTCTTAGCAGTCCTAAAATCTCCTACTTATGTTATCACTGAAATTGAGAAAATAATGTCATTTCTATGGAAAGGTAATATTGATGATAGAAAAATGATACCACTCATTTCTTTAGAAGGATTGGCAAAAGAAAAAAATCAAGGTGGGGTAGATATTCAAAATCTTAATTGGAGAAACAAAGCATTTGGAGCTAAACTTGCATGGAAAATGTATACTAATCCAAATGCCAAATGGTCAAAAAAATTGCAATATAAATATCTAGATAATGAAAACCCAACAAGAATATTTACAATGGCAAACCCACCTAAGGGATTAGCTATTTGGAACTTCATTATAAGCAATAGGAACCTCATTACAAGATACTTATCATGGGAAGTAAATGATGGGAGAAGTGTTAAATTCTGGGTAGACTCTTGGAATGGGAAATCTCCATTGTTGGCTAATCAGGACCTGCAATAGATAAGTGATATTTTATGTTGAGAGTGGGGTGAAAGTCTTGTTGATTATATCCATTCTTCAAACCTGTTATCGAGTAAAGTAACTTGGAAAACACCCCCATCTAGCCTTTTGACAAATCAACAATCTGATCTTTAAAGTAAAAGTTTGAATGATAGAACAGTCAACTTATCTTCAAAACTAGATAGAATAGTTTGGTCAACATCAAAATTAGGCTCATATTTGGTAAAGGAAGGATGTACATTATTAGCACAATCTAAATACTCTTCTGAACCTCAATGTGCGTATACCTTTTGTTGGAACAATAAATTTCTTCCAAAAGCAAGGACTTTTGCATGGCTTGCCCTGCAGAAAAGAATATTAACCAGTGATCGTCTAGTTAAATTGAAGATTTCTAATCCTTTCAAGTGCCCATTCTATGAAGTGGAATTTGAATTAGTGGATCATCTGTTTATGCAATGCACTATAGCCAATCAATGTTGGGACTTTATTAAAAGAAAACTTCACCTTTCCATTCCATTACCAAACTCCATCTGGGATCTTTTCCAAGCCTGGCCTATTTTATATCAGTACTAATTTTTTGCATGCATTTGGGTCAGAGTTTTGGCTCTAGTAATTTGGAATATTTGGTGGGAACAAAACATGAGAATTTTTAGGAAAATTAAATCCTCAATGGATCTGGTTCTCTTGAAAATTGAAAAGGAAATCTCAAAGGGGGTCAAACTCATGTGTTCAAAGAGAGAAACTTATTAATTCATCCTTTATGAGTTGGGACAGTTCTATTATGAAAGAATGGAATCATATTAGATTACCTTTTTATGGTAGTCTTCTTAAAAATGTCAACAAAAAGATTGATAAAGCGTCAGTCAAATGGTTCCCTCCTCAAAAGGACTTTGTAAAACTGAATTTCGATGGGGCATCTAAAGGTAATCTAGGCTTATCTGGCGTAGGTGTTTTTATTAGAAATGCATCAGGGGTAGTACTGGTAGTTTCTTCTTCTCATTTTTATTTTGGCACAAACAATTATGCAGAGGCACAAGATCTTTTATTAGGTTTGGAATTGGCAATTCAGATGGGTTTCTCAAAGCTTCATATAGAGGGGGATTCATTAATAATTATTAATGCAATTATGGCAAGGAAAGTTCAAAATTGGAATTTGAATTATGTGCTAAAAAATTTTTGGTCACTTCTAGATAAGCTTGAGTCTTCAGTTATTTCACATACTTACAGAGAAGGGAATAAGGTAGCAGGTTTCCTAGCTGGGTTGGGAAGTGATAAAATAGAGTTAAGGGCAATTCATGACTTAAATGTTTTAAAGGAATTTCCTCAAGTGGTAGAGTTAATTGAGCAAGATGCAAAGGCCATGTAGAAAAAATCTCAAAGCTTCTTTATTTCTCCAATTTGTTGATGTATGGTTGCAAAGGCCATGTAGACAAAATCTCAAAGCTTCTTTATTCCTGCATTTGTTGATGTATGGTTTCATTGTCATATGTTAATGTCATATTTTTCTGTCATGATTTTATTTCATCATGTGCTTCTAATGTTTCATTATGAAGTCTACAGGATAGAATGAATCATGGCATCCAAGTACATAACTCGCACATATGAATTGGGAATTATGTACGTAGCATATTTGTTATGAAAAACTTTGTAGAATTTGTTTCTTATCATTTAAGGTAAATGCACATATCTATTATGATTTTTTTTTAGAATTTGATTCTTATCGGCTAAGGTAAACACGTGTTAAATGGGATATTGTGGCACTTAAGTACTTATTTCACATAGTTGAATTGGGAAATCTGTACAGAGCACATCTATTATGAAATACTTCACAAATCTTGTAAGGATAACAAGCTTGGGTATAATCTCCAAATGTGAATGGAAAGTACTTTTCTATCTTATATTGCTAGTTAAGTTTTTTCAGGCTGCTATCTAATGCTTATATAACAAGATTTATCTTGTGTGGATAGCGCAACTAGTACAAAGTTGGCATTATATAAATATGATCTTAGGAATTTTGGTAGCCATTTTAAAGCCCAAGAATATCCACGTGTGTTATCCTTGCAAGACTATTTTATCAAACAAGGCTGTAAGAAGCATGCTAAATTTGGCTTTAAAAGCTTATCGACTTGTTTTGTTCTCACTGTTCTTTGATTTGGTGAGCTTGCAACTCAGTTGAATTGCTTTGTTTTCTCTGTCCAACACTTTAGTGTGTTGGAAATTATTAGTTTGGTGAGTTTGTAACTCTATTGACTTGCTTTGTTTTCTTTATTCAACGTTTTAGTGTGCTTGCAAATGGAGTTTAAAGAGTTTCAAGTACGAAACTTCAAAGTGCCAGTTTTAATCAAGCCATGGGAAGAACTTTTCTCAGTCTGCATTGAGAAAGAAGAACTACAAAGTGTGTTTAAAGTAAAATGAAAATATGTGTTGAATTGCATAAAAATCATCATAGGTGATGAATTATTACATACAGATTTACAAACGATCATTTTTCTAGCTAATCTTCTATCTATTTTCTTATCAAACATTCTGGATTTGGTTTAGAATTATTATGTTTTGAAGTGCATGGGTAATAAGTTTGTTATTAGCTCCTATTTGGAAAATGATGCTTTACTTTGCAGTGTTCAACAATATGATTTCACCTAGGGTGATGGTCTAGTGGGAGGTTTATTCCCAAAAAAATTCATCTTTTACAAAAAGTGATATGCAAAAGTGTTCAAGGTATGCTATTATCAACAATGCATGATACCTCTGCTCATTTATATCAATCCCTTAACAAGTATAGATTTTCATTTTCCATGGAGGAAATAGATGAGTTTAAGAGAAAGTACCATGTGATTTCCTTCTTGAGAAATCATTCATGTGTTCATGATTTTCAATTTTCCAATGCTCCTCATGCTGAAAAGGGAATTTTTTGCTACTGTAATGTTCCTGACATAAACAAATCAGTGCCATCCTATGATTTTTTCTCCAAAAAAAAGTAACTAATGAAATAAGAAAGTTCAATGAATGGTCCACCAAGGGTAAGAAATAAGTCTTCTTCATTTTGATTGGTTGGTTACCAAAATTGTTAATCTTAGGCAAGAGGTCAATTTTGTCTAAAGTGTAAAGGGTTTTGGGTTTCTTAATGTAATTGGGTCTGTAATAGTGGTTTTTCTTATGTAATGGGGATTCCTATTTGTAATTGTGCTACAATGTAATGGGTCTATAATGTAATGGGTGTTGTCCAGGCGAATTTTGTATGTTGTAAAAGAAATTGGGAGGTCTATGTAATCTGGTCAATCTTGTAAAGAGTAAGTTTGTTACTCGAGCTATAACTGGGGGTTTTCTTCTTGGTTCTTTCCCACCAGTATGCTCACCTAAACTAGGGTTTTGTAAAAATAATATTTACTATTAATATAATTATAGTGGCTTGCCACTTTTGTTTAAAAAAAATAAATCCATTTTTACTAGCTATGATTCATTAACATGAATTGTGTTTATTGTAATAGCTAATAAATAGCATATGGTGGATTCTTGTTGAATTTCATCATGATAAGTAGCCTCTTTATCAAAAGTAAGATTTGCAAGATAAGGGAAGGAAGAAGTTATGAGTATGAAATATAGTAATATTACATGAAGGTTTGTGAAGAATATAGCCATTGTTGGAAGAATCATCATAGGTGGAGAAATATAAGTTATCAAGGATCGAGGTTTCAGAAGAAAAAGAATATTCAAAAACCATAAGATATATATAACCAAGGGTAGGGAGGAAAGAAGAGAAGGTTGTGAAATATTTGATATATTCATATGGTGGAAACATGTAGTAAGAGAAGAGGAGGATACTAACAAAGAATCATCACTAAATAATATGGAGGGTGTAGTCGGAATGAACGAGAAAGAAGAAGGTAGAGAGAGGTAAACAAAGAAAGGGGATGGATAAAATAATTGGTGTTAAATGGAGTAGCATGAATGGAAGTGCTAAGAAAATAAGGTAATTGTTAGAAAAAAAATGATCTACTGAGAGGGAGGTGAATCAGTAGATCTTAAAACCTTTAGTTCTTAAATCCTTTTGTAGATTGAAATAATAACATATATAATAGTCACAAGCACAAGAGAGATCAACACATAACAGAGTATGTACATGGAAAAACCAAGATGGGAAAACCACAGTGAGAAATGCTGCTAGGATCTACTATCCTAATCCAGCCTCACAAGCTTCAAAGTTTAGTTACAGTGTTTAGGGTTGCAACCCAAGGAAGCAACAACTTCAAGGATGCTACTACACCCTATTTTGAGCTACAACTTAGTGCAAAATGGAGGCTACATCCTTGTACAAATTTTTGAAATATACTATGCATAAAATGGTTCTACATAACCTACAATGCATCAACTCAATACATAAGCTCTCTCTCTCTCTCTTATTTCTCCCTTACTCCACTATAACTAGCTACCTGAATTTTTTGATTTTTCTTTCTATTACAGTTCACCTTCCTCTGCATTCAGACACTCTCATTGATTCTCTGTATGTCAATAATTCCCCTCATTATGTTCATATATGTCAAAATCATTGTTAGGGTTTTTCCACTTGCAACCTACTTTTGTAAGTGTTAGAGCATGGAGTCACACACATATTTTCCATCTTGTTAGATATCACCATAGCTTTGCATCAAGTTGTACAACATTTTATTCTAGTGTAGAGAATTTTATAATAATAACATTTTGTCAAACCCTAGAATTTGATATGTATTTAATGCATTCTTGCGATCATTCAATTTGATTCTAATCTCAATCACCTTTGCAATCAGTTATGCCACCTTGAAGATAAAATCTTCATTTAATTGGTCACTGAGGTAGTTGGACAAATTAATTCTTTCTCTTGAGTTAGTTTTCAGACCACACCCTCGTTTACACTTGTCATAGTCATTTTAGATCTCTGTATTTGAACTCTGGCCATCGATCTATTCCTTCGCACCTTGATCCTATGATTAGTATTCACTATAGTGTCTTTAAACCTTGATCATTGGATAATTGGTCACTTAAACCACTGTCATCAATCTATCATATCATCCCATCATTGGGACCTCATTTAGACTCCCACCGATACAAGCAAGTCACACCAATATGTTTGCCATGTTATCTAACTAGGCCCACAACCAACATGTCATCCATGTCATTGCAATGTCATTCAAAACACTGATGTGAGGTGACTAATCAAGCAAACATTCATTGATATTTGTTAACCATAGTCACACTCGGGTCCCACAGTCAGCATCATACTCCTATTGCCTAGTCGCTAAAAAATTGAACCTCAGAACCTCTTGTTGGATGTTACAAAGTTTTGAAAACCCACAACACACCAAAAATAAAGAGAACCTATGAAAATCCTTTTGAAATGACTAAGTCACTTGGATGAAAACAACACCCAATACATTATTCCAATGTGGGGTTCACTTGTTTTCATCACATGTGCACGTCATTGCCAAGTCACAACTTCGTAATCCACAATAAGGATGTGGATTACCGTTTACTCAATCCCATCATGCCACATGTCTATATCGTCATTATGGCTGAGTCCCACATGGAGTGCTTCCTTACTCATTATCACTCCAACGCTTAGTTGCTAAGTCAGGAGGTTTCAAAACTTGAGAACCTCGCAACATAGGTTAGTAAAACTTGGAACCATGCGATTCCATTCCCCTTTGTCAACAACAAGGAGATTCTTTTAATTTTATGCGTTCTCTTCTTGATTTATTACCTTTTATTTGCATATATAATGAATAAATATATATATATATATATATATATATATATATATATATATATATATATATATATATATATATATATATATATATATATATATATATATTTGTTTTATTATTCCTTATTTTTTCATTTTTTCTTTTGTATATATTTTTTGTTCTTCTTATTTTATATATATATATATATATATATATATAGTTTTGATTTTCTCTTTTGATTTTATTTATTTCAAATTTATCTTCTTTTCCTTTGTTTTTCAATTATTTTGTTATTTTATTATTTCACCTTTATCTTTGCTTTTGTTCTTTTGTCTTTTGAGTTAATTTTTTCTTACATCATGTATTTTTTAATTTATTTTTTTCTTATTTTCTTTGTTTCTCTTGTTTTTTTCTTTTATTGGTTTCCTTTATTAATTGCTGCATTTTCTTTATTTCATTTTTTGGTCTTTGTTCTCCTTCTTTTATTTTAATTCTTTGGCCTTTTGTTTTCAATATTGTTTATTTTCTTATGTTGTTCTATTTCAACTTTTTGTTTCTTTCTTTTTACAATTTGTGTCCTATATTCTTTTATTTTAATCTTCTAGGTTATTTTATTTAGTCTTTTTCTTTTAATTCTTCTTTACAATTTTTATCTTAATTGTTCTTTTGTTTTCTTTTACTCATTATTATTTTGTGCCTTGCTTAATTGATTTGTACTAATAATTTGTGATTTATTATGTCCTCATTTCTTTTTCCTTTCTTTTTTCGGATTGTTTGTGATTTTATTTTATTTTATTTATTTATGTATTCATTTGATAGTCTATTCTTGATGTTTTCTTTCATAGTTTGGCTTGCTTTGTTTATTTTCTCTCCCCTCTTTATTTATTTATTTATTTTTCTTTATTTGTTTGATTCATTATTCTATTGCTTTCTTTATTATTTTCTTTACAATTTTATTTTCCCCTCTTCTTTATC
This sequence comes from Sequoia sempervirens, assembly GCA_007258455.2. Taxonomy (NCBI): domain Eukaryota; kingdom Viridiplantae; phylum Streptophyta; class Pinopsida; order Cupressales; family Cupressaceae; genus Sequoia; species Sequoia sempervirens. The sequence goes on along the minus strand of VDFB02086081.1, from coordinate 279,515,171 downwards.
TTTATTCATTTTTTGGGTAGTGTGCCTCTCAACCTCCCCAAACTCTCCCTTCTCCTTTTTCCCTCTCCTTTTTATATCCAAATTTGCTTGCTCTTTTTCATTCTCTCTCTTATGCTTATCATCCTGATGATGGATCATGGAGTATGATCCGAAATGTTGATGTAAAAAATTGCACACAAATTTTTTCCATAAATCTGCATACGAACAAGGAAATCACTAAGTCGAAAGGTTTCAAAACTTGAGAACCCCATGACATAGGTTAGGAAAACTTTGAACTCCACAACTCCTTACAACTTTCACCCTAGACTGCAAGCATGAACCAATGAATGAGGAAATTTTCATTGGCATCGCAACCTGCACAATACCTGTCTAAAAAGCTCTTGAGAAACCCAGTCATTATGCCAACTATCTCCCTTACATGATTTTCACTTTTGGCATCAATGAAAACAATAGTCCAACAATCTCCTTCTTTGGAATTGATGGCAAAACTCTAATTGTTTGATCAGGCACCACTGAAACAATTCCAATTTGATTAACACACTATAACACTACAACTCCCCCTATAGCATCACATTTATCTCCCTTTGACATCAATGGAAAAAGGGTACACTCCCCCTGAAGAAATGCTTCAATTTTGAACACTACAACCATCAAGTTGTTAGAAGTGCTCCAATTTTGAACTCTACAATTTTCATGACTTGATCACATTGATCTTAACCAAGGTTGAAAAATTGATCAATGAAGCTCCCCCTCGATACATGCTCTATCACTAAAGTTTAGTGATATGAGGTGGGAGAAACTACTCCCAGCTTCTGCCTCAGGTATTCAAAATGCTCTGTAGGAAGGGGTTTTGTAAATATATCACCCACTTGTTCCTTGGTGGGAATATACTCCATGATGACTTCTTTATCTATAACCTTTTCTCTAATGAAGTGATACTTGATTGATATATGCTTTTTTTTGGAGTGCATCACTGGATTGTTTGAGATATTAATGGCACTTGAATTATCACAAAGAATCAAAATGGGATCATTGTACTCTACCTTGATGTCCTTTAATATTTTCTTCATCCATAAAACTTGAGTGCAACATGTAGCTATTGCAACATATTCTGCTTCTACAGTAGAAAGAGTAATATACTCTTTCTTTTTTCTCATCCAAGAAACCAATTTGTTCCCCAGGAAGAATGCTCCTCCACTGGTACTCATTTTTTCATCCACACTACCTTCCCAATCTACATCTATATATGTTGTTTGTAACTAAGGGAAATTATTCTAGGGTTAGCGAATCAAATGCATAAACATAAAAAGCCAAAGTAGTAATGAAGTGCAAAGGAAAACATGAAAACAACATGAAAGATCTCACCAAATTTCTTCAATATCCATGGCTGACCTCCATTACACCTTCTCAACTTGCTGCAAATGTGATGTTTCCCTCAGATTTGTGATGAGAAAACTAATGACAATGACAAGCCCTAAGCAAGTGTTGAAGGATTTGAGATAGCAACATGCAAATACTATGCTAATATGCAACTAGTGAGCATGAAACTATGTATAAATCATGTTAAATGAGATGCTAATATGACTATGACAAAATGAAAATATTATAAAAGTATGACAAGAGTGCAAGATAGCCTAAGATTTCCTAGAATAAGATTGCATGAGATTATACTAGCATGAGATGAAATGACAAAATGAGAACAAAATTGCAATTTTATAGAAACTGTAATATTGAATGAATGGCCAAGATTAAAGATTGACAAATGCCCTAGAATCAATGGACAATATTCAATTTGACAACCCACAATTAGGGTTAGGGAAACATTAGGCAAAATTCAAAATGAGTGGAAAAGATTGATTTTTAGAAAATCAAATCAAGGGTGGTCAATGCATGTGACAAGAGATAAGACTAGCACATAAAAAGAGGTGGCTAGAAAATCAAATAATAATAACAATTAATTTGATTTTTGAGGAAAAAGACTATTTTGAATTAAAACTAAATTCAATTTAAAAAGGTGGGGACCACATGACAATAAATAATTAATTCAAATTATTTACTAAAGGAGGGAAATGTCAAATTAAATAATTAAAGATAATTATTTAATTAAAAAGGATGACCAATAATTAAATAAATTAAAGAATCTATTTAATTATGAGAAGACTTTCAAAATTAGTGACATATTAAATAAATAAATAAAACTTATTTATTTAATAATCAGGAATACATAAATGGATAAGTATAATTAAATAAATTAAGAAACTTATTTAATTGTGAGAAGACTTTAGACAATTAGTGACATATTAAATAAATAAATAAATAAATTTTATCTATTTAATAATCAAGAGGAATAAGGAGGACATGAATTAATTAAATAATTATGAATTATTTAATTAATAAACAAAAGTGGACCAAGGACATAATTAAAATGTCTTAATTATGCTAGGAAGAAATAGTGGAAAAATAGAGCTTGCAAGCCTAGGTCATTTTTATGTGTCTACACTGTTAATGTGAAATCTTTGCATTTGGAATACCATAAACGATAGTCAACATTATTTTTGATGTATCTAAAGATTCTCTTTACTGCATTAACATGTGATTCTTTTGGTTTTTCTTGAAACTAAGCTACCATACAAACTACTTGTGTTACATCAGGCCTTGATGGAGTTAGATATAGTATACTTCCAATCATTGATCTATGCAAAGTTTGATTTGCATCAAGTGACTCATCTAGTTTACTCAACTTGCAACTAGTAACCATTGGAGTACTAACTAGCTTACAATCCTCCATACCAAAATTTTTAAGCATCTCTTTTGCATACTTGGTTTGTGATATAAAAATACCTTTATCAATTTGTGTAATTTGCAAACCAAGAAAAAATTGAAGTTCTCCTAACATGGACATTTCAAACTTATCTTGCATGTTTGTGGAAAATATTTTGCATATTACATCACTACTACCACCAAATATAATATCATCTTCATGAACTACAATAATGATCATTTTCTCACCCTAAGATTTGAGATACTGATTTCTATCAACATAACATTTCTTGGATCCTTGCAGTTGTAGATATTGATCTAATCTTGAATGACAATCCCTTGGTGCTTGCTTCAAACCATACAATGCTTTCCTCAATTTGTAGACATAATCATCATTCTCTGAGAGCTGAAAACCTTCTAGCTACTCAATATATACTTTCTCTTCAAGGTTTCCATTTAAAAATGTAGATTTGACATCCATTTGATATACTTTAAAACCTTTATACACAGAAAATGAAAGAAACATTCTAATAGCTTCTAATCATTCAATTGGAGCAAACATTTCTTCAAAACCAATTCCTTCTACTTATGCATATCCTTTTTACACTAATATTGCTTTTTTTCTGACCACAACTCCATCTTCGTTCAACTTGTTTCTAAATACCATTTTGTGCCAATTATATTCTTGCTTGATGGTCTAGGAACCAATTCCCAAGTTTTCTTTGTTTCAATCTAATTGTCAAGTTAATCTTCTATTGCTTTTAACTAGGTTTCATCCTTACTAGCTTCATCAAAACTTGTTGGTTTAATCTGAGACAAGAGGGAAAAGTTTACTTGTTCCTTGTCCTTTGCAAGTCTCCTTCTAGTCTACACTCCTCCATTCTTGTCACCAATTATCTAATCCATAGGATGATATTTTTGCACATATTTTGCAAGAGCACGTTCAACCTCTTACTCATTCTCTTCTTCTTGTTCCTCTTCTTCAACTCGTGCACCTATGTCATCTTCATCTAAATCACTCTCAAGATTGTTTCTACTAGGCTGACCCTGATTTCCACTTTCATCAACCCTGACATTTACACTCTCTACAATTCTATGCAATATTTTATTGTAACACTTATAAGCTTTGCTTCAGTTGGAATACCCCAAGAATATCCCTTCATCACATATTGACTCAAAAATTCCTAAGTCATCATCTTCTCTTTTAATATAGTACTTATTGCCAAATACCTTGAAATGCTTGACTGATGCAAGCCAACCAAATCATAATTCATATGGCATTCTACCAGTGTTAGATCTTATAAGTGCTTTCTTCTGAATGTATACAATATTTTGTACTACTTCTTTCCAAAATTTATCTACCAAGTTATCCTCATTCAACATAGCTCTAGCCATCTACTTCACAATTTTGTGTCTTCTCTTTACCACGTCATTTTGTTGTGGTGTTCTTGGGGTTGAATATTGGTGCTTGATTCCATGATCTTCACAATATTCCATGAATTCTCTTTACATGAATTCTCCACCTTTGTCTAACATGAGACATTTGATTCTTCTCCTAGTCATATTTTCTACCAACTTTTTGTAACTTTTAAATGCTTTAAAATCCTCAGCCTTCTCCCTCAAAAATGTGATTGATAGCATTCTGGTATAGTCATCAATCAACAACATGAAATACCTTTCTCCTTGAAATGACCTTGTCCTCATTAGACCACATAGATTAGTATGGATTATTTCCAAGGATTTCGTAGTATAGTAATCCTTTAAGGGAAATTTAGACTTTGTTTGCTTTCCTTGCTGGCAGCCTTGACAGATGATCTTACCAGGCTTTGGAATCTTAGGCATATTTCTAACTAGGCCTTTTGAACTTATTTTCACCATGTTGTCAAAATTTACATGTCCTAGTCTTCTATGCCACAACCAACTTTCATATGATTGACTGATTAGACATGTTTGGCCTTCCACTTCATATAAATTGTAGAGATTACTATTAGTCTGTATTCCTTGAGCAATTGTTTTACCATTCAATCTTATCTTGCAGCCTTCAAAATCAAATACAACCTTGTATCCATTATCACACATCTTGCTAACGCTGAGAATATTGTGTTTTAGACCTTCCACATAGAGAAAATATTTAGTTTTTCTCTCTCCATATATGCTGAGAATTCCTTTACCATGAATCTTGACAATAGTATTATCACCTAGACTTACTGAGCCTAATTTTTTCATTTCAATCTTAATGAATTTCCTTTTATCTCTAGTCATGTGCTTGGAGCAGCCACTATCAACAATCCATAGATCTTGTTCCTTTACATGTAAATCCATTTGGGAAATCATAGAATGAGTGACACAAGATCCCTGTTCTTTCTAATGCAAGATCAGAGGAAGAAACAACTCAATCTCATTAGAAAAGAACTCAAAACATCCTTGTTAGATTACTCATCTCAAATTCATTTTTCCCTTCACAAAACCTTGATTCCAAAGAACTTAAATAGAAAAAAAGGTACCAAATCATTTTTTGATTCCACAAAAAATCCTCGCAACATGGAAATGCTCAACTCAAGCCCTTTCATCAACTTACATATTTCAAAAGTGTGAATTTTCCAAAGTTGACTATCTAAATCAACAACTAGGTCTCTTTAAACCACACAAACAACCAACTATACAAACCCAAAACCATTTATTCTTTATAACATTAAAAAAAATTAAATAGTTCTCCACAATCATATTAGACCATTCTCCAAACTTTATTCAAGACTTTTTATCAAATACCAATTTGTAACCCTCTTGTTTGCTCTTCCAAGAGTTGTAACAGTGCTAGGGCATCACCTAATGAGACAAAATATTCAACACTTACACCTGAAACCTCAATAATCTTGAAGAACACAATATAATTGACTTAAAAACCAATTTTCAAAGGATTCCAATCAATATAAATGGAGTTATGAATTTTTGAGAGCTTGTTGCCTTGTCAAAATCTGAGCTTGACTGTTTCTACGAAAAATGAGCATAACTTTCTTAATATTCAATGAAATTCCCTAAAAAAAATTCCAAAAGAAATCTATCTCATTCCTCTATCCAACCATATAATATTCAGTTCATTTGGAGGTTGTACCTGTATGTACAATATACTGCAACACGACTGTTATAGAGAAATCTAGAAAGTTGTAGTCACTAAAACCACCATAACTTCCACAAATCAACCCCAATCTGCATGAGAAAAATTTTATTTGGAAGTTTATTGAGAGTAATAACACATGAAAAAAATTATAAATGTACTCCTTCCTGTACAAAGTCTTTACAACACCAAAAAACTAGAGAAATTATGAGATAAAATGTAGAAAACTGTTTTTTATTCATTCAAATCAAATGTTCAATAACCCACACCTCAAAATCGGTGTACAAGGCCTTTATAAAGGCATTCAACTATCTTTTAACCTTATAAATACTTCCCAACTAACTAAAAATGCCTAAACAAAAAAATGACCTTTCAACTTCTTAAGGTTGCTTTATGCAACTTTTACAATTTTTGCAATTTATGTTGACAACTTTTGCATTTTTACAAAGTTGGACACAATACACATTCAATGACCTCTAAATGACTCATGCATGTGAGAAATGGTTTAAATGATCTTAATACATTGAAAAATAAAAATTATTGAATCCACCTTCAAAATTTTCTCTAAGGAATCATAAGTTTGTCCTGATGCTCCTGCATCACTTTCTCCTTCCATATCTTCTTGGGCTTCTTCTCAATTTTCTTTTATTTTATCCTAGAAGTCTTATTTCCTTTCTCTTTATTAGTAGGTAAGGATTTCTTCTTCTCATATTTCACACTTGGTCCTATAAATCTTGCTCTACAGTTTCTAGCTATATGACCAAAGTTCAACCAAGGGAGCAAATGGATTCTTGCTTACAAAATTTTTATTTTTCCTTGGAATGATTCTACATTCTCTAGCCCTATGACCAAAATTGTTACAAGTATAGAAATACCCATTGAAATACAATGAGTACCTAGTCATGTAGTTTCCTTTAGTTGGATGAGGTGATCTTCTTTGTCTAGGCCTCCTTGGATAGTGTACTCTTGTGAATCCATTATTGTTTGCTATTTTTATGTTATGCAGCTTCTTTTGTTGATCAGGAACTGTCTAGTTGTCCTCCTTGAATTCAACCGGTTTCTTTTCTTTATCAGATTTTTGTTCATCTTTAGAAGCTTCCTCTTTGTCATATTTTTCTTCACTTGGGACTAATTTTTCTCCTACTATAAATCTTTCATAAAGTTTTGTAGAGACATTCATAAATAAATTCTTCCCTTTTTCCAAACCTAAACTATATTTCTCTTTATTTTTAGGATTTTATGTACTTATCAATTCATTCAAAATGTATGTACCACCTTTCAACTTTAGTCCATTTCTAATTTTCTCATTGGCCTTCTCCAATTCTTTCCTTAAGGAAACTATTTCTGCCTCAAGTTTTGAGCATCTATACATCTGAGACTGTAATTTAGATTTCATGACATCCTCAATTCTTTTAAGCTCTTCTACATGAATTTTCAGTCCTACTAACACCTTATTGAACTCTTCAAGTTCTTGAGTTAATCTGCCAGTCTCCTTTTGAGCATTCCTTTTTAGCTTCTTGCTTTCTCTCTTAAGATCTTAATATTTTTCTCTTAGTTCATCAAGATCTTCAGGAGCACTAATTAGTTCTCTTTCAAGATCAACAATTGCCTCCTCTTCTCCTTAATATGAGTCCTCAATTTGTGCATCTTCCTGATCCTTAGTTTCTTTAGCCATGTATATAAATTCTCTTCTATCATCTCTCATTACAAGGGCATGGCCTTGATCTTCTTCTGAACAATCACTAGCATCAGACACTTGACTTTCTTCATTGATGCACAAACTCTTCTTCTTCTTTCCAAAGTGCTTTATTTTAGGGTAGAACTCTATCTTCTTTCTTCTATCAAATTCTTGCTTGGAACTTTCTTCTTTACCATATAGAAACTTTGGAGGAAAATGACCTATTCTGCCACAGTTAAAACACTTAAGAGGGAGCATACCTTTATACTTTCCATATCCTCTTCTTAGCCTTCTTATGAAATTTTCTTCTTCCTCATCAATTTCTTCATAATCAAATGCAATGACAGTGGCTTTTTCTTTCTTGACAACCTTAAATGCAACTTCTCTCCTAGATGATTCAACACTTGGAATTCTCATCTCATATGCAATAATTATGCCATGCACCTCATCAAGAGTAATTTTATCAATTTCTCTTCCTTCTTCAATAGTAGAAATCTTGGCATCATATTTAGCTATCATGGACTGAAGAACTTTCAACACAACATCTTCTTCTTTCAGATCTACACCATATCCTTTAATTGAATTTACCACATCATCAACTCTCTGAAGATAGTCTTCAATCTTCTCTTCTTCGATCATCTTCAAGCCTTCAAATTTTTCTCTCAACACTTGTAACTTTTCCAACTTTACTTTTGTGTCACCTTCATAGATTTTCTTAAGTTTTTCCTAGACATCATGAGCAATTTTACAATGCATAACTTTATTATGCATAGAGTGAGACAAATTGTTCATAATAATAAACCAAGCTTTATTATTGTCCTCATGAATCTTCTTTGTTGAAGGATCAATATGAATAGCAGTAGGAATAGTATATTGAGTCTCAACACATGCCCAAACTTTAGTTCCAAGAGAGACTAAGTATCCTTCCATTAATGAGCTCAATTTAGCATAGTTTGTTCCATCAAACCTAGGTGGCTTATCTGAGCCTTCCTAAAATACCATTGTGTTCACCTATCCAAGATCTACCCAAGCTGGTTAAGCTTCTACTAGGGAACTTGGGGTTCTAATACCAATTGTTAGAACAAAATGATCTACTAAGAGGGGAGTGAAATAGTAGATCTTAAAAATTTTAGTTCTTAAACTCTTTTGTAGATTCAACCTTAACCTCAAATTTGCAGATTGAAATGCTAAGAGATATAATAGTCACAAGCACAAGAGAGGTAAACACATAACACAGTATGTACGTGGAAAACCCAAGATGGGAAAGACCACAGTGAGAAATGTTGCTAGGATCTACTATCCTAATCCAGCCTCACAACCTTCAAAGTTCAGTTACAATGTTTAGGGATGAAACCCAAGGAAGCAACAACTCCCTATTTAGAAGCTACACCTTCAAGGATGCTACTACACCCTATTTTGAGCTACAACTCAGTGAAAAATGGAGGCTACAACATCATACAAAGTTTTGTAATATACTATGCATAAAATGGTTCTACATAACCTACACTACATCAATTTAGTACATAAGCTTTCTCTCTCTCTCTCTCTTAGTTCTCCCTTACTCCATTGTAACCAACTACATGAATTTTTATATTTTGCTTTATGTTATAGTTTACCTTCTTATGTATTCAGACACTTTCATTCATTCTCTGTATGTCAATAATTCCTTTCATTCAATTCATATACATTAGAATCATTGTTATGGTTTTTCCACTTGCAACCTACTTCCATAAGTGTCAAAGCATCGAGCCACACACATACTATCCAACTCATCAGATATCACCATACCTCTACATTGAGTCGCACAACATTTCATTCTGGTGCAGAGAATCTACTAAGAATAACATTCTATCAAACCCTAGAATCTAATATGCATTTAATGCATTCTTGTGATCATTCGATTTGATTCTAATCTCGATCACCTCTGTAATCAGTTCTAATGCCTTGAAGATCAAATCTTCATTTAATTAGTCACTGAGGTAGTTGAAAAAATTAATTCTTTCTCCTGAGTCATTTTTTAGACCACACCCTCATTTACACATGTCATAGCCATTTCAAATCTCTGCATTTGAACTCTGGTCATCGATCTATTCAGTTGCGCCTTGATCCTATGATCAGTATTCACTACAGTGTCTTTAAACCCTGACCATTGGATAATCAGTCGTTTAAACCACCGTCATCGATCTATCATGTTGTCCCATTATTGGGACTTCATTCAGACTCCCACCGATACAAGCAAGTCACACCGATCATGCTTGCCATGTTATCTAACCAAGCCCACAACATACATGTTATCCATGTCATTGCCATGCCATTCACAACACTAATGTGAGATGGCATATCGAGCAAACATTCATTGCCAACTATTAAACATCGTCACATTTAGGTCCCATAGTTAGCATCATACTCCTATCGCCCAGTTGCTAAAAAATTAACCTCATAACCTCTTGTTAGAGGTTACAAAGTTCTAAAAGCCTGTGACACATCGACAATAAAGAGAACCTATGAAACTCCTTTCGAAATGAATAAGTCACTTTGAAGAAAACAACACCTAGTACATCATTCCAATATGGAGTCCACATGCTGTCGTCACATTTCCACGTCATTGCCAAGTCATAGCTTTATAATCCACAATAAGGATGTGGATTACCGTTTACTCAATCCCATCATGCCATGTGTCTAAATCATCATTATGGCTGGGTCCCACATGGAGTGCTTCCTTACTCTCCAAATCTTAGTCGCTAATTCAAGAGATTTCAAAACTTGAGAACCCCGCGACATAGGCTAGTAAAACTTTGAACCTCACGATTCCATTCACTTTCACCGATAACAAGGAGATCACTAAGTTGGAAGGTTTCAAAACTTGAGAACCCATGACATAGGTTAGGAAAACTTTGAACTTTGTGTCTCCTTACAACTTTGGCCCTAGATCGAGAGCATGAACCAATGAATGAGGACATTTTCATTGACATCATGACTTGCACAATACCTATTTGAAAAGCTGTTCAGAAACTGAGTCATTATTTCAACGGTCTCCCTTACATGATTTGCACTTTTGACATCAATGACAACAATAGTCCAACAAGGTGGTGGCTAATACAAGCTACAATATGGTTGTAGAGAGTAAAAAGTTCATCTAAGAAGATAAGGATCTATTCAAGTACATTAGGTTAGGTACAAAATAGATGGTGATAAAAGTAAGGGTCAAAAACAATTCATGAAGGGAGAGAGGGTAAAGGGTAGAAAGCATGACGAAGGTGAGAAATATACAAGGGAGAGTGAGAGGTGGTTGTAAATGTATTTTCCCTATTAAATCATAATAGTTATTTGGGTTAAATACTCTCCTCAAAATGTTGAGGTTGGCTTTACTATGGATAAAAATGTGTACAACAAGAAGAAATGCTATACATATTGAAATTGTGATTTTTAAGGGTTTTCCTCATTAATATATAAGTACACACATTAATTTATCAAGTAAAAAATAAACTCTAAAATGATTTGTGCAAGTAGGAAATTGTACTTAAGAAATCACATGAATATGAAAAATATCAAGATTTCAATTGATAAACTTACAAAAATATTTAAAATGTAAAGGTAAAAACTAGGATACTTATTTGCATTCAATATGATAAAAGATAAGCCCACAATCACATTTAACATGAGAAAAGATACAATAATGACACCATTAGAGATTCAAAATTCAAAAATGATATTGTTGGGCTTCCTCAAAAAATTCAAGATTTAAAGTTCTATTTTAAATATGACTTGAATAGATAAAATTTCTTTAGATTCCTAAATACATATTACCAACTCAAGTTTTACATTTTATACAAAAACATTTTCCTTGAACCCATTGTAATTATTCAAGTACTCTTTTTTTCAAAATTACAAATATTTTTTAAAATAAATGCAATAAATAATCATAAGCAAATACGATAGATATTTCATTATAAATATTTAAGAAATTGTTTTTATAATAAAATAATATTTTATTGTTAATTTTGATATATAAATATATGTTATAACATTCTTTCAAACAAATCAAGTTGCAAATGATCACTCTTAGAAATAATTGTGTCAAGTAGTTTATAACCTTATTTGTATCTAATACCTAAGATATCATTTTAAGGAACACCATCCAAATATTCATTTGTTGTACCAATACCTTGATTCTTCAACTTAAAATTCTTAGCAAAATTTCAATGCATGAACCAATTTCTATATTTTACTTTAATTTATGGTGGTGTGCAATGTCTAAAGGCTCTACAAATTTCCTATGAAGCTTCAATATTCAAGATGAACAATCTAGCACAATAGTAGGATCAAGACCCCGAGTGGCTTCAAGTATTCTATAATTGATTTAGGTCTAAGTTTTTGTATTTTACAAGAGTTATATGTCATGTCTCTTTTTGTTGAAAGATAAGTTACAAAGTGGAATTTGGGATTCCTACCCCATGCATCCACAGGAGCTCATCTTGATCTATGGTTTGGGACATAACATATATAGTAAAGGTCCCGCAACAAGTCCAAAGCTTGCAAGACAAGGATCATCTACTAGGAGGATTTCACCATTACAAGATCAGTAGTTCAAGCTCATTGTGCCAAAATAGAGTTGATTTTGAGAATCCCTCTACATTCCTCTAAAGAAACACGTTCAGATATGCGTTTTGGAACATAGAACCTATGATGACACTTGCACATTGTATCCAAATATTAAGGAAGAAGGATTAGGCAACAAATAGATATTGTTATTAGAAAGCGACTGCGATAGTCAATTGGTACCCCTTCCTATAGGGTTGGATGATAAGGCATTGTAGAATCATGTGGAGGTAATGATGAAGTTTCAAGAAGTTTTAATGGGAAAATAAAATGTGTGGATGGGTTCATAAGAGGGCACACTTATTCCAAAGAAATCTACATTGGCCTTAATTTTGACCTAATGTAGTATGTGGGGAATTCAAATTCTAGTTTTGGTGCCACTGGTGCTCAATGCCAACTTTTTCCTTAAGGGGAAATGTTATCATATAAATGTAGGGAGTCAATTCATGTAAGGGTATCAAATTATTATGTTATTCTCTTATAAATTTTAGACACTTGTGTTCTATTTTCCTTCTATGGATGAAAACCCATAGGAGTTGTGTTCATTGGACGAAAACACAATGTTCACTAGGATCGAAGGACAAAGTTCCACTTTGGTTTTTGAGGGAATTCTCATTCAAGGTTTGCATCTAATCTTCAAGGATTTATAGGGAAGCTAGTATTATTATTTGGTATGTGTTTGATTTGGAAAATTATTCTAGATAAATTTTTTTTAATCAAAAGTGGTAGGACACTATAATTTTATTAATATTAAATATATATTTTATACAAAATCCTGGTTCAGGTGGACATACTGGCGAGAAAGAACTAGGAAGAAAACCCCAAGTTATAGTCTGAGTAACTATTTTTTATAATTCAACTAACTTTTACAATTGGACAATTGGACGAACACAGTCAGATTGACTGTTACAATAGATGCCCTATATAGACTACTCAAAAATAGAGGACTACATCTGATTGATGAATTACATAAGATCATCCCCCACTTCATTCCCAATACAAGTGTGATGCCCATTACATTTATATAGCCCATTACATTAGATCAACAATGCGAAGGCCATTACATATATAAAGCCCCTTGCCAAAAGAACTAAGCCCATTACATATATACAACCCCTTGCTAAAAACAAAAAACTATTAGGCTAGAAAAAAACTAATTAAAAAGATAATGACTTATTTCTTTCTCTTTTAAATCCATTGATTGGGATTTCTTATGTTTCCATGAAATGAGACTAATTGCCAAATTTAAATGCAATGTTTTAAATTGATTTCTGAAGATTATAAATAAATAAAATTTCATACAAAAATCTAATATAATATTTAAAGCTCAATTAATGAATTGATCAACAATTTCACTTAAACACATTAAATTATGCTGTAAATAAATTAATAATTCAAAAAAAACTCAAAGGGCTTAAAACAAATTTATTGCTCAGAAAATTTATTAACATTGACACTTATCTTTGAAATGTGCAGAAGAAATCCCCAACTATTGTTGGAATGGTCCTTGGTTCAGCCTCTTCTTTCTATGAGCAGTTTGGGAGGAAAGCAGACTTTGCTGCTCTACACGAGTGTTGGTTCCACCAGAACAATGCTCAACACTCATGCCACAAAACCATGCCCTGGCCAGGACCATCCTGAGTGCACGCACTTGTACCCCAAGTTGGACACCCACTGTAGGAGTTCCCCTTCTCTGTCCTACTCACAACCTGCTAACCTTGAAACCCTATTCCCGCAATGTGCTCCACTTGTTTTTTCCTCTTTTATATTTTTTTTCCTGTCTTTTCCAAGTCTCACATAAATGCTTTATATAAACTTTAAGGGGTGGTTTTCCAAACCATCACACCCTTTCACAAGATTTCCATTTAATAATTATTTCAATAAATAATTATGTTTCCACCTCCTTAAGAGAGATTTTACACATATGCTTTATTAATATCTCATTTAATCAAAGGATCATAATATCCTTTATTCTCCCTTTAATTTTAAAGGGTTTTTTTCATAATTTTTTCTTCTTGGGGAAAAATTCACATAACATTCCACATGCTTGTTAGAATGTTGATGATCATAAGCAGGAATAGTTTTGTTGATATCTGGAATGTAATGATAACATTATTTCCTTTTTGTAGCTTGTGGAGTGGCTGAAAGTTGCAAATCATGAACACAAACGTGGATTTTCAAGAAGGAAATGGCATGATACTTCCTTTTAAAGTTATCTATCTCCTCCATTGAAAATGAAAATTTATTCTTGTTAAGAGCTTGATATAAATAAACTGAGGTATCCTGCATTGTTGATAACAACATTCCTTCAGATATTTTTGCATACCTTGTGTCATAATATATAGGATGTCTTGGAAAAATACCCCCAATCAAACCTTCACCCATAGTTAAATCATACTATTATACACTGTGAAGCAAAGCATCATTTTGCAAGTATATGCTAACAACAAACTTGTTAGCAATGTTTCTCAAAACATCAAATTTTTGAACCAAATCTAGTATATTTGATAGAAATATGGAGAGTAAATTAGCAAGAAAAATTAACCTTTGCAGCTCTATGTGTAGAACATCCTCTCCAATAATGGATTTTATGGAATTTAAAGAAGATTTGCACTTAACCTTAAATACCTTTTGCAGCTCATCTTTTCCAATGCAAGCATAGATGGGTTCCTCCAATGGCTTTACCATGACTGGCACTCCATAATTTTGTGCTTTAAATTTTGTTAACTCCATAATCCTTAATTCTTCAAAGACTACAATGCACACTATAAACCAAGAACTGTGTGTTGCAAATGAACAGTGCAATACATTTTTAAAAACAAATTTCACATGCTTATTCCAGCAAAGGATTTATTGAAAATCACACCTTGTAAGGATAACACGAATGAAGATTATCGAAACCATAAATCATCTACCAACATTCAAATTATAATGCCATCTTTGTACCAAACAATTTTGCCAAAGTTACAGCTATAAAAAAAAATAGTTACCTTCTAAAAATAGAAGTAAGTTGTCATTGATAGATAGTCATTTAAGCTGGCAACCTTTTAGTAGGCCTGCATTACACACTTCTTGTTTGGACAACCTCCAAATGTGTTGTCCTTACAAGGATAGAAAAAGAAACATATAAGGTATACAGACTGACAGGATTCCCAATGCCAAAGTTCAAAATTTTCCTATCAAATGTGCAAAAAGAGTACTTCAAATACCACAAAATGCCACAACTCCGTGATTATCATGCATGTTATCAAATGATTATATGTCAGAATCTGTATAAAATCCTACACATTGAACATCAACAACATTAGAAGTACCTACTCATAATAAAATATGATGCAACAATATGACGATCAAAATGATGTGTGTAGACTGGAGGGTGCTTTAAAATTAAAATTAAAGCATCTTAAGACATCCCTTTATCTCTATTTATTAAATCAAGAAACTTAGGGTATGCATTTATTTCTAATGGAACATTTGATTCCATTAAATCAACTTGTTCACTACCCAAAACCGCTAAGAATTTTGCTACTGAATTTCCTTCATGGTAAGTGTGAGAGATGATTGACCTTTCCAATTTATCTATTAACAGCCAAACTTTGCTAAGCACAAATTGAAGATTCCAATTTTGAATTATCCTTACCCTAAGTGCATTAATGATAATTAGTGAATCACCTTCAATGTGCAAATTTGTGAAACCCCATTGATTTTCCAACTCCATGGCACATAATAATGCTTGTTCTTCAGCATAATCATTTGTACCAATGCTCAAATGGAAAGAATATGTTGCTAATACTTACCCTACTTCATTTATGTAACAAATTATTGCACCTAAAAGACTTGGGTTGTCTTTAGAGGCACCATCAAAGTTTAGTTTCACAAAACCTTTTTGGGGAGGGATCCACTTCACTGAATTTCTATTCACCTTTGTAATGTCTTTTTTGAGAAGTCTACCATCAAATGGTAATTTAATGAGCGTCCAACTTTTTAGTATTAGACTATCCCAATTGGTAAAGGATGAATTAATGAATTTATCTCTTTGAACACATGTATTAACACCCTATGAGATAGATTTCTCTATTTTAATCAAAACCATTTCTATTGATGATTTAATTTTCCTGAAGATCCTCATGTTTCATTCCCACCAAATATTCCATACTACTAGTGGTGGTATAATAATCCAAATGCATGCAAAAAAAGATGATCGGTACAGAACTGACTAGGCTTGGAATAAGTCCCATATTGTATTTGGCAAGGGGAAAGAGATTTGTAACCTATTTTGGATGAAATTCCAACATTGGTTAGCCACAATGCATTGTACAAATAGATGATCAACTATCTCAAATTCGAGGTCACAAAGAGGACATTTGAATGGATCAACAATTCTCAATTTATTTAACTTGCCACTAGTCAAAATTTGCTTATGTAAAGTAAACCATGCAAAGCTGCCAGCCTTTGGAAGGACTTTATTATTCCAACAAAAATTGTATGCACGCTGAGGTTCAGTGGAATATTTTGTGTTTTCTAGAGCTGCATAACCTTCCTTAACTGAGTATGAACCTTCCTTAGAGGGTAACCAAATTATTTTGTCTTCCTTTGGAGACAAATAATTTTTTTTGTCACTCAAACTATTATTAAATAAAACCAATTGTTGATTATTTAGCAAGGAAGCTGATGGTACTTTCCAAGTTACTTTCCCATATATTGGATTTGAAGAATGAACATAATCTAAAAAAATTTCACCCCAAGCTTGGGACAAAATTAATTTTATTTCTTGGAAATCCTATTTGAAAAGAAATGGAGGTTTACTTAACAAAGAATTTGTCCAAAATTTAACACTTCTTCCATCATTTATTTCCCAAGAAAAATATATTGTATTGAGATTTCTATTGTTTATGATAAAGTTCCATATTGCAGAACCCTTTGGGGGGTCTGCAACTATAAATATTCTGGTTGGATTTGTACTATCAAGATACTTTGACTACAATAATTTTACCCATTTAGCATCTAGGTTTGTATACATCTTCCATGCAAGTTTTTCCACAGAAGCTTTATTTCTCCAAGTGAGATTTTGAACCTCTGCCCCACCCTACTTTTTCCCTTTTGCCAACCCCTCTAAGGAGATTAAGGGAATCTTTTTCTTTTCATCAATATTGCCTTTCCACAAAAAACATCTTACGATTTTTTCAATTTATAAAATAACAGAGGCAGGGGCTTTAAGAACTGATAAGAAATAGTTGGGTATAGATGATAAAATTGATTTTATCAAGAGAATTATGCCTGCTAATGATAACCACTTGGCTTTCCAAGCAAGAATTCTTGATTTTATTCTTTCTATGATCTTTTCCTAATAAAAAGCTTTATTTGATCCTTTGAAAATGGGAATACATAAATATGAGGAGGGCAGTTCTGCCTCTTGAAAGCCTAATACCTTAACAATTGACCTTCTCAAATCTTTAAAAGTGACTAAAACATAAAATTTTGACTTAGCAACATTTATTTTCTTACTAGAAGCTTATGAATATTTGTCGAAAACCTCTTTTACTTGGTGTGCTTTAGTTAGTCAGAATTTATTAAATAAAAGCGTATCATCTGCAAAAAGATTGTGTTACTAAAATTGGAGTATTGGGAATTCACACACCTTGCAATAGATTTTGATTATGGCTCAAAAGAATGAATCTTCTTAAAGCCTCTGCCATAATTATGAAAAGAAACGGAGAAAGGGGATCATCCTATCTTACCCCTTGTGTAGAACTGAAAAAACCCACTAGACTCCCATTTATTATTACAAAAAATTTAGCCCTAGAAAGACATGACCTTATCCATCTCCTCCATTGTGATGAAAAACTAAATTTTTCTAAGACCATATTTAAGAAGTCCCAATTTAATTTATCATAGGCCTTCATCATATCTATTTTAACTATGAAAGATGGAAGTTTTGATGTGACTATTGAATGCAAAACTTCATGCGCTATTATTTTCCCTTCATGAGTCTCCCTTCCTAGAACAAAACCTCCTTGTTTAGAGGATATAATTTTAGGAATGAGAGGTTGTAATTTCAAATAAATTTCTTTTGTAAAAAAATTATAAATTGTATTACACAAAGAAATAGGTCTATAGTCTGCGAATGTTTTAGGATCTTTGACCTTGGGAAGAATGGCTATCTTAGAAACATTGAATTTTTTGAGCATAATTCCTATTCTTCTAGACTCTTCAAATGCCCATAATAGTTCAAAGCATATGAAGTCCTAGCATTTCTAAAAAAACAAGGCCATGTAACCATTTGGGCTAGGAGCTTTTTCTGGTGGCAATGAGAAGACTAAATATCTCAACTCCTCTATAGTAAAAGGTCTCATCAATTGATTTTTATCTTCTCTAGTAATCAAATGAGGAATTCTGGCAAGTAAATCCTTTTCATCATTGGTATTGTTAGCATCAAAAGACTATGGAGCTAAGAGAAGTTCTGAAAAAAAATTGATGCCTTCATTAGTGATATCTTCTTCCTTTGTTAACCAATTCCCTGTAGCTATTTCTTGAATTTTATGTATTGAATTGCAACTTTCTTGATTTGTGCAGATGCATGAAAAAATTTTGTGTTATGATCTCCCTCTCTTAGCCATAATTCCCTAGATTTCTATTTCCAATAAGACTCTTCCCTTCCACATAATTCTACCCATTTTTCCTGTAATGACTTTTGTTTTTCATATAAATTAGCATCTAGCCCATTTTTAATTATGCAGTCATGAATTGTTGTAAGCTCCTTGAATACTAAATATTTTTGTTGGAAGATATTCTTAAAGAATTGCTTATTCCAAGACCTTATTTTATGTTTTACATGAACTAATTTCTTGTAAAACTAAAAAAATTTAGATTCGTCCTCATATGGAGCATTCTTCCACCATTGCTCTAATAGGGATAGAAATTGGGGGTGCCTAAACCACATACTCTCAAATTTGAAGGAGGATTTAACCCTTGAAATATTTATGTCTGATATATCTAAACATATTGCATAATGATCAAATTCTAGATATGGTAAAATATCATATTTGAGCTTGTGTGGGGAAAAAAACCAGTTGGAAGAAACCAAAAACCTGTCTAGCCTTCTAGCTATTTGCAAAAAGCCCTTTCTTCTATTATTCCAAGTTAATTTACCATATTTTGGTCTAATATATCTCAAAGCATTTGATAGGATAAAATGATTAAAGTCATACACAACCCTAGCTAGAGGAATTATACCACCACTTTTCTCCTCCTGAGAGATTATTGCATTAAAATATCCTACGATAATAATCTTGTCATTGTGAATTGCATCAATATTACTAGATATTTCATCCCATAAGTTTTTCTTGTCTATTGTGGGAGTAGGTCCATACACATTTATTAGCCAAAAATGAAGATTAAATTTTGTTACTTCAACTAACTGCCAAAGGGGATGATTTTTATGAGACTTAACTTGGACTGATTTAGGGTTCCATAAGACCAATAGACCTCTTGAGGCACCTTGAACAGGCAAATGTGAAAATTTCCAATTCTTCCATTTGGAGATTGTAGATTCAAACAAACATTTTGAATTTTTGGTTTCTTGAAGTAAGAAAATATTAGCTCCACAAGCATCTATCAAATGCTTGATGTGAGCTCATTTGTTAGGGGAATTAATGCCCCTGACATTCCATGATGAGATCCTCATTTCTCCTGAGGAGAGCAGCAAGCTCTCCTTGGATGCTTGTTTGACAAGGATTCCTATATTATTTTTTGTATCCCATATTCAATTCGCTCTTGCATTTTTATAAAATTTGATTTTCTACCTCTTTTCCCAAGAGTTATCTTCACCAATGAATTTAATGGGGTTTAAGACAACATTGATTACCTATCCTCAGCTCCATTATTGCATATTGAAATCAAAGCTTGAGAATTATTCTAGGAATGCTTTTGTTCTAATTCTTTCAAACTGTGAGAATCCATAGCTCTAAACATAGCCCTTTGGTCAGATGAGGACAATTCATTAATCTCAGAAAGTTTTTCTAAGGAGTGACTCATTGATGATTTTTTTCCCCATAAACCCTCTTCCACTACTATTTCATCAAAGAGGTCAAAGCCAATTGAAAACAATAACTTATCAGCTAAAAGCTAAAGCTCTAAATCTAAAAGTTGAGAGCAAGTGGCTAACTGAAGTTGTTTTTCTCCTTGTGTAAAGCTAATATTTTCCATATTAACCATATTTTTAGCCGTCCATGAGGAAAATTAATCTTTTGTATCTTAAAACATTAGCTTCAAATCAATCTCAAATGAATGATATTCAGAAGATAACTTTTCCATGGGAGTATATAAGTTCAAAGAAATAGTAGTAAAAATTTGCATTGGCTTCAACATATTATTTGAAACTGACACATTTAATGCATTACTATCCTTCTTATGGACCAGAGATTTTCCAAGTACTCCCAATTTATTAATATCCTCAACTCTTTTTCTGTAATGTGAATTATTTTGAGAATGTGAGAGTTCAGAATGCATAATATTAGATTGCTCATTGTGCATGTTACTTATATAATCCTCTTTAGCCCTTTCTTCCTGGTCAGATGACTTGCTATTCATACAGCCATTTATGATTTTGGAATTCATCAAGTGAGCATTTTGGATAGAGGAATTTACAGGACATTGAGAGTGGGCTTGACCCTCTATATGACAATTCAGACAAAATGATTTTTTAGATTCAAACACAATTCTTTGATACCATTTTCCAAAAACAAAAGAAAGTAGGATTTGCTGAGGAATTTTTTTTTCAACATTCATTAAGACACAAGTCCTAATAGGTTTTGACGGATCCTTAAAGAAATCTTTATCATGCATGAGGAAGATTCCCAATTGATTAGCTATTGATTCGATGATCCTCATTTCTCTATATTCTAATGGAAGAGAAGGCATTTGAAACCAAAAAGGAACATATTTAAAAGATGCAAAATACGGTTTAAAATTTGGAAGCCAGGGCTGCATGCTCAAACCATTCCCTTGGTAAGTCTAATATTTTATTCTAAAAATAGAATCCTTACTCTTCTTACTATCAAAAACTATAGTAAAAATACCCTGTTCTGAATCCAAATAGAAAACTTGCTCTATGCCTTCCCAATCTTGATAAACTAATTCCTTTAATTCATTGAAAGGAAAAGATAAATTCCAAAACTTACAAATTAATTCCTCTGGTTATTTTTTCATTTTCTTTTTCGGCATCCATTGCTTTGTTTCCCCCTTTTTATTCTTCAAACCCTTTCTTCTCTTAGCCTTCGCTTTTTTCTTTTTAGCTACCTTTTTCTGCTGAGTCTAAAATTTAGATCCATTTGCAGCAATGGTTTGTTCCTGCTCAGAGGGCTTAAGATTTTGATTTTGATAGCTATGAAGATTTGAGTCTACTTGCTTCCCTTTATTGTTAGGACCCACATTTGAAACCCTACGAATAGACTAATGCAAGATAGGCTTTCCTTGTGCCCTATTATTTCCTCAAAATGGGTTCAAACCATTACGCGGCTTGGAACGATTTTGAATATTTTGTAATTATTCTAGATAATTATTCTCAATATATTATTCATATATTCTATTGTTTTCATCATATTTTGGTATAATATTTATCGTGCCTATATTGATGTGTTTGAATTTCATCTACAAATCAATATTTGTTACAAATTATATGTTAGGGACATTACAGTGGTACCAAAGAAATATTCTACCAATCTGTAGGGTTTCTTAATGATTCATTTTTCCAAGTGAAAGGGAGATCAGGTTTTAGATGAGAGAACTAAAGAAAGTAGGTCAAGGAGAAATAATGGAGGATAATGAAGACAAATTAAAATTTGAGTAGATGATACAAATGAAAAATCATCTTTCTAACATGTTCAACTAGATTTTTAAGTGGATGCAGACTAACACAAATAAAGATAATCATAGTATTAATGGAGCTACTTCCTTCTATTGGATGTTGTGATTGTGTGGCTAATATCTGGTTTTCATTGATGTCAACACTATTAGCATTTGGTGTATTGAAGGATGTATATGTCAAGGATATTGAGAAATTTGTAAAAGAAAGTATTGCAGGTTCCTAGTGGAACTATGAAGATCATGAAGGTGTCTTGTTTTGTACGTTGAAGATCAATTATTGTGGAATAAAGGGTTTATTTTTGAGTTTATCTAGTCCATCCACTAGAAGGTTTAGAGTTTCCCATGAAGATTTGTTCAAAATTATGAAGCTTTGTTTTCTGATAGTGTTTATGTGGTCTCTTTCAATGTTCTTGATTAAAGTTGGTATAATTCTAGTAATTCTAGTTGCTACAGATGTTACTATATTGTCTCTTGGTGTTCTTGGATATTTCTAGATCATGCTCTATCTTTGTGGTATGTCCACATTGATCGGTGTGCTCTTGGTCAAATATTTTTCTCTGTATGTTCAGTTTTTCATGTTCTTGGCCGACATGATGGGTGTAACGTGTGGTGGATCTTCAAGGTAAAATTAATTGAAGTCTTTTTGTGTTGGAGTTGTTAGTTTGGGTCTCCACTATGTTGTGGTCAACCTTGGTGGATACGCATTGAAAATTTATTTGTAAATTTGGGCCAACATTGAAAATATGCTTTATATCTCTGGCCGACTAAGTTGTTGATGTAATCTCAAGTTGCAGATATATAAGAGTAATAGTTTCATTGATGTAAAGTGTGCTCGGTGTGCTCCCATGTGTGTATGTGTGAATATCATTTGATTGTAGAGTAGAGTGTGAAGAAGACTGAGTGAACTGTGAAGAAGTTTGAGCAAAGAATGAAGAAGGTTTTTTTGTGCTTAACTGGAACTGTAATCAGGCTTGTGTAGAAGCTATTTTCTCAGTTCACAATTTGGATGGTTTTAATCCAAATTTTTCTTTGGATAGTGATTCCTCCTTTGTATTTGAGTAGTGAGCTCTAGGTAGTGTACCTGAATGCATGTGCATTCCCATTATTTCTCATTATACTTTTAATAGGGTATAATATTATGGATTAACCTCCACCATGGTTTTTTCCCTAACAGGGTTTCCACATAAAAAATATTTGTATTCTTTGTGTTTCTAATGTGTTGAATTTTTAAGGTTTATTGTTTATTCATCAGCTATGAGATTAAGTTAAATAAAGTTTGAAAAGATTTAATTATTCTGTGACAACTAATTCACCCCCCCTCTCAGTTATTTGTCCTTGTTTTGTCAACAATTGGTATCAGAGCAGGTTCCTTTGAATAATTTTAAAAGCTTGAGGTGATTCGAGATGGCATCATCTAAGAAGGACAGTCCTAGATTCGATGGAACAAATTACTCATTGTGGAAAGCTCGGATGGAGTGTCATTTGAAGTGTATTGTCAAACCCTTATGGAAAATTACAAAGAATCAATATGTTATTCCTCATAATGGTCCTTCCACTACTGATGAGATTAAAGAGGCTAAGAATAATGTCAAGGCTATGGAAGCTTTGATGAGTGCTTTAACAGATTCAGAAATGAAAAATGTGTTAGGTCTAAAGGCAACTCATGAGATGTGGGGAAAGTTGGAAACTTTGTATGAAGGAGATGTACATGTGAAGATGGCTAAGCTATAGAGTTTGAAAGGCAAGTATGAAAATTTGAAAATGGGTGAAGATGAAAATATTTCTTCTTTTATGTAGAGAATAAATGAACTACTGATGGGCATTAGATGTGTCGGTGGTATCCTGGAAGAGGAAGAAATTATGGCTAAGGTGCTCAAATCATTACCTCCCTCCTACAAATCTAAGGCTCATGCTATTAAAGAAACCAAATCATTCACGAATGTGACAAGGGACACACTGATTGGTAAACTTGTTGCCTTTGAGTTGCGTGAATTTGGTGATTTTGGTCCTAATACTAAAACTTCATTCAAGGCTTCTGTATCTGGAAGAAACAAGAAAAGATATGGTCCCAAAGAAAGTTCTAGAAATAAATTCAAGTATGAGGAAGAAATGAAACAACTTGAAGATGAAGAAAGAGAGGTAGAAGATTTCGAAGCACTGATTGTGAAAAAAGAAGGGGACAAGACCTAAGTATAAAGGAAAGTTTCCTATTAAATGTTTCTCTTACAATGAAATAGGTCATTTTGCATCAAGGTGTCCTGAAAGAGTTCCTAGATCTAAGCCTTACAAATCTAGATTCCAAAAGAAATGCTACTTTTTTGAAGAAGGTGTGACTGACGATGAGTTTGATAAAGATAATGGAAATAAAGATGATTGGGTTTTCATTGCTATCAAGGAAAATAGTCTGGTGGCTACTAAATCTGCTAAAGTTAAGAAAGCTCTTGTAGCTCAAATTGAAGAAAAAGATGAGTGGATCATTGACAGTGGATGCTCACATCATATGACTACTGAAAAAAGAAAATTTGTAAGTCTAGAGAAGTATGATGGTGGGGTTGTAAGATTTGGAGATAACAATGCTTGTATGATTCGTGGCAGAGGATCTATTTGTCTTGGTGGTAAGCATAAGACTGATGATGTTCATTATGTTGAAGGCTTGAAGCACAACCAGCTAAGTGTTGGATAGATGGTAGAGAAAGGCTATGATTTTCAGTTCAAATATGGAAGATGCAGGATATATGGAACCTCTACAAATGTAATTGCCTCAGGTAAACAGATAAATGGTAATATTTTTCACCTAAATGGTGCTAGTGAAAGTTGTTTAATTACTCAAATAGATGAAAGTTGGTTATGGTATAGAAGGTTGTGTCATGTGAATTTTGATAGCATTGTCAAAATAAGTTTCACTCAAGCAGTAAGAGATCTACCTAAGCTAGTGAAGGCTACTAGCACAATTTGCAAAGAGTGTCAAATGGGAAAATAGACTAGAGTTTCTTTTCGGAGCAAACAACATAACTCAAATGGATTACTAGAGCTTGTGCATACTAATCTATGTGGTCCCTCCAAAGTCAGAAGTCTCCATGGTGAAAGGTAATTTATGTTTCTTATTGATGATTACTCTAGAATGATATGGGTTGCTTTCGTAAGAGAAAAATGTGAAGCATTAGAAAAGTTCAAAAGCTTCAAAGATATGGCAGAAAATGAGAAAGGTTTGAAAATCAAATGCCTGAGGTCAAATGGAGGTGGTGATTTCACCTCTAGGGAGTTTAATTCTTTTTGTGAAGAGCATGGAATTAGAAGACAATTATCTGCTCCCTGAACCCCTCAACAAAATGGTGTTGCTAAGAGAAAGAACCAAACAATTATTTATGCTGCTAGAACAATGATGATTGAAGGAAATGTTCCTCACATCTACTAGAGTAAAGCAATAAGCACTGCTATGTATACTTTGAACTAGGTAAATGTAAATGGTAATTCTAGTAAGACTCCTTTTGAATTATGGTTTAGTTATAAGCAGGCCTACTATTAAATATTTCAAGATATTTTGAAGCAAATGCTACATCAAGAGAGATGATGATATAGGAAATTTTGATGCAAGAAGCGATGAAGGAATCTTTCTAGGTTACTCTATTAGAAGCAAGGCCTACCAGTGCTATAATAGAAGACTAAGGAAAATGGTTGAGAGTGCAAATGTTAGAGTTGATGAGGATTCTGCTAAATCATCCAGATATTGTGGATATGATTCAGATGAAGACAGTACAAAAAAGAGAAGAATGTTCAAATACAAAATCAACTTCAAATTGTGCCATATGTTCTAGTAAGAAAACTTCAATTTGTTATGGTAAATCAATATAATCAAGAAGCAACTCGACAAGTGCAAGTGTAGAAGAAAGAATAGAAGAATCAAAAGTTTGAAAAAATCCTAAAACTCTGAGGTATATAAAGCTAAATCATTCCAAAAATAAAATTATAGGAGATAAGAATAAAGGTGTGCAAACTAGAAGAAATATTGTAGAAGAGTATTGCCTGATATCCAAGATTGAACCTAAAGATGTTAGTGAAGCTTGCAATGATGAACATTAGATGGAAGCTATGAAGGAAAAATTAATGCAGATTAAAAAGAATGATACATGGATACTAGTTCCCAAACCAAAAGATAAAAATGTAATTGGTTCTAAATGGGTCTTTCGGAATAAGCTAAATGAACAAGGTAAAGTGGTCAAGAATGAAGCAAGACTGGTATGTAAAGTTTATTCACAAATGGAAAGTATTGATTTTGAAGAAACCTTTGCCCCTATTACTAGAATTGAAGCTATAAGGTTATTTCTTGCTTATGAGACATACAAAAACTATAAAGTCTATCAAATGGACATGAAGTCAGCATTTCTAAATGATGAGCTAGAAGAAGTATATATTGAACAACCTGATGGATTTCAACTGACTGATAAGGAAGACATGGTTTATCGATTGAAGAAAGCTTTGTATGGACTCAAGCAAGCCCGCAAACCCTAGTATGATAGATTAGAAAAATACTTACTGAAACTTGGATTCAACTATTGACAAAAAATTATACTTCAAATTGGATCATGATGAAGAATTAATTATTGAAGTCTTTGTTGATGACATTATTTTTGGAGGAGATGATAATCTATGTATGAGGTTTTCTGATGAAATGAAGAGTGAATTTGAGATCATTATGACTAGAGAAATGAAGTTCTTTTTGGGATTGCAAGTTACTCAGTTAGACAAGGGGATCTTCATATCTTCGTCCAAATATGTGAGAGAACTATTAAAGAAGTTTGGCACGGATGATTCAAAACCTATTAGTACTCCCATGGTAACTAGATGTAAGTTGACATGGAATGATGATTCTCCTAAAGCAAATAAAACAAGATGCAAATCAATGATTGGTGGATTGCTCTACTTAACTCGGACTAGACCAGACATTATAAATGTTGTATGTATGGTTGCTAAATTTCAAGTTGATCCAAAAGAATCTCATTTGACTGTTGTTAAGAGAATCTTCAGGTATCTGAAAGGGACAGTTGATTTTTGGCTTCGGTACCCTAAATATGATGATCTTACTTTAAATGCATATACTGATGTAGATTGGTCAAGATATGTAGATGACAAAAAGTGTACTAGTGATGGTTCCTTCTTCCTAGGGAAGACACTGGTGTCTTGGTTGAGCAAAAAGTAGAATTCCATTTCTCTATTTTTGGTTGAGGAAGAGTATATTGTTGCTGCAAATAACTGTACTCAAGTGATGTTGATGAAATAGATGCTAAAAGATATCAAAGTAGTATATGATGAATCTATTTCCATATACTGTGATAACTCAAGTGCAATTAACATATCAAAGAATCCAGTGCTACACTCTAAGACCAAATATATATCAATCAAATTTCACTTTTTGAGGGAGAAAGTGAGTGAAAAAGAAATCAAACTAGAGTATGTGCCTACCAAAGAACAAATTGCAAATATTTCCACTAAGCCATTGCCAAAGGATACTTTTGAGTTTCTTAGAGGGATGTTAGGTGTGATTACCCCTCCTGATATGAACTAGGATGCATTAACTTGCATCAATCCATGCATTTCATGATCATATTCTGATCTGGATTGATGTTTTTGTGGCTGCTACTCAAGGGGAGTAGTCAGATGTGCAGATATGTGGTTCAGAGCTTGCATGTCGAAAGATAATGTTTATCTTTGCCATTGATGTCAAAGGGGGAGAAGATTAATGTGAAAAACTACTTCTTATCTGGAGTGAAGAGTTTTTTGGGGAGAAGATCTTACAAAATAAGTCAAGGAAGAAGAGTCATAATTTAAGGAGTAAGTGTTGATTGAGAGTTGGGTTGATGGTGTTTTTCACATCATGTGCTAACATCAATTCCAAAGGGGGATATTGTTGGATGTTGTGATTGTGTCGTTGATATGTGGTTGCCATTGATGTCAGCACTATTAACATTTGGTGTATTAAAGGTTGTATATGTTAAGGATATTGAGAAAAATGTAAAAGAAAGTATTGCAGGTTCCTAGTGGAACTATGAGGGTCATGAAGGTGTCTTGTTCTATAAATTGAAGATCAATTGCTATGGACTAAAGGGTTTATTGTTGAGTGTATCTAGTCCATCCTCTAGAAGTTTTAGAGGTCGACATGAAGATTTGTTCAAAATTATGAAGATTTGTGTTCTAATAAAATTTTTGTGGTCTATGTCAGTGTTCTTGATTAAAGTTGGTATAAGTCTCATAATTCTAGTTGTTTTGGATGTTTCTCTATTGTTTCTTGGTGTTCTTGGATGTTTCTAGATCATGCTCTATCTTTTTAGTATGTCCACATTGACCGATGTACTTGTGGTTGAAGATTTTTCTCTTAATGTTTTATTTTTCATGTTCTTGGCCGACCTGATGGGTGTAATGTGTGGTAGATCTTTGAGGTGAAATTAATTGAAGTATTTTTTGTTGGATTTGTTAATTTGGGTCTCCACTATGTTGTGGCTGACCTTGGTGGATACGCATTGAAAATTTATTTGTAAATTTGGGCCGACATTGAAAATATGTTTTATATCTCTGGCTAACTAAGTTGATGTAATCTCATGTTGTAGATATATAAGATTGATTGTTTCATCAGTGTAAAGTGTGCTCGATATGCTCCCATTTGTGTATGTACAAATATCATTCGATTACAGAGTAGAGTGTGAAGAAGATTGAGTGAAGTGTGAAGAAGTTTGAGGGAAGAGTGAAGAAGGTTTTCATGTGCTTAACTAGAACTATACTCAGAATTGTGTAGAAGCTATTTTCTTAGTTCATAATTTGGATGGTTTTAATCCAAAATTTTCTTTGGACAGTGAGTCCTCCTTTGTACTTGAGCAGTGAACTCCAGGAAGTGTGCCTAAATGCATGTTCATTCCTATTATTTCTCATTATACTTTTAACAAGGTATAATATTGTGGACTAACCTCCACCGTGGTTTTTCCCCTAATAGGGTTTCCACATAAAAAAACATTTGTGTTATCTATGTTTCTGAAGTGTTGAATTTTTATGGTTTATTGTTTATTCATCAAATCCAAGATTGAGTTAAATAAAAATTGAAAATATTTAAGTATTCTATGACAGCTGATTCACCCCCACTCTTAGTTGTTTGTCCTTGATTTTCCAACACCTTCAATGAATCAAGTGGTGGAAAGGGAAAGTAGAAAGTGATTTCTATCCAATTTTTTGAATTTTTTTTATCAATATGCCCCTTAATCCTAAGTTCATTCAAATGGTGGAAGAAGTTCTAGAGAAAGTAACTACCCTCCAAGATGACATCTTAAAAGCTTATGAAGAGTATAGACATTTGGACCCTCCAATCAAAGAGATCTTTTCCTTGAAAGATTTCATGGAAATGAAGTAGAATAAAAGAGGTACTTACTATTCATCCCTTAAGAAAAAAGAATTGGAGCATAAGAAAAAAGAATTGGAGCAATCATTAGGAAAGTTATCTATTTCCCCATTTGATGGATTTGAGAAGATAATTTTTTGGTCATGGTTGCAAAAACTTGATACATATCTTGCACTCAAGTCAATGTTCGAGGAAGATGCCATAAAATTTGCCACCCTACAATTGGAAGGAATTGCTCATGATTGGTGGTACCATGGTTTGATCACTTAAGGCCACAAATTGATCAAATATTATGCTAACTTCTACAACAAAGTAGTTGAGAGAGTTGATAGAAGAGATCCATAAGAAAATTTTAGAGAATAGGATCACCTCAAGAAAAAAGGAAGCATGGAGGAGTATGTTATTGATTTCCAAAAGCTATAAATCATGGTAATTGATATCTCAAAGAAGATACTCATAGTCCTATTCATTGAAGGGTTTGAAGAACAACTCAGGGGCTTAGTGAAAGTATTCAACCCCTCAACACTTCGGGAGACTATCCATAAATCTTTTGATCTAGAGAATTCTATTCCTCAGTAGAAATCATAACCTTCAATATGGAATAAGCTAAAAGGGAGTTTCATAAAAAATAATTGGACTACTCAGAAACCTACTCCCCTTTCCACACCTAGGAAAAGTGATACTAAAACTAAAAATGAGCTCAGAGGGGAAGGTGTATTAGCTTTTCTAGGGTTTTCTTGTGTCTACAGTCATTCTTGTCCCCTCTTGTGTCATTTTACGTTTACTACATAGGAATTGTCTCTTTTCCTGTGTGTACAACCACATTTACTATGGTTTTTTTATTTTAATATGTCTTCAACTGACTCTAACCCATCAATTCATGATTGTGTTGGTGGTTTGATAGCTCCTCCAAACAAATGACCCCATAAATTTGTTTTGAAAGTGTTTCATGAGGTAAGTCTTTTGACTCCCCAGCTAATGTGGTTTTACCTGTGGTTTCATGAGCTATTCTTGTTGGGTAATTTGTTGGGAGGACTCCCCTTGAAAGTGTGCTTAAAGAATGGGTTCACAAGGCCTAGGTCCCTCATGGGGTTTGCCTTGATATGGTCCAGAATTTAACCAAGGGTTTTTTTTCCTTTCCGTTTTGCAGAGGTTAGTCATGTTTAGGAAATATTGCATCATGGTCCCTAGTATGTCAAGTCTTCTCTATTGGATTTCCAATCATGGACCTGGGACTTCATTATCTCGAATGACAAAAAGTTGTAGGTCCTGGTTTGGATTGAGTTTCCAGGGTTTCCTTTGCCTTGTGTGCCTTTTTTGAGTCATATTGCATCCTCTCTGAGGAGGGTTATTTGCATTCATCCAAATAGGTTTTTCCAAGCCCGAACCCAAAAATGGGTTTGTGTTCAAGTGGACCTTTCACAAGATTTGAAAGACTCCATTAATATTCAAATTGGAAATTTTTGGCATACATAGAAGGTCACTTATTTTAATTTGTTGAACGTGTGCTATAGATGTTAGTTCGTATACCACAAGATTAGTGGCTGCCCTTTGGTAGTGCCTCATACTCCTCCATTGCAGGAATTTGAAAAGCCTCATCAGGTGGATAATTCTATTGCCAAACTTGATGAGAAATGGACCATGGTTGTGAACAGTAAACACAAGTCCAGTGGATCTGGGAAAGTTTCCAAAGTCCTAAAGCTAACTAAATATGGTTCAAACCCTTCGGTGAAGGGGAAAGAATCCCTAGTCGAGGCTGACAGTATTCAAGAGTGACCCAAGCCAAAGGCTATGGCTCAGCCTGCTAATGTTATGATGGCACATTCGAATGTTTCTCCTTTTGTGATGGGAACTAGATGGAAGTATCGCAATCCTCCGCCATTAGAAGAAGGAGAATATGTGTAGGATAAACAAAGATTTTATGCTTCGAATATTCAAATTTTTTCAGTTCTGCCAAAATTCTTACAAAATCACTTCTCTACTCTAGATGAGGAGCCAAACTTTGACTATATGGAGGAGTTTCATTCATGAATTTCTTCTCTTGGAATTTTCAAGGTCTAACAAACCTTTCCAAAAAGTATTATGTTAAGGACACTTTGAAGAAATATTTTGGTATTGAAGTGCTTTGTCTCCAAGAAGTTAAAATTTCTAGTTTTCTGCTCGCGTCGACTTGTCACTCTATTTGGCTAGCTAGTCAAATGTTTTATACCACTCATGATGTTGGATGTGGTGGATTTTGTCACCCTTTTTTCCCCACAATGACATGCTTGTTTGGTCAACCACAGGTCTAATCCCACACATCAGATCGTCTAGATCCTTCTCAACATTGATAATCATTCCTTTGGGATTATTAATGTTTATGCTTCTAATGATGTTGTGGAACACTCTTTGATTTGGAATTGGATTGTTAATTCATTTCCAATTGCTAATTGGTTATTGTGTGGGAATTTCAATATGGTTGAGATGGTATATGATAAAGATGGCACTATGTCATTCAGATGGGCAACTGGTGAACGAGAGGCATGGTTTTACATGCGTAATAAATTGGGGCTTTTCAATCCTAATATCGGTCGCCACCATTCTCATTCCCTCTATCACACTTGGTGTAATTACAGTCCATTGGATTTGACAAGATATTTAAGTTCCTTGATCATGTTATGATCTTGGTTGAATCTTTCTTCTCTTTTGATAGCTCTTTGCTTTCAGTTAAGCCATTAGTGGATGTGATCTTTTCAGATCATTTCCCCATTTATTTTCACATTGAATGGGAGACAAGATAGCCTCGAGCTTGCAAAATACAATTCTTTTTTAACATGTCTCTACTTTATCATCAACCCATGTTGGCCCACATTTGTAGAGTCTATAATTTGGAGTCTAGGCCAGCTCATAATACGGGTTGGATTAATTGATGGAATGATGTTATCAATTGCACAACAAGATTTTTGCACATTTATGGGCTCCACCTAGCCATTTGTTGTTGGTGGTATTATAAATCCACCATGGCTAACTTGCACTCAGCTATTGAAGCTCTGGGGGCTAGCCCTTTTTTCCCATCATTACAAGTTAGGGTGGTAGAATTAAGACATAAAAAGTAGGTTGTAGACAATTATGCTGCCATTGGTGCATAAATAAAAGCCATACTACACTAGTTAAAGACTTTAAATTGTGCCTCAAGGGAGTTTTTTTCTAGCTCTACATTCTAGGCACTCATATCCAAGCATTAAAAAAATTAAAGATGGAATTTAGGTGCTCTCAGAGCTACCTAACGTTCTCCAGGCCTTTGTTCGACATTATGAACAAGTTTTCACTACTCAAGAGTTTACACTAGAGTGACAGGAAGCCCTTCAAGATTATCTTGTTGTTGTGCCAAATAGGCTATCTTCAATCCAGAAATCCTTTTATGAACAATTGCTCATTGTTGAAGACTTAAAGGAAGTTGTTCATTTCATGGTTGATTACAAGGCCCCAAGGATTGATGGTTTTCCTTACAAATTTTATAAGTCCCTTTGAGACTATGTTGGACATGACTTGCCTATAGTCTATCTTTAGGATTTTCATTCCAAATCCATGGGTAATTTAATTAACAAAGGAAATATTAAATTTATACCTAAGTTTGGAGATCCCAAGGATATCTGTAATTGGCGGCCCATTACACTCCTCAATATTTTACAAAATCATCACCAAAGCTCTGGCTCTAAATATCCACCGTCTTTGGCCTCAGATTGTGCACATGGAGCAAACTACATTTTTCAAGTCCATATTTTTCCAAGACAATATCATTGTTGTGTGGGAAGGCATGGAGTGGGCCAGGGGTTTTGACTAGAAAGCTATTTTTCTCAAAAATGACTTTGCTAAAGCTTATGACCACATTGAATGGCCTTTTATTTTGGCCATGCTGAAAGCCTTGGGGTTTGGGCCTAATTTCATTCAGGTTGTCCAAATGCTCTTCTCAGACGCTTTTGCTTGTATCACCATTAATGGCTGCCAATCTCTTTCCTTTGGGATTTTCCGCTCCATTAGGCAGGGATTCCCACTTGCTCCTTCTCTCTATGTTTTTTTTGTTAAAGGATTTGGTTATCTCTTGGCCAATGTAGTTTCTCAAAAGTGCGTCGAAGGCATTTATCTTCCTAACTCCTAGGCTCAACTGGTTAATGGCCATTTTGCTAATGAATCTTTCCTCACTCTTCTAGAGGAAGAGAATAATATTAATGTAGCTCTGGAATTTCTTAAAAAAAAAATCCTTGCATCTATCTCCACCATTCAATGGCATAAAATTTTTGCTACAGATAATCTATATTTCCCACTCCTCACTAGCTTCAGCAATATGATTGGAAATGGATTAGGCTAGGGGAAATATTTTGGTTTTTGGGAATTCCCTTTGCCTTCCAGGCTTCTCCAGCTGAGTTGTGGCATGTTGTCCTCTCCAGGATTGAACAAAATTTGGCCTATTAGATTACCAAGCCTCTTTCTCTAGCAAGTAAATTCCAAGTGTGCTCCAATATTTTAGCGGCCACACATGTTTACTCCTCTTGTTAGGCCCCTTTGAAAGCTGCCTATAATCTTGAGAAACTGCTTCGAGACTTTCTTTGGGCCTCTATAGAGTCCCATAAAGGATTTCATCACATTGCCTACAAGTTTTGCTACCTTCCTAGAGACTCTAGAGGACTTGGGTTACTTTCCACTCAATGATAAGGGACTACCTTGTGTGTAAAATGGATAAGTAGAGCCCTTACTAGATATGAAGCCTGGAAGATTCTCCTCAGGCATTGCATTTAGTTTGGATTTCCTATTCATAGAACCACTTGGAAGAGGATTGGTTTTCAAACCCTTTTTATCATGAAGGAACCAGTCCAAATTGTGGGAATTTTCATGGCCAAGAGCATTTGGAGAGCCTGGGAGGTAGTTAAGCCTTGGCTCCAATCGGTCGGCTCTTGTTTCCATGATGGGATTTTTCTCAATCAATAGAATGTTTGGTGGTCACCTCTCTTTGCTAGTAATAGTTAGTTGTTGGCTAAGTCACCTTGGCTTAAGGCACTAAGGTTCCACAAGAAAGGCATTTAAACTTTGCAGCAGGTGTTTCACAAACCCACAATGCACATCATGTTGTGGGAAGATTTTTGTGCCCTTTACAGGCTTAAAAATCAAGATTGTGATAATTATGATGGTCTAGTGAATGCTATTCCTACATATATGATTCATAAGGTAAAAATTCATGGGTCCAAGCCCTGGTGGAAGGACTAGAAGTGGTACCCAGACACCCCTTTTAGGAATTACATGCCTAGGCTTGGTTATAGATGGATTTCACCACACTTTCCTATGATTGAAAGTCTAATCCAAAGGTGGCATCTTCTATCCCCCACTCATGTCTGGTGAAAAATATTCTTTGCAACTTGGTCTACAAGTGTTGAGCCAAAACTTTCCCACTTTTCTTGGTGTATTCTTTTCCAAGGCTTTCCTATGGGATCTTAGCTTGTTCACTTGGGGGTCCAAGACCCTTGTTTCGCTTTTTGTGGGCAAGATGAATCTTTTAAGCATCTCTTCTAGTTTTTCACTAGAGCTCGACAGTTTTGGAATTGAATTCATGACTTCTTTTAGCCTTTCAAACTGAATCCCTTCTCTTTTCATATGATTCCACTGGGAGATTCGCCCATATTTCTTGTTAGATATGCCCAACATTGGCACACTTTTAGGGTGGAAATCCTCTTCAATATCTGGAAAGATAGAAATTCCTGCATATTTTCTAACACGCAAATGGATAAAAATATTTATTTGTATTATAAAGCTATTATATTCTCTAATGTGCTCTTGTAGATTCAAGTTCAAGCCAACAATGTTGCACTTGAGGTGGCTTACCTTCAGGTTCTTTTGGATCATTGGGGAAATTCCCCATGTACTATTGCTTGGGTGCCCACTTTGCCCACTTTCTCTTGAGGTCAATTTCCCTCTTGAGGCCTACAGTGGAGTGGCTCTGCTCACCCTTGCTCTCAACCTCCTCTTTGGCATGGTTCCCGCCATCCTTGGAAGACTCATTCTCCTCCTCCATGGGTTAGCTAGGGGTGTCCCTCTAGAGGAGCAATGAGGAGTAGCGATGGCAGTTTCAGGTAGCCCTCTAATGATAATCCTACTATTGGCTCTAGTTGTCCAGACTATGGTAAATGTTTTCCGCATCTAGCGCTTGCAATCTCACCTTGGTGCCAAGATAA
Organism: Sequoia sempervirens; assembly: GCA_007258455.2. Taxonomy (NCBI): domain Eukaryota; kingdom Viridiplantae; phylum Streptophyta; class Pinopsida; order Cupressales; family Cupressaceae; genus Sequoia; species Sequoia sempervirens. Next base: position 279,479,571 of record VDFB02086081.1, on the reverse strand, counting down.
AGATAAAGATAAAGAGAAAGATGTTGATGATGGATGGGGTCCTCCTCCTGACATCACTCTAGACCATACTAATGTATGGGGGAAACACATGAATGACAAAGAACCTCCTAGCTATGTTGGCACTACTTTGGCTACTTGATGGCCATTTTATTTTATATGTTTGTAATGTTTATAAATTTCCGGGCTAGGCCCAAGTGACTGGTTTTTGGTTTTCTAGGCTTTACCCATGTGACTCTCGTGGTGTGCCTTCTTACAACCTACCATTTTTTTGTGAATATGTAACTTTATATTTATTAATAATATAGATAGTTTCCTATTCATCAAAAAAAAAGAGTTCAGTAGGAAGAAACTTTGTTTCTCTTGCAAAGAGCCATGGGTTTTGGAACATAGGTGTCTTGGAAATTGGAAATTCCACTATATGGAAGTCATCTCAGGAAAAGAATCATATTCAAATGGGTTAAAAGAGTCTCATGATTTGGAAGAAATCCCTCTAAAGGAAGATGATAAGGAGAAGGATAGTGGTGGTATTCTAGCATCTCTATCCAATGCACATAGATACCATTCTTTCAAGGTTTATGGGAGTCCTTTTGGGACAAAGATTAATTGTATTGATTGATGGAGGAGCTACCCACAAATTCATTGATAAGGGGTTTGTGAGAAGAAGGATGGATGTGGAGAATTTTAAAGGGTTCACTATCACTATGATGGATGGCTATAACTTTCCCTACAAGGAGAAAGTATGGAAGTTGGACATAGCATTTAGAGATCATAAGGTTTGTGATGATTTTTATGTCATTGGTTTGGGTGAAATTGATGTGATTTTGGGTGTGCAGTGGTTACAATCATTGGGGGAGTACACCAAAAACTATCAAATGATGGAGCTCAAGTTCAAAGATGTGGTTCTAAAGGGAATGTTGAATGGAGATTTGTAAGTAGTATCAGCTAGGAGAATGGAAAGGATCTTCCAGGAGAACCAAGTTTCTTGGAATCCTAGTTGTTTGGTGATTTCAAAAGACCCTTTTGAAGGTAAGAATGGTCAAGTTCATAGTAATATATAAAATATTTTGGATAATCATAGTCTAGTTTTTAGATATATGCCTCCTAGACTAGCACCAGGTAGAGGTTTCCATCATATCATAGAGCTTGAACTGGGATCACAACTAGTTATTATCACTCCTTGCCACCATCCCCAAATGTATAAGGAGGAGATAGAGAGGGAAATAAAGAAATTGTTGGATATGAGCTAAATTAGACCAAGATCAATTCCCTTTTCATCCTATATAGTGTTGGTAAAGAAGAAATATGGCACTCTTTGAATGTGCATAGACTATCAAGCATTGAACAAAAATAACATTAAGAATTGATACCCCATACCATGGATCAATGAATTGATTGATGAACTACATGGTGTGGTATACTTTTCAAAGATTGAATTGAGATCTGGATACCACTAGATCCATATGAGGGAGGAATATGTATAGAATACTACTTTTTGGTATCATCGTGGGAATTTTAAGTTTATGGTTATGCCCTTTGGTCTCAGGGTATGTGCAGGATCATGATGGGCCAAAAAGTGGTGATGTGATGGGTATGTGTAGGGTATGTTGCTAATGACTTTTTTTAACCCAAAATTGATGAAACGAAAAGGGTTTTTAAAGGGGATTCTAAGGTATCCACTAATATAAATTATGCTTTACTTTGAATTTAATTAATTATTATTATTCAATTTCTATTTGAATTATGACTAAAGTCTCGATTAGGCTGATTGAAAAACATCTATGGCTTTCAAACAATATCACATTTTTTGAATCCAAAACATGTGTCACATTCTATGCTTTGCCTTCTATAGGATTAAAAAAAAAAATGAATTTCATGAAGTTTTGACCAAGTTAAGGTGGTTAGACATACATGTTTTTTATATTTTTAAAAAAATTTATAAAAAAATCATATTTAATTATTTACTTGGAAAAAAATTACAAAAATATGCATCACATCGAGTTCTCTACTTTTATCTAAAATATTATTAAAAAATATTATCATTTTGTGGTTAGGGTGGTCAAACAGACACCTACTTTTATTTTTTCCCTAAAATTTAAGTACTATTGCATTGAAATTTCAAATTTTCACCAAATAGATTTAAAAAACCTAGTAGTTTAGAAACTACATTCAATTTTCTATAGATTCTATTATTTCATATTTTTGAAATAATATAGATAACTTATTAAAATTTTTACATCAAGTTGCCTAACTCTGATTTTTTTGAATTTTTGCCACTTAAGGGCATGCTTTTTCCATGATGATCCTGCACATACCCCTCACCAATGCTCCAAAAAACTTTCCAATCATGCATGAACCATTTTTTTGGTAAGCATTTGAGGAATTTTAAATAGTTTTTTTATTTTATGATATTTTGATCCATGGTAAAACATGGGAAGAACATCTGAAGCACTTGAGTATAATCTTGGGAATCTTGGAACAACAAACTCTCTTTGAAAATATGTCCAAATGTGAGTTTGGGGAAATAGAGATATTATATTTGGGACATGTGATAAGTGCTAGAGGAGTTGAAGTTGATTAGTAGAAGATCCAATCCATCTTAAAATGACCTCCTCCCATGAATATGTCTCATCTAAGAGGGTTCTTTGGACTTTTCATCTACTACAAAAGGTTTATCAGAGGATTCTATCATTCTGTAACACCCCCTTGCCAATCTAACTAAAGTAAAAGCCTATGAATGGACAATAGAAACATAAAGGACCTTCCAAAAATTGAAAGAGGTAATGAACTCTTGTTCGATTCTTGCAGTTCCTGATTTGGGTAAAAGTACAAAGTTTTGTCACATTTTTTATAAAGGAAATGACCAACACTAATCCAACTTTTAAACTTGAGTCACTAAAAACTAATATACATGTTTTAAATTTTGAAATGATGTAAACTAATAAAATATGTATTTTTTAGTATGTTTTATGTTTGTATTTTTAAAAAATATAAAAAATATTTGAATATAGCTTTTTATAAACTAAAACTATAATTTAGTTGGCGATAAAATGCTAAAAAATAAAGTTACATCAAATGTCAACCTTTATATAGTATTTTTTTCCTTCAATTTTTTTGTGTATTTATAACTTGAAACTTTAGTGCATGGACATATTTTTTTCTAGTTTTGATAAAAATAATTAATAAATATTAAAATGTGTGTATTAAAACATGATTTTTTCCATTGGATGCCAAATTTCATTTTAAATATTTATTTAAAATGAAAAATTATATCATCTTGATATAGATTCTTTTATCTAGTGCATCATATTTTAAAAAAATAAAAAAATTAATAAGTTTTAGTATTTTTCCTTGACATGGTAATTGACCAAATGTTTTGTGTTGATAACCTACTTGTAGTAAAAATAAAAAGTAAAATATAAAAAATAATTAAACTATTAAATATATAGTTTTTGAAAACCACACTTATGATCTACAAAAGGGTATTTTTATATTAAAAAAATTACTTACATGAGTAAAGTTGGTGAAATGTCAATTTTTTCAAATATATATTTTTTGTTTTGGTAAATTGGCCTCAAAGTGCTACACATGCATTTAGCCAACAATTTTAGTTGGAAAAGTTGTGGACATATCTAACTTAGCTATAATTAATCTTACAAGATCATATATTTGACAAAAATTGATTTTTAGTTAAAAATACTTAAATTCACTTATGATGATAAGTTGGCCGAAAGTGTGACACAACTTTATACTTTTACCCATTTTTCACTTCAATTTGTTGTAGAATTTCATGCTTCGGGTGAAGGGATTGGAGTTCTCTTTTAGAAGGGACACCCCATAGCATTCGAAACTAGGAGATCATGGGAAAAGATAGCCCATATATGATAAGGAGATGCTAGCTATAATACATGCCTTGAAGAAGTTTCGACAATACTTGGTGTGAGGAAGATTTATGGTCAAGACAAACCATAACAATTTGGAATTATTCTTGAGTCAACAAAGTTTGAATGAAAGTAAAAAAAATGGGTTAGTAGACTACATGCATATGATTTTGATATCAAATATATCAAGGGAAAGAATAATACCATGAAACATGCACTTTATAAGAAACCTACACGGTGTCATTTATCCATCAAATCAACTAACTAGAAGGATTCCATCAAGGAGGAGTATGCTAAGGATACTTTTTCTACCAATTTTTGGGAAGGTGTCGAGAAAGATGACCAATATGTGGTGGAGGAAGGCCTAATTCTATTCAAAAATAAACTATTCTTGGTTCCAAGATCTAAGGTTAAGGAGAAGATATTGGAGGTTTATCATAATGCACCAATAGTAAGGAAGTTGAGATTCAATAAAACTTATTGAAAGATCAAGGAAAGGTTTTCTTAGAAAGGCCTTAAGGAGGATTTTCTCTCACACATCTGGGAATGTGTCAAATTCTAGTAGAACAAGGGAGAACAAGGATTTCCAATTGGATTAGTTTAAAGCCTTTTCCAATTTTAGAGCACAAGTGGGAAAGTACATATCCACGGATTTCATCATGAGATTATCCAAAGCTCAAGGAAAATACTACAACTATGTTGTAGTGGATAGATTGACCAAGTATGCTCATTTCTTTTCCATCTCCAGTGAGTATAAAGCTCTACAAGTTTCAAAGTTGTTCTTCAAGTAAGTTTTTTGGTTGCATGGGTTACACAAGAGTATTGTTAGTGACAAAGATATTCATTTCCTTAGTACTTTATGGAAGGTTTCATTCTATTTTCTAGGCACCAAACTCATCCCTAGCATGATTGTCATCCTCAAACTGAAGGGAAAACTGAAATTATAAACAATTGGTTAGAAGGATACTTGAGGAACTATGCCACAATCAACAAGTGGCATGGATCAAATGGTTGTATTTGAAAGAATATTGTTACAACACAACACAACACATCACATGTCCATTGGATTGTCTCAATTCAAAACCCTCTATGGATATGATGCATTAAACTTTACAAAATTGTTCCTCACAAATAGTAGAGTTTCGAAAATAAGTGATTTGCTTAATCAAAGTCAAAACATCATGAGAACTCTCAAGGATAACCTAAAAAATGCTAAGAATCAACAAAAGATGTATGCTGATAGAATACTTAAATGATGAAAAATGGGATATGCGCTTTTGTATGGTATAGGAAATAGAGCACACCCACTTTCCAATTATTTCATTAAAGAAAAACCCTAGAGATCTCAATGCAAAGGAGAAAGAGATCTTGCAATAGGGATGTCCTAGGGATTGATGCAATCTTTAACTAGATGACCTAAGAATGCATGAAAATCAAAACATAAAGTTGCAAGATGAAATATGTGCACCTAGAAATTTGAAGATGACAAGATGGGGCTATGAAATGCTGGAAAAAATGAATTTAATGTTGATTGGGACTCATATGCTAGACTAGGTGAATAAGTCCTAGATCTAGGTTTCTATGCAAAAATAGGAATCTGGAAAATTGGTATCTTAAACTGCAAAAACCTGAAATTTTTCCTAAAAAATTTGTCCTGAACTAGGAATCATGTGAAAAAATTGGTGTATTAGTCTAGTTAGGGTTTTTTAAAGCTTCAAGGTTTGAATCTTCTCTTTAATGTCTGTTATGTACTTCCTGATGGATTTTTGGATTTGAAACCTTGATTCGTAACCTATAGAAGTCTTCCAAGTATCTCTAATGCAAGGTGACAACTTTGACAACCTTCTCCAAACTTTCTTTTCAATGTGTTTTCAACTTAGACCTACAAATCACACACTAAAGAGAGGGGAAAATGTTGATTTGTTAGTGGAAATGGGTTTTCCTTGGTCAAACCCCATTTTGGTAATCAAACCTTGAAATGAAATAAAATAGGAATGGACAATGATTAATGAACAAAATATGATGTTGCAACTCACCAAAAACTTGCAATAAAGTGTTGCAAACATGTATGAGATGGGTCCAATGGATGTAGACCTTGAATCTTACTTGAATAGGATATATCTTGAATGAAATGCTAGCTTGGATCATAAAACCCTACATCAAAAATTTTAACTCCAAAACAAACATGATGCATGAAGACTTTGACATGATGTTTGATGCTTGAATAATGCTCTAAAATGCTTGATAATTTTAACTTGAATGCTCTCAAATGCTCTTGTAAACACTTGAATGCTCTTGTGAACTCAAAATTTCTATAAGAATTCTCATTCAACTTGATCGGTGTAAAATGAGTGAAATAAACTTGTATTTGTACTTAATTATGCAATAATTCCTAAAATTACAACACTACAAGCTAACATCAAATCTAGGAGGATAAAATCCCACCAAAATTTGAATTAATTTCATTTTGGGCAACATAGGATACATATTCCCAAGGTAGCAATGGTTCCTTTAGGCATAATTTATGGGACCAAATTAAAAAATGCTTAGAAAGGTGTGAAATTAGGATCAAGACCCAAAACCCTAGGTGGGACTCATACTCCCAAGGTGGCTTATGAGTCCCAAACCACCAAATTTGGCCACACAACCTAAAAAAAAATGAATTTTTATTGGATATTGATTTTTGTTGGGATTATCCTCAAAAATATGGATTAAATGAGGCTTGTGGATGCAAAACAAGGCCAATTAAAGCATCAAGAAGCCCACTTATTTAATAAAACCCTAGAAAAGTGTGAAAGTGTGTTACAACACTTTACAAACACTCCAAATAAGGCACCGATAAACTCATTTAGTTCACAAGGGCCCAAGACCTAATGCAAATGTGGTAGGCACATTACAACACTAAATCAAGACCATGTTGGGGAGTAATTTTTCCATCATTACATCTAACCCCCACTTTAGTGAGATAGGATGGCCATGATCAAGAGGGTTGTACAAGCCTCAAGGAACAAGGTCCTAAGGTAAACCAACATAGGAACAAAAGAACACACATGAAAATGATATAAAGGGAAATAACAAGGCACAAGCATGCACTGCCAAAGACAAAGAGAGAGGAAAAAAAATTAAAAAGGGGGGTATCAAGCTTCAAACTTTTGTCCAACACAATGTGGATCAGAACTAGGTTGTTTGTCCAAAAAATGCACACTCACTCTGAGGCAATGAAACTTCACGTTATTCATTGGGTAAGTAATCCAAGAAGGTGAGGTACATACACTCCTCACTGATATGCACTCACACACACACACTAGTGGCCAAGGGAAAGTCATGCCTCGGTCGAGCTTCCCATCAAACCATACCAAAGTTATACCTCCTGATAAATTTGATAAGGTGCCACACAAAAAATAAACTTTTAGCTTCATGAGGCAAGAAAAGCTTTGTATGCTTTGGATTCATGAACAAACAAGATGTCTCCACAAGCATGCAAAGTGTGTTATGCAAGGTGGCCATATAACCAAAAATTCAAATGCAATAATAAGGAATGTTCAAAGGAGTGTTGATTAATTCATGTGAGGCCTTTAACTTAGGGAACATTATTCCTAATGTCTCCAAGAGAGGACCAATCAAAGAATAGAAGATTCACAAATTAGGGGATGCAGTGCGTCATATCAAGCCACCAAGAAGAATATAATATGCTTAGATAGATCACGCTCTTGAAGGACATCACACCCAATTTCAACCACAAAGTGAAAAACACATCATATGAAGTGAAAATGCTACACCATGAACCATGAAAAAGAATAACACCAATGTATGCCCCCACTTTAAAGAAATTGCTAAACACCATGTTGTGAAAATTACTTTAAAGTATCAAATGATAAATGCTAATAATAAAGAAGACATGAAAGCTAACTTGGAAAGCTCTATGCCAAGTCATATGTTCCCAAATAAAGCTACATCATGTAAAAAGAAAGGAAAAGAGAGGGGTCACCCCCAAAAAAGAAAATCCAAACACATAAGGGATCTATGGATTTGGCGTCAGTATGTTCTTGCTACAATGTTTTTTAGAGAGCTCAGAACTATCATCATTCCCCAAATACTCATAGAACTAGAAGAATGAGAAAAAGAGAGTGAAAACAAAGAAAACCCTTTTAGGTCAAAATGGAAGAGACATGAATGTCACAATGTCTTGTGTCATCCCCAAAAGGAAAACACAAGAAAAAGATAGAGATAAAAGGTGAAAAGTAAAAGATTTATGACATATATAAGAATGAAGGTACAGATAGAGGAATGTCCCAAGGGGCTTAGAGAACATCAAACAGAACATCATGAGGGATCACATCACACACATGCAATCACACCAAAGAAAATGAAGAATAAATAATGCAAAATACTAGTAAGGAATATGTGATTCATCCTAAAGCAGGTCATCTACATCACAATCATGTTCATTGTATGTCAAAGGTGGACAACTAGCTAAAGGGACAATAGAAAGTGTTGAACTAGGGTCATTACCAAGGTCAACACTCTTCCTAAGATAATTGCTGTGTATGCTCATGGAAGAGGAAAATAATGTATTCAATTCATTATGCACTTCCCCATCAATTTTAGTTATCTCCTCATCATCATCTAAATTAGTCACAATAGAAGGTTGAGTGATAATGTCCAAAGAAGGGTTTAGGTTTTGTTGTGGCGGAACTATAGGATCTTTTTGTTTTGGGGAGGGGGTAGACTCGTCATTATTTTCTCTAGAAAAGTTTGATTCTTTAGTTTCTTTTTTATTTCATAATGTAACTTGCGAGCAATGGCATGATGTCTACATCTATGTTCTCTAGCACCTCTATTTTTCTTAACTTTCTATTTTTAAGTTGTGTTTATGTAGGAGCGGGTTGAAATGTAGCCATAGGTTTCTTTTCTTCCATAGCAAGATGAATAGAAGGAACAATGGGAGGTTTTTTGACCACTTTCTCTTTGACTTTGTAAACTTGTTTTATTCTAGGAGGTGTGACAAGATTGTTTGCATTATGTATTGGTCTTTTGTATGAAGGAGGTGAAGGTTCTTAGGTTGGTCTTCATCATTTGGAATTTCTTTAGGTTCAAGCATGGTCTCATCAAGGATGGTAGGCTCAGTGGTGGGTGAAGGCATGTTTCAGAGGTATAATTCTACTATTTTCTTTTCCTTTAACTTTTGATAGGACTTGAAAAAGAAGTCTTCTCATGGTTTGATAAGTTCTATAGGCTCGGGCCAAAAGAAATCTATTGAAAAGTTTCCATGAGAGGAAAAAGGGTTGAAGCCACTATGATGGATGGTGAAATTTTCATTTTCAAATGGAAACTTTAAGCATTTGTGTACAACTAAAGGGACTGCATTCATGGAGCAAAGCCATGGATAGCCCAGCTTCACATGAAATTTGTCTGATTGCAGGATGATGGAGAATGAGATATCTAATGTTTTCAGTCCTATTTTCAAAGGTATGGTGATCGATCCCATTGTATGGTAGGTGAAACCATTATGTGTATTGATCCACACCTTTGGTTTATCGTATATATCTTGATAGAGTTCATGAAGAAGTAAGAATTCATCGGTGATCATGTTCTCTCCATTGATGATATCTATTAATATTCCATTAGTGGGCTTGTCATAGATACGACTGCCTATGTAAAGAGGACCATTAGGTGCATGTGTAAGTATATCCTTAGAGGAGAAAGTAATTTCAAGAGGCTTTTGAGTTCGGTCCTTATAAGTAATAGAGTCTATAACTCCTACCATATCATCCATAGGATCATTATCTATAAGATCATGTTGAATAGTATCATTGTTATCATCATCCATATCAACGTTCATCACATCATTCCATGTAGTTTTGCTAGCTTTGACAAATGAAATCTTATGATTAGGCATCAGGTTGGTAAAAATTTGCAAATTTTGGTTAGGAGGGGAAACAAACTTATTTCCTTGATCACTAACACCTCCAACGAAAAGATGACCAGAACTAATGAGGTCTTACACAAGATGTTTAAGATGCTTACAATGTTTTGTGTCATGTCCATTTTTTCATTGATGATGATAGTAGGAGTTTGGTCTATAGCTTGTGGGAAATGGTTTATTAGGATTGGGGGTTTTAACAGGAGGCAAGGTGATCATCTTTTGTTCTAGGAGTTGTGTCATTGTGTTGTGAAGTCTATCGGGTAAGGGAGTGAATTTCCTTTTTGGGTCCCCATAGCTAAAGGGTATCATTGCTTTAACATCAGCTACTTGGTTATTTCCATTTTGAGTTTTTTGTGGAGGGAGATTGAATTGGAGAAAACCTTTATTTTGTTTTCTAAAATGTTGAGAATTTCTTTGGTTTTTAGATTCATACATCTTAGTACGACTAGAAGTGAATTTTTTATTATGACTACTAGTTGAATTTTGATAATCACAGAGGGAAGTACACAAGTGCATGAAGGAGGGTAATTTTATCATGGTAAGCTTTTCTTGTATCTTACTTTGCAAATTTTCTATGAACATCTTTTGAAGATGAGGGTCAAGAACCTCGACATTGATTTGATAATAAAGTGATTGTTAGTGTGAAATAAAGTTGGTAATATTTTCTTCTTATTTTTGCTTGCATCTCATCAAATCAGCCAAGGTCATTTTAAGGGTCATATGCACTTGGAAATGGTTTATAATGCCTTGACAAGTTCATTGAATGAATGAATTGAGTTATTCGATAACGAAGAGAACCATTCCAATGTAGTATCTTTCAAGGTCCTGGGAAAATTTTAAGCCAAGAGTTTATAATCAAGAACAAAGTCACTACATAAGGCAATATAGGAAACAACATGGTTAGAAGGATCCCCCTTCCCCCCATATTCCTTGAATCTAAGCACCTCTACACATTGTGGCATCAGTGTTCACAATATCTCCAAGGACAAGGGATTGCTTTTGACATAATATGTAGGTGGACCATTTTTATTTTGGTTGATGGTGGAGACTTGTTTTTGAACGGATGAAATGGTTTGGAAGAGTTGGTTTATGAGAGGGTCATTGCTTGTATTATGAGATGGAAGTGAAAAAGGTGAAGGTGTGTATTTTTTTAAGGTACAAGTGAATGGAATTCTTATAGGTGGTAAGGCAATAGGAGATATGACATGTGATGCAACAAACGTATTGGGGATCTACTAGCGGAAATACCCAAGGAAGGAATCATATTACTAGTTGGTTGCATTGTTGTCATAACTTGAGGGTTGGTATAGGTGGGAATAAAGGAATTTTTTGTTGGAGGAGGAATTTAAATTTCTCCTTGGCTTGTGACATTATTGGTAGGTAGAGGACAACTAGTGTTTGAGGGGAAGTATTTTCCAAAGATTTTAACTATGTTTTTCACAAGGTCAAGTCCATCTTCACTTTCAAGAATGTGATGAATATTATCTATAGTAGGGATGGTAATGGTTGAAATTTTGTCATTTTTCACTTGGTGTTGTAGGTTTGCTAGATCTTCACGAATTTTGATTATGTTTTCTTGTGGAATACTAGTAACCATCATTTCAACATGTGTCACACTACTTGAAGGTAATAAGAGTTGTTAAGGGTATGGTCCATACCAAGTGTACTAGTGTCAATACTAGAAGTGAAGGAGATAGAAAAACTAAGATACATGATGATTGTGTCATCGCAGGATGACATGAGTCTCAAAATTTGTCTAACTATAGTACTAGCAATAGGATGCAAGGGCTATTGAATGCAAGTTAAATGCAAATGCAATATAAGCTAAGAAAAATGAAATGGTTATAACAGAAATTCAATAAACTAAAACAAAAAGATATAACCAATAGACAAAATCTTAGAAACAATGTTTTAAATTATGAAAAATATAGTGCAGAATCTACACTAGGACTGATTTGCCTAGAGGGGTGTATAAGTCCTAGTGGAGGTTTTTTTCAAAAAAAAAAAGAAATTTTCAATTGATTTTTATGCTTTTTATGTTGTATGCTCTATAAACTAAGTGAAAATGCATATTTTATATGAATTTCAATTATTTGAGATGCAAAATTGTAACTTGTATACACTTTCACTAATGTACAATTTTGAAACCCTAGAATGTCAATTAACTAATGCGAATCCTAATGAAATGTTAATGCAAGCAAGATCTAGGATAAGAATGCTCTCCAAATCATAATTATGATGTTCTAAATGTAAGTTCAACAAAATGAAATGACTAAAAATAGGATAGGTGATTTCATATGGTTTAGGACATAGAGCACACCTACTTTCCAATTATTTCATTGAAGAAAAACCCTAGAGATCTTAATGCAAAGGAGAAAGAGATCTTGCAATAGGGTTTTCCTAGGGGTTGATTGTAAACTAATGAGAGGTTCACCACCAAGCTAGGGATTGGAAAGACAAATGAAGTGTACATTAAAATGCTTAACCCTAATATGATGCAATCTTTAACTAGATGACCTAAGAATGCATGAAAATAAAAACATAAAGCTACAATATGAAATGTGTGCACCTGGAAATATGAAGATGACTGGATGGAGCTTTGAAATGATGGAAACAATGACTTTAATGCTAACTAGAAATCATACACTAGAGTGGGTGAATCAGTCCCAAATCTAGGTTTCTATGCAGAAATAGGAATCTAGCAAATGGGTATTTGAAACTGCAAAAAACTAAAAAAAATTCCTAAACTGGGACTCATATGCTAGAACTGACCTATCAATCAAGTTAGTGTTTTCTGAAGCTTTAAGGTCTAAATATTCTCTTTAATGTATTCTCTATACTTTTTGATTGATTTTTGAATTTGAAACCTTAATTTGCAACCTGTAGAAGTCTTCCAAGTATCTCCAATGCAAGGTGACAACTCTGGCAACTTTGAACACTTTGAAAACCTTCTCCAAACTTTCTCTTCAATGTTTCTTCAACCTAGACTTGAAAATCACTCACTAAAGAGAGGGGAAAATGTTTTTCTATTAGTTGAAAGGGGTTTACCTTGGTCAAACCCCATTTTGGTAATCAAGCCTTGAAATGAAATGATATCAAAATGGAGAATGATGAATGAAGAAAATATAATGTTGCAACTTACCAAACCGTAGCAATAAAGTGTTGCAAACATGTACGAGATGGCTCCAGTGGATGTAGACCTTGAATCTTGCTTGAATAGGATATGAATTGAATGAAATGCTAGCTTGGATCATAAAACCCTAGATCACAATTGTTAGCTCTAAAAAAAATGATGCATGAAGACTTTCACATGATGCTTGTTGCTTGAATAATTCTCTAAAATGCCTAATAATCTACCCTTGAATTCTCTTGTAAACTCAAAATTTGCAATAAGAATGATCATTCAACTTGCTAGGTGTAAAATGAGTGAAAGAAACTTGCATTTATAATTAATTATGTAATAATTCCCAAAATTGCAACACTACTATTGGGAATAGGATGTCATTTAATTGAAATCCTAAACATATTTCATGTATCTTCTAAGTCTTTGGAAAGTGTTCCCAAACACTAGGATTAGAAAGAGATTGAATTTGATTGAAATGAACATGTAAATTGACATTTTTAATTATTCCTAAATGATAGGAACATGTGGGGACACCCAAGAAGAGCTCCTAAAAAATAGGAGCACATGGGGCGTCCACATGGAAGGTGGAACCCACCTTGCTTAAGTTAATTGTTTGGAGGATAGATAACACTTCAGTAATGCAAGTAAAGATTATACAAATTAGGGATTGATATTTGCATGAGTGGAGTTCAGTTCAGTTCAATTCAGTATCAATTCAATTTAGTTTATTTATAGTTCAGTTATCTTTAGTTGCATGTAGTTAGTTTCAGTTGAATGCTAGTTGACTTTAGGTGACTTCAGTTGCATGACTAATGACTTCAGTTGCATGACACATAATAGGTGGTACTTTTAGTTAATTAGGGATGATCAATCATGTATAATGTTTGCATGAATTGGTGAAGAGATATGTTTCAGTTAGCAAAGATTGACTTGGACCCACCTTGGGCACCTAAGTTGGCATCTTTGAGTTAACACCTTTTGCATGAGAAGATATTTATAAGGCTTATTTAAGTGGGCCCATTCTTGGGTGCAAAATTTGAGGAGAAGCTTGGAAGATATTTTCTTGACCAACAATCAGTTAAGTGTTCAGGTTGGGGTGCCTAAATTGAGGATACTTTGGTTTTGACTTCATGTTAAAATGTGGAATTCTACTTGCGCAATCTAAGCATAGATATTTGTGCTCTTGTAATTGATAACTCTTTGGAGTTTACAATGCTCATAATTTTCTATTAATTGCAGCAAGTTGAAGAGAGTTCTATCAGAGTTTATTGTAGGTTGTGAAGAAAGATTATTGAAGGAAAAAGACACATATCAATTAAGGATTGATATAGTACTATTTTAATCTTGTTCTCAGGTTAAATAATACAAGAACTATTGATTTTGGTGGTGGATTTTTTTCTTGAAATGGTTAGACCATGTATATGTTGTGTCACTTCTATCTTCTTGTCTCATTCTTCTACAATCTTTAGTCTCTTTCTACAATTGGTAAAATTGATCTAAATAGATAATCATACAAAAAGAATTTGTAACAAAGAGCACTTAATTAGATCTACAATCTCATATTTTTATAAGTTTTAAGCTGCATAATTGCCTCCATTTTCAACATTTGGTATTAGAGAAAATGGTTGGGTAGAGTTTGGGATGCTTTCTCTTAAAATATTGAAGGATTTTTGGCTGTAATGGGATCTTTTACTATTGTGTTATCATTGATTTGTAAACAAGTGTGTTACAATGAGTTCTAATTCTCATTTAGATATTGAAAGAATTAATGGATCTAGTTATGAGATGTGGAAACTAAAAAATGGAGGATATCTTTAAAGAGAGAGATCAATGGTTAGCTATTTGTAATGAGTCAATCACCTACAACAATGTCATATGAGGATTGGGATAAGCTTGATAAGAAGGCAAGAGGGACCATAAGATTACATCTTGTTGATGCTATTATCTTGAATGTCTCAAATGAAACTACCACATATAAACTATGAAAGAGGATAGGTGATATCTATCAAACCAAAATTCTTACTAATAAGTTGTATCTAAAAAGATAGTTGTATTCTTTAAAGATGAAATATGGTGATTTTGTTGCACATCATTTAAATGCTTTTAATTTGATTCTAAGTGAACAGTAGAATTTTTTGGTTTAGGGTGCTATGACTCTCTTTCTCAATTAGCTTTTTTCACCTAAAGGAAAAGAGATAGATCCCACACAAAATCTAAGTGAAATATGAGGTGTTTGAAAACATAGTGTGATATGTAGAAATGAACTAGAAACATGCACAAATGAAAATAGAACTTAATGAAATTCAATGGAGTGCACTTGGAGGTAGAATTCTAATGTTGGAAGGTTCTGAAATGTTTCATAAATCACTGTTAATGGCCACTAGGACTCATTCACCACTAATGGTGAATCAGTCCAAGTTCAGATAAATTCTATTAAAATAGGTTTCAGGATGTCGGGAACTGAAATCCTCATAAATCACTTTTTCTAGCCTGACAATGGGACTCATTCACCACTGATGGAAAATCAGTCCACCTACAGAAATCTAGAAATTCTAAACTCAACTCTATGGGTCTAGATCTACACTTGTCTTCTTATCAAGTTGACAGAACCAAATCTATAGAAAATGGGTTGAATGATGTCTCCAAGCAAGAATTGGGACTTATGTTGACTTAAATAGCTTTGATAACTTGTTGACCACTTTTCAACACCTATCTCTTTGAAAAAATTTCCTACAAGACCTACAAACACACATGCAAAGAGGGGGAAAATGGTTAAGGGTTAGAGTATAAGGATTTGCCTTGGTCAAATCCCACTTTGGTAATCAAACCCTTGATAAAGAAATGAAATGAGAAAGGAATGATGAACAAATAACATGCAAGTGTCATAAACTCACCAAACCCATGTTGTTAAATTCTAAAGATATATTAATGGCTGCTCCAAGATGCTTGATAATTTCTTGATTGAATGATGAGAAATGCTTGAATGCTATGATGGATTGAATGCATGAATGAATGGGTGTCAGAATGGATAGAAAAACACTTATTTATACACAGTTATTCCCTAATTTCTTGAAAATACAACATCACGGGTCAAATTAAGGTTTGCTTATTGATTCACATTGCTCCTATCATATGACTCCTGAAAAGGAGTGATTCCATAAGTGTACTGCATATGATGGAGGGAATCTATTGTTTGGAGATAATAGCACAACAAAGTTTGTGGGAAAAGTAGAGGTAAAGTTGTGATTTAATGATGGTAGGGTTAAGACCCTTAATGATCTTTTACATATTCCACGACTTGCTAGAAATCTATTTTTTGTATCTAAGTTTAATGATTTTGGAATGCATGTGACATTTGACAAAGGTGGTTGTAGATCAGTGAAAGGGAATATGGTGGTTGCTAAAGGATCTTAGATTGGTACTTTGTTTAAGATTAATACCTCTAATTTGAATAAATCATCCAATGTAACTAAACCTAAAAATACATGTATATTGTGGCACCATAGATTGGGCCACATTGGTGAAAAAGGTCTTAGGACCATTCTTAATAAGAAATTGGTTGACGATATTCTTGATTATAATATTGGAAAAAAAGATTTTTGTGAACATTTTGTGTTTGGAAAGCAATCTAGATCTTCATTTCCTAATGGAACAAATAAAGCTAAAAGATTATTAGAGATTATTCATTCAAATGTAATGGGCCTTATGGATATTGACTCTATTGGAAAATTTAGATATTATGTCACATTTATTGATGATGTCTGAAGATACACTTGGATCTATTTTATGCATAAAAAATATAATGTGTTAACAAGTTTAAAGAATTTAAGGCTTTGGTTGAGAAACAATCAAATCATAAGATAAAAGTGTTCAGACCGAATGATGGTGGTGAATATTGTTCTAAGGAATTTGATGATTATTGTAAGCATGTAGGAATTGTGAGACAAAAAACTACTCCATATACACCTAAAAAAAATGGAGTAGCAGAAAGGATTAACTGAACCTTCATGGAAAGAGCTAGGAGTATGTTAAGTAGTCCTAAGCTAGATTGGTGCCTTTGGGTCGAGGTTGTAAGTACTTCTTGTTATTTAATCAATAGATCTTCTAGTTCATATATTGAAGATACAACTCCTTATGAAATGTGGTTAGGTAGGAAACCTAGTGTTGCACATTTAAGGATCTTTGGTTGTGAGTCTTTTGTTCATGTGCCTAACAAAAAGTGATCTAAGTTGGATCCAAAAGAACATAAATTCATATTCATAGGCTATGTTGAAAATGTAAAATGTTACAAGCTTTGGAATCCTCTAACCCAAAAAATTTCTTTATCTAGAGAAGTGATTTTTAGGGAATTTAGATCTTATTCATGAGAAGAACAACCAAAGGAGAAGGATACTTCTTGAACAGTGTATTTTGACATAAATACTGAGAAGCATGAAGATGCACATGTTGAAGAAAAATTTGATGGATTGGATGAGGAGAGTTCACAAATTTCTTTTGAAATAGATGCTCATGATGAAACTATTGAGGAACAAGAAGAACCCCCTTTGAGAAGATCCACAATACAGAAAAACCCTATTGATAGGTATAGCATACCCAATTTCTTTTGTATATTTTCTTTCATGAGTACTAATGATGAACCTAGATCTTAGAGGGAAGCTTTGTCTTCAGATGAGAACAAGCTTTGGTCACAAGATATGCATGAGGAAATGGTTTCCTTGGGTACTTGTGACACATGGGATCTTGAGAGTTTTCCCAAAGCAAGAAAGACCATTGATTGTAAATGGATCTTTAAAAAGAAAATTAGAGAAGATGGTAATCTCAAAAGGTACAAGGCTAGATTAGTAGCCAAGGGCTACTCCTAGAGAGATGGAGTTGACTTTAATGAAATCTTCTCTCATATTTCTAAACTAACTTCTATTGGATTTTTTTATATATTGTTGTTGCTTATGATTTTGAGATAGAGAAAATGGATGTGAAAATTGCTTTCTTGTATGGTAATCTTGATGAGGAGATTTATATGAGGCAACCTGGTGGTTTTGTTGTAAAAGGAAAATAAGAATTGGTTTTCAGGTTAAAGAGATCTTTATATGGATTGAAACAATGACCAAGAATGTGGTACCAAAAGTTTGATGCTTTTGTATTGAAAATTGGTTATGTTATGAGTGAGAAAGATCATTGTGTTTACATAAAAGTTATTGATGATCAACTTTTTATTATTATCTTGTATGTTAATGACATGTTTATTGGTAACAATAAGGTAATGATCAAAGAATTGAAAGCACAAATATCTAACACATTTGAGATGAAAGATCTAGTACAAAATATATCCTTGGTATGGAGATTAGTAGAGATAGAGGTAACATAAAGCTTTTCTTAAGTCAAAGCAACTATGTTGATACTATTTTAAAATGGTTTAACATGCAAGATAGTAAACCAATTAATATTCCTTTTACTAGTTGGCATGAAGTTAAGTTTAGACATGAATCCTAAATATAGTTTTGATCATGAGGAAATGTCTATAATTCCATATGCTAGTGTAGTTGGTAGTTTGATGTATGCAATGGTCTGTACAAGACCAGATATAGCCTAAGCAGTGGGAGTTCTAAGTAGGTTTATGTCTAACCCTGGTAAAGAACCCTGGACTTATGTTAAGAGGGTGTTTAGATATTTACGAGGTACTTCTTATTACTTTTTGGTTTATCATGGTGCTAATCATATTGATATTATGCACAGATCATTGGATATACAAGGTTTTTTTATTCAAATTGGGCAAGAGACCTAGATAGTTGGAGGTCGACAAGTGGCTATGTGTTTACCTTTTTTGGAGTTGTGGTTAGTTGGACATGAGTAAGAGGTAGCCCATGGTTGCTTTTTCCACAACAAAGCAGAGTACATGGCTGCTACACATGCCTCTAAAGAGGTAGTTTGATTACAGAGACTTGGGAAAGGTATTGGTTTTAATTGTAAGCGAATTAAACTTGAATGTGATTGTCATAGTACTATTTGTTTAGCCAAAAATCCTATGTATCATGGTCATACTAAGCATGGTGATGTTCAGTATCACTTTGTGTGAGGAATGGTTGAGAGTGGGAAGGTATTGATTGAGAAAGTTGACACTTTGATCAATGTTGTAGATTATCTTATGAAACCAATTCCTACAGATAAGTTCTCTTGGTGCAAGAAGGCCATTGGCCTTGAGTCCTATACTTGATTTATAATAATGATTCCTTATTTAGTATAATTGCAATGTATAATGTCAAGTGGGAGAATGTTGGGAATAGGATTCCATTTAATTGCAATCCTAAACATATTTCATGTATCTCCTAAGTCCTTGGAAAGTGTTCCCCAACACTAGGATTAGAAAGAGATTAAATTCCAATGAAATGAACATGTAAATTGACATTTGTAATTATTCATAAATGAAAAGAACATATGGGGATGCCCAAGAAGAGCTCCTAAAAAATAGGATCACATGGGGTGCCTACATGGAAGGTGGAACCAACCTTGCTTAAGTTAACTATTTGGATGATAGATAACACTTCAGTAATGCATGTGACGATCCTAAAAATTAGGGATTCATATTTACATGAGTGGAGTTCAGTTCAGTTCAATTTAATTCAGCTCAGTATCAGTTCAATTCAGTTCAATTCAGTTTAGGTATGGTTCAATTATCTTCGATTGCATGTACTTAGTTTCAGTTGAATGCTAGTTGACTTTAGGTGACTTGAGTTGCATGAATAATGACTTCACTTGAATGATAGATAATAGGTGGATACATTCAATTAACTAGGGATGATCAATCATGCATAATTTTTGCATGAATTGGTGGAGAGATATGTTTCATTTAACAAATATTGACTTGGACCCACCTTGGTCGCCCAAGTTGGCATCTTTGAGTTAACACCTTTTGCATGAGAAGATATTTACAAGGATCGGTTAAGTGGGCTCATTCTTGTGTGCCAACTTTGAGGAGAAGCTTGGAAGATATTTTCTTGACCTACGATCAGTTAAGTGTTCAGTTTGGAGTCCTAGATTGAGGAGACTTTGGTTTTGACTTCATGTCATAGTGTGGAACACTACTTGCCCAATCTAGGCATAGATATTCGTGAGGATCTTTGTGCTCTTTTAATTGACAACTCTTTGGATTTTACAATGCTCATAATTTCCTATTAATTGCAGCAATTTGAAGAGATTTTTATCAGATTTTATTGCAGGTTGTGAAGAAGGATTGTTGAAGGAAAAAGAAGCATATCAATTAAGGATTCATATAGTATTATTGTAATATTTTTTGAAGGTTAAATAATACAAGCATTGTTGATTCTGGTGGTGGAGTTTTTCCCCGTAAGGGTTTCTCCACATATAGGTTGTGTCACTTCTATCTTCTTGTCTCTTTCTTCTACAATCTTCAATCTCTTTCTACAATCAGTAAAATTGATCTAAACAGATAAAAATGCACAAAGAATTTGTAACAAAGAACACTTAATTAGATTTACAATCTCATAGTGTGAATGTTTTTCCTACACCTACTCAAACATGAAAAAACAATCAAGTATTAGTCCTTAATCAAGTGTAAACAAACATTCCCTATGAAATTCATTTGAAAACAAGAACATGAAAAAAACGTAAAATACAAAATAAATTACTAATGAAATATTATTATAATGCTCAAACCAACATCCCATGGGGGTATTGGTGCTTCTTTGATGCGGAAAGAATCCCTTTCCCAATCCTTTGATAAGCTTAATGTTGGATGTGTGATTCTTGATGCTAAATATCAATAACCTAGCTATGGATGATGAAATTTTATGCTAACTTGGATGAAATTGTGGATGAAATCATGGATTCTTTGAACTCAAATGACTATAATGGATTTGCATGAAGTTGTGTCCCTCAAATCAATAGAGAAGGCCTCTATTTATAAGGAAGAAGGATTGAAGAGTGAAGAATGGTGAGAATGTGGGATTAAAAAAGGGACCAATGGCATTGTCCCACTTGTCAACAAGCTAATGAAGGGAGGTGGAGCACATTTTGAACAATGTGCATGTTAAATGCATGTAGTTGAGATTTGAAAGCCAAGAGGTGGCTTGTGTAAGAGGAGGTGTAAGAGCCTTCAATGCAAAGGTAGAGGAAAAAAGTCCTTTGGGAGGGAAAATTCAAATGGGTGGAATATTCCAAGAATATGCCATATTTGAATGAAAATAGGGTAATTTTAAATCAAATAAATTGATTTACATGTGCAACTTGGTTAGGTTGACTTACCCAAGGGTGGAATTAAAAGCTAGAGGAATGGGGGGTTAGTGTTAGGAGCTAATTAATATAGGATTAATTAACTTAGATGAATTTAGTTGATTTGTGACATTTTATTTAAATGTTTGGGTTCATTTAAATAAAATGAGAGGATGTTGGAACATTAGGATTTTAATTAAATAAAATTGATTTATTTAATTAAAGGAAGAACATTAGGATTTTAATTAAATAAAGTTGATTTATTTAATTAAAAGAAGAACATTAGGATTCATGATGATGAAACAATCTGATAAAATTCATTGTCCAATTTAAGGAGGAAATTAATTAAATAAAGCTTATTCAATTAATTGGTTTAGTGAAGAAATGATTAAGGAAGAATTGGTGTTATTTAATCATAATCAAGTGCATGATATTGATCGGGATATTTCGAGTGTCTACATTTTTCCCCTCTTTGAAGCAATGTACTTGTTGTGTTGGTTCAAAGAATAACAAAAGTGAGATCAAAATTCAAAAAAATTCTTATTTTTTGGATGCCCCACTACTGCCCCTAGTGAGAAGAATTAAACTAGTATATTGCCCCCTCAAGAGATCAAGCATAATTTTGGAATTTTGGGTGATTTCTCAAAAAAAGACAAGGTTCCTAAAGGGTCGAGAAAGGCTCCAGGATGCTGAAAATATGCCAAAATGTGAAAAAAGATGTGAAATGAGCCTTAGTTGGGAAAAAAGTGTCAAGGTTACAAAACCCTAGTTCAATGGCCAAATTTGGTCAAAAACCCCTAATTTTCATGCTTAAATAGGCTTGCAGGGGTCACTTTCCACTCATTTGTGCATTCAAACCTTAGAAATTTTAGTAACTTGAGCTCTTACCCTTTTGCGTGATGGCACGAATGAGTGCCTCCCTAACACATTTCTCAACGAGTTTGCATGTACCAAAGACCTCCAGGTGCAAGACCACCGATATGTTACCCAAACCCAACTTTGAAATTTGATATTTTAGTTCATTTATTATGCTCAAAAGAGTCAAAGTCCCCAGCGGACTCACAAAGTGCAAAATCAACGACATTGGAAGCTCAAACAACAACACTTGTGCAAATCATGACACAATCTGCTATTTGGGATGAGGGTTCAAAATTCCAAATTGATGTAATGCAAGAGCACAATACCCATACTAAACTCAACTTGAAAAAATCTCAAAATTCCAAATTGATGTAATGCAGGAGCATAATACCCATACTAAACTCAACTTGACAAAATCTCAACACAAAAATTATTGTCCTTGCAACTAGGACTCACTTTACCTTCACAAAATCCTTGTTTCAAAGTGCCCAAACTGAGAACAAGGCAATAAATGACTTATTGATTTCTCAAAATTGTAATGTCCCCTTGTTTGACTTATCCTCTAAATATAAAAGTACAAGTTAGGACATATAATTTATTTTACCAACACACCATTTTATTAATGTAAATTACCTTGAATACCTACTTACAACATGTATTATCAATTAAGCACATAATTCCTTGTTCATCATTTTAGATTGAACATCTTAAGAATAAGACAATTAAATGCATTATCATCTAAAACCATAAACTAGCATAATCAGATGTGACTTCTTACTCTTGATTGGAATAGATCTTTTCCTTGGCTCCTCTTTCCTAACCTCATTAGAGGAGGGATACCTTACAGTGCAAAGGGCGTGTGACCAATCTCCAAGTGGATTCCCTCAAGAATTATTACCATCTTGGGACATCCACCATGGGATCAAATTACCAGCCTTTCCCTCCACAACCATCCTCTCCCTATTGAGTGTTAGCGAAAGGGAGTTTGAGCCCGAAGTCTATTCTTCAAGGTAATGTCAAGATATCTCATTAGGACATAATAATTGTTGCAAGCATCATTATTACATAATCATATATATATATATATATATATCCTATATAAAGATCTAATATATAATTATCCATAATTGATTGGCAATACTCACCTTTGCATGGACATGCATATCATCTATATTTATATGTATTTATTTTATATACATATATATAATAGAAAAATACACAATTGTATTAAATGATCATGATGAAGCTTATTAAGAGAGTAACAAATATAAATAACAAAATATGTGTATATTTATATTCGCATATAATAACCATAAAAAACATACTACAAAAATAATTAATTTTGATCATAAAATATATATATATATACCAATATAATTTTAGACCTTAATTATGTTAGCTCGTCTACCACAAAAATAACAAATATAAATATCAAACATATACCAGCATAAAATGATTATAATGAACTTACTCTATTGCTGCTTATTCCTTGTCATCAGATTTTCACATAATATTTTATTAGGTTGAATATATTCCTAGGTTCCTTTCTTTATTCCTCCTTCCTTTCATTCAATGCCCCTTACCTTCTTTCCTCAATCATACTTTATACCCTCTCACGTTGAGAAGAGATGCACTTTTTAGAAAAGACGTGTTCTTTCTATTTGGAGGGACGTGACTTTACTGGTTGCCTTGTTTGATATATATTTTAATGATTATTATTTATATTGTTTTTACATGTTTATTTTAATATGTTTATAGTTATGTGTTTTTCAATATTTATATGGTTAATATGCTATTCAATATTAAATATTTATACTTATATTTATTTTAATATATTTATCCATATTTAATGTCCATAATCAGATATATTAATATATGTTTTGGTAATGATAATTAACAATTATAATAACAATGATATTTTAGATTGTCTTTAATTATATTTATTTTATTTACTATTATTATTTTTCATATTAAGTTATTTAATATTAGAATACTAATATGTTAGTATGTTATTATTATAATTGCTATTTCATATTCATATATTTTTATATTGCATATTTATTTTAAATTTAATTTTAACATTGCTATTTATTTATTTATTTATTTATTTATTTATTTGTATTTTAGCACTTGGTTTTTATGGCATTGCTATTTTGGGGATATGAAAAAAATACCATAAGCAATATCAAAATTACAAACTCAAACCCTATTACAAACTTTACATCCCAAATAAGAGAACTTCCCAATGTAGACTATCATAACCAACAATTAGGCCCATTTAAGCCACCAAACATAACAACCCGACAATTCCCAAGTCATTCCCTCTTTCAAATATTGCTAAAAAATACAAATATTCCTACACACACTATGTAAACCATTCCCCATTCCTTATTCATGTTATTTCCTTCAAGCACTCATTCTAAATCTTCAACTTTAGTTCCCAAATAGGACTGTCATAACTTTGTATCAATAGGATAGTAACAATAAATAGGCTCTAACCTTTATAAACTCATCAATATTCTTTGAAAATAAATCACAACACAATTTAAAATGTTTCCCAATCAACTTTAACCAAGTAAAATACACTTTTCACAAGCAAAGCACTAAACCCTTACTGTACTCTATCATTTTCTAGATTTTTGCCATATTACAGACCTAGGGCTCAATTGAAATTACCCACAACCAAAAATTCAAGACCTGGAAATTTGGAATATTTTACAATACATCTAAAACTCCTTAAAAACCAATTTTGAGGAGATTTCAATAGTTAGAAATTGAGAAACATAATTTTTATTGAACACTGCTTACCCCAAATCAGGGTTTTATCCACCTAGAAATAAATGCACACAACTATTACAATACTGAATGTTTTTTAATGAAATCAAATGCAAATTAAACTATATTCACATGTCTTTCATATCCAAAGGAGGAGAGGTGGATTCTTGCACAATAAATGGTCATACAATGGCCTGAAACCATGAAAATGCATAAAATAAATAGAAAACTAGAATATTTTATTGAAATCTTCACTCCTACATCTTCCTCCAACCTTCCTCAAGATTTTTGATGCCTTAAAAGGCCTTAAATAGTCAATCCTCAATGACTCAAACCAAATTTACAACTACCTAAACTTTGATCTTCCTTCATTTTACATTTTTTGCATTTTTGTAATGACTCCAAAATAGCTATGAATGACCTAAAAAAAGCCTATTATGGTCATTTAGACCTTATGACAACATGAGAGAAAATTTACCAAATCAAAATCCAAATTTTTCCTTATTGAGGCATGTTTATGCTAGGGTGCACCTGCACCACCAATAATGATGCTTTTGCAAAAAACAACACTTAGCTTGATTTGAGTTTAGGGTTTGTCGGTCAAAGGGTGAAACCTATAAAAATCATGACACTATGATGTATTTAGCATTTTCAAAGTGTCACTATTTGGAGTTTTACAAATATCGACATGTTCACAAACTGCGACACATTTTGTGGTTTCGAGGTCAAAAACTCCAAACAGGGTCATATATTTTTTGCAAATTTTGACATCATGGCTTTATGGGTGTAGGAGGTGATCCAAACTATTCTTTCATGTGAGCATTGGCCATCATTCCTATGCAAATTAGATGATTTATCAGAGTTACAATAGGAGCATCTAGGTGAGATCGGTCTTTGGTATGCTACCTATGTGCCCGTTGTTCAGACTCACTTGGCGATGATGGATGTGTTGTGCGAGAGGTGGCACAATGAGACCTCATATTTTCACCTTCTAATTAGTGATGCAACTATTACATTGGATGGCGTATGGTGCATTTTATGTTTGTCGATTCATGGCAAGCAAGTGATCTACAATGCAGATGCCAACACTGATCATGAGGTCATGGAGCTAGAGAGACTTGTATTGATTGAGGGCCAGCTTGACTTGGAGTTCTACAGAGGTTGGGTGTTGCTTTTCAAGTTGATCATTACTACTATCATTTTTGGGTTAGTGGCTCCAGATTGATGAGGCAGATGCTTCATCCTAGGATGGGGCTTAGCATGGGAGAGGATGTTGAGCTAGAGGACCTTGTTTTCCTAGGGACCAGTGATGCTAGCCTCACTATACCACGATCTACATGATTTTGCATATTTTGATGGTCAAGTGATTGGTACTGGAGTGACACTATTGCATATCTAGGCCTGGGAGCATATTGTTGTGCTCTGACCGATTGTTACTTTGGTTGATACAGAGCCCAATGATTTAGTGATTTTTAGATATAGGGGTGGGATCACTTTGAGATATGTATGAATTTGGTATGCAATCTCCTTGTGGTTTAATGAATAAAACCTCAGGTCCTGACCCATGCTATGTGTAGGATCCATCAAAATATACTTTCCAATGATCTGCCACACTTAAGTTAAAGATTGACTCAACGGGAAATTCTGATACCAATGGGTTCTCTGAATACATCGGTGCTTTTTCCAGCTGATCTACAATTACTTTTCCTTTAATGGCCTTCCATTCTACATACTCAATGTCGTGTTCTGTCAAGATCATTACCCATTTAGTTTTTTTCCCTATGAGTGTTGCTTTAGAAAGTAGATACTTAAGAAGATCTATCTTGGCAATGAGTTTTATCTGATGTGCCAACATATGGTGTTCGAATTTCTATGCGGTGAACACTACTACTAGGAAAGTCTTCTCAATAAATGTACAATTTAGCTCATATCCTACCATGGTTCTATTGATGTACTAAATATCTCTCTCTTTCCCATTTTCATTGTGTTGTGGTAAGAGAGTGCCAAGGGTTGTTATTGTTGTCGATATATATAGGATCAAGGGCTTGTTTAGAATTGGTGGCATAAGAACTGGTGGTGTGAGCAAGTACTCCTTGATTTTATTAAATGCCTGATCACATTTCTTGTCCCATTTGTATGCTACCCCCTTGTGGAGTAGATGAGAATATTGGATAGCCTTAGATCTACTAACTGTGCTATAAACCAACTACTAGATTGGATTCTTCCTTGCAAACACCTTAACTATTTTAATGTTCTTGGTGCTTCCATATCAAGAATTTCTTTGACTTTGGTAGGATGTATGTCAATTCCCCTCATATATACAATAAACTCAAGGAGCTTTCTTGATTGTACACCAAAGACACACTTCTTTAGATTGAGTCTGACCTTGTATTCTTCTAGCCTATCAAAGATGGAGCTTAGAGTTGGTATGTGGTCTTGACCCTTTATTGATTTAGCTAATATGTCAGCCAAATAGTCTTCCATAGTTATGGTTTTGTGAATCATGATGTGGAAGATTAGCGTCATAGATCTTTAATAGGTAGCTCGTACATTTTTTAGCCCAAATGACATCATGTTCTAGCAGTAAGTTCCCCATGGGTAGGTGAAAGTTGTTTTGTGTTTATCATCATTAGCTATCATGATCTAATTATACCCTAAAAATCCATCCATTAAATATAGCATTTCATGTCATGTTGTCATATCCACAATCATGTCTATATTTGGGAGAGGAAAATCATCCTTAGGACATGCTTTGTTTAGGTATCTCAAGTCGGTGCAGATGTGGATGCCCCTAGTGGGCTGAGAGATAGGTACAAGGTTTGAAACCCATTCTATATAATCAATTAGCCTTATGAAGCCAACATCAAGGAGCTTCTGTAATTCAATTTTGACCAATAATGCTATTTGTGGATGTATCTTTCTTAGCTTTTGTCTTACTAGTTTTACTTCTAGATAGATAGCTAGATTGTGAACCAGAACCTCTAGATCAAGATCACGCATGTTGACATAGGTCCATGCAAATTTTACCTTTCTTTCCCTCAAAAATGTAGCTAAAAGTTCATGTTCTTTTGTCAAGAGTGATTCTACAGAGAAGGTGATATGCGATGTTTCTTCAATTCCTAGGTTGACCGGATTGTACTTTTCTACCAAGACTACTAACTTTTCCTAATGAATAGCACAAATGGTAAGATTGAATCCCTCATCCTTTGGTGCCTCAAATAGGTTTTCACCATTGGATACATCCCTTTTTTTTACTATTTTCCAATCAGAAAGTGCCATAGTGCGGTTTTCACTTAAAGACTTAGATAATACTCTTAAATTTTCAATTTTGTGACTGAAGGATTTAATTGTTTCCCCATAGTAGGCATGTGTTTCTAGCTCAATGTTGAATCTAGCTTTATGATCTCCACATGGTATCATATCCCACAATCCAATGAATTCTGAGAGAGCCTCATCATTTTTTAACATGTCTAAAATCGATGGTCCTCATTGGTCATAATCGATGAGTTGGGGATAGACAAGTTTTAGCTTAGTAGTTTGGTCACTTGGTTTGAAAGATAGGGTACTGATCATGAGAAGAGAGGAATCCTCGAATAGCATAGGTAGATTAGTGAGGGGGTCCTCAAAAGGATAAGTAATCAATACAAGAACCAAGGGGGAAGCTTTGACCATTTTAACTGGGGCACATTTACCACATATGATTAATTTTGGAGGGGTACATCCAAGGCCACTATTTGTTATTTTCCTCTTAGGAATGATAGGTCCTAATAGGCCGTTATCATTTTTCACAAGCTTTTAAATTTTTTTATAACCCCATCCTTGTATAACTATAGTCCTTTGTTGTTATTGTCCATGGTAAGATCAAGTACAGTCCTTTCATCTTCATACAATAAGCTTGATATATCCCTTTCATCTACCACTTCTAACTTAGGTCCCCCCTCCTTTTGAATCTGGAGGGGTCTACTTTGAAGGTTGGGATGATGTGTCAATTGGTTGAGGTTGTCCATGTGATTGAGGAGATTGAGGTAACTCTCCTATTACAAAGGAACTCTTTTTCATTATGTAGTCACCACACCCATTATCTTGGATAATGACTTTAATATCAGAGATGTCTAGAATGGAGGGTGTCTTTGTCTTAGAAGTGGAGGCGAGGGTAGATGGGTCTATATATGGAGATGTGGGTGCTTCATCATTCTTTGACACTTAGAGGGTTTTGTAGTACTTGGCTTCTAGGTTCTTGCAATAATAAAAGGGTTCAAGATCTCCATGGACTGTGACCTCTTGATTTTGATAAGGAAACTTAACACATTGATGGAAGGTGGATGTGACATCTTGCATCCCATGAATCCATGGGTGCCCTAGGAGGATATTGTAAGGTAATTCTAGATCAAGGACTTGGCATGTGGTTTCCATGATAGTTGGCCTTACTTGAATAGGGAGTTGAATGGTTCCTTGAGACACCCGTTCTTCATCATCATATGCCTTGATTGTAATACCTTTACCTTTTTCAATGACATCTTCAGAGAATCCAAAATTCTTTATTAGCTTGAGAGTACAAATATTCAAGCCTGCACCTCCATCCACCAATTGTCTTTTGACTTTATTCTTGTGTACTAGGACTTCGAGATGGAGTGTGTGGTTATGAGATGGTTGTGTTGGGAAGTCCTAATAAAAAAATGTTAGGATATGTGGTTGGTGATATGTCTGACCATAGCTTGGAACTGTTCTATGTCAAGATCCATTGGGACAAAGGATGTGGCCAATGTTTCTTTTAGGATTTCCCTATGTGCAAGTGATATTTCAATAATTACATGATGGAGATTTGGGCAGAGATCTTTTTCAATTGATCTAGGATATTATAACCACTAGGTATTGACTTCGGATTGGTGGAAAATTCCCTTGGTGGTTGGGATTGTCTCGCAATGGTAATTTTTCCACCACATGTGGTGACTCCATAGTTAGCTTTGGATCCTATGATATTGACAATGGTAAACCACTCATCTAAGGGTGTAACAACATCTAAAGATGCAACCACATGGTCATAGACATGGTTCACATTATTATACTTTGCCTTACCATTGTTGTTCCCCTTATTGTGATCTGGCACCAGATTCATGTATATTTTGAGATCTTGGTTTCTAGCGGGTTGTTCAATGGTTATGGTTTTTTCATCAATGAGGTCCTAAATCATATTTTGAGTCTCATGCAACTAGTCGTTGTGTGACCCTTAATTTTATGAAAATTGCAAAGATTTTTCTCATTATACCATGGTGGTTTAACTTGAGGTTCTTTATAATAGTCATAAATAGGGATATTGATAAGTTTTTCTTGGACCAACTGATGCAAGACATACTAAATTGGTTCCCCAAGTGGTGTGTATTTTCTCTTAGGGGGATATTTGTTCCTTGGAGGTGGTACCCCTTGATTATTCAAATTATTGACTACTTGATTGTTGTGTTGTTGTGATGATGTGTTGGATTGTGTGTTTTTTAAGTTATTGACTTGTGGTTGTTGGTATGATTGTGTGTTTTTCCTTGGAGCAGTGATGATAACTTTGGTGTCAACCACACCATCGTTAGTAATGTTCTTGTTCTTTACCCATGTGTGGAATTTTTCATTGTAACTAGTTGATGGGTGATTGTCTTGATGAGTGGGTATACCCCCTTGTGCAATAAGGGCTCTTTTAATGTTGAACACCTTAGGGATCAATCGGTCATATGTGGTGATGCATTGCATTTTTAGATGGAAGGACAAGGTTCCTTCAAGATTGTTGATGATAGTGCAAATTTCCTATTCTTATAGCATAGTCCACTTGCTCCTATTGGCCTTGGATCGCCGCTATTGCAAGAATGATGTGAATGTTTCTCCCTTGGATTGTTTGAGAGTGTATAGTTCTCTAGGCTCACATCCATTCCTATGTTGGATGAATAGTTCTGTATGAACAAGTCCACAATTTCTTGGAACTTTTTCAATCTGGGAGGAAGGTGAGAGAACCATTCCATTGTAGGGCTAGACAAACTTTGAGGGAAGAGCTGCATTAGATATGAGTCATCATAGGAAACTTCCATGCAATGGACATGAAATTCCCTTATGTGATCTTCAAGATTACCCGTCTCATGATATTTTTCAAAGTTAGGGATTTCGAATCCTTGTGTGAATGGAACCATCGCAATGTTTCTATCAAATGGATAAGGGCACAAATTCCCTAGCATTTTTTTTCTTTCCTAATTGTAGGTCTAGGACTTGTTGTGAGAGAAATTTTATTTGTGCAAACACATCATCTTGTGGATCAGGTGGTGGGATGAATGTAATTTGGGGTGGTTTGACTATTTTAGTGATGGGTGGGGTGTTTTGTGCATTCACAAGAGGTTGTTGCAAGTTTTGTTGTGTGACCAATGCTTTTTGGTATGCCTGAAATTGTTGTTGTGCCAAAAATGCTTGTTTTTGGTCTTTTTGTTGTTGTGCCAACAATGCTTCTTGTTTTTGTTGTTCCAACAATGCCTATTGTTGTGCTTGTAACTAAGTTGCTTGTTTTTGTGCTTGGTATTGTTGTAAATCTTGTTGATAAGCTTGTTGTTGTTTAACAAATATTGTGCTTGAGCTTGTTGAGCTTAATATTGAGCTTGTTCTTAAGCTTGATCTTGTTGGGAAGCCTAGGCAGCTTGTGTGACTTGTAAAACTTGTGCAGCTTGTGCTACTTGTGTTGCTTGTGTTGCTTGCACAACTTGTGTAGCTTGTTTTTGTTGCAATAAAGCTTGAGCTTGCACTTGGGCAACCTGTTGTGCTTGTTGTGCCTATGCTTGTTGAGAAAAAATTTTGTGTGGCTTGTGAGGCTTGTTGAGCTTGAAATTGCTGAAATGCTTTTTGATATGCTTGGTGGGCAGCTTGTAGTGTGATGTATTGATTTTCCATGTTTGGTTTTGATGGTGGAGGTGGAGGATCTGGAATGGTGTGAGATGTTTTATGGGTGATGATAGGGGGTTGTGTGGTAGATGGTGCGATTGATATGCTTGGTCCATGGGAGACCACTTTTATAGATGGTGTGGTGATTGATTGAGTTGTTTGGATTGGTACCACCTGGTGTTGCGATATTAGTGGCATGCTTGGAGGATTTGGTATGTTAATTTGATTCACAATCAGAGGATTATTTTTATTTGGTTGATTGATGATTGGTAAAGGGGGTTACCCTAAACCGAGGATTGGTGTGGATGACAATGGTAGAGGGGAAAATTTTGGGAAGATGGGTGGTGTGTTTCCTTGAGAATGTGATGATGAGGGATCAAAGATTCCCCCTTGTCCTTGTGAAGTCATGGGGAGAGATAATTTTTCATCAAGAGAATATGTCGGTGATGTGGTGAAAGTGGATGGATTGTTGGTGTCATCAAAGATGAGTGGATTGTATGGATTTTTTGGATGTTGAGGAATGGTATTTGGTTGAACTAAGATGGTATTTGTGTCTAAGTATTGGTTATTTACAAGGGGATGTGTTTGAAGAGCATGAAGCAATGAACTCCCCTTGGTAACCATGGGTTGACTTGGAGCATGAGATGAGGTCAGTTGTGGGATGGGTTGCATGATGTTTTGGAAGGAAGGTGTGAATGAGACCAGTGGAATAATCCCAAGAGGTTTCTCCACAATACTTCTTACATCATAATTAAAAGGGAGTTTAGCCCCTTTGCCAATTCTAACATGTATTGTGAAGGATTAAGTCGCATCATTTTGTTGAAAATTTTGTGATTTTCAGGATTTTGGACCATTTCCATTATTTCATCTTGACTCATTCCTAGGAAATTGTTGGTAATTTCCTCAACTTGGAAAAATCCCTCTTGAAGATCTTGTGGTAGTTGAGGAAGGTTGAGTGGGGGATTGCTAGATCTAATGGGGATGATTTTAGCTGCAGTTTGACTCAAGTCACTTCAATTGGATGTTTCTTTGTTTGTCTCCATGTTCAATATTCTTGTGTTGAGATCTAGTTTGGACCATAAAATAAGGATCAAATTTTAGGAATATGGGAGGTAAACCTGTAACTCTTTAGGTTGGTCCAAACTATAGGTACAAAAAATAAAATCTAAGATGCTAAGGATCAAAGGATGGTAATGAGATAGTGAAATATGGATGATTGTGAATGATTGAACTCTTAAGGAACCTTGGAGGAATACTATAGCTTAGGACTTTTGGATTTTTGATTTGATAATGAACTTATAAACTCCAAGATGTTAGATGTTATATTGGAATAAAAATTTTCACAAGGTGATAATTTAACTAGGTGTATGAAGAAGGATGCATCCACACACACTTACTCAAACAATATAATTTTGATTTGATTTAAAGGATTTTCTAAAAGTCTAGTATGAAGGATTTTTCCAAGATTTCTAAAAGTTGTTTGTGAGATAGATTTTGATTGATGTTTGAGGATGGATGAAAAAATTAGAGAGACTTTTGTTTACAAGACCTAGGTATTGAAGAACATGCTATACTTTTAAAAACCTATCAACCCTACAAAGTGAGATACCGAAAACATTGAAAAAGACTTGGATTTTGACAATAATAAAAAGAATACAAGTTTGTGTTGTCCTTTGATGCACATTTGTAAAAGTTATAGAGCAACCCATCTCTAACTTGAAAAAACATAGACTAACATTTCTTAAGATTTTTTGGACTAAGACTTTTGTGACGATTGATGGACTTTGGTTTTGGGATTTTGATCTTGTGGGAAGAAAACACGTGTGGGGTTCAATTTGAGTTAATCTTTGCTTAATGGATTTTTTTTTACCACAAACACTTTCTTGCTTAGATTTCAAAATAAATATCTATGTCTCAACTTCTTTTCATCCCACAAGTTCCATTATGTGGAAATCAAGAAAATCAAGACAATACTTTCCCTAATTTTGACTTTAGAGAGAGAAAAATGAAATATAGGCCCAAATATTTAGAAGCCTCTAAGGATAAATCCCTAGGGACAAGTAGTAATACTTAGACTTTTGAAAGGTATTTTCTCTTTCTAAAGGGTTTGACATTTGGTGACCTTGTTGAATGTTTATTTTCAATATTTTGGATCCAAGTAATGTGTTTAACTGACTCAAAGATTGCACAACCCTAGGATGAAAAATAAAATATTTGTTGAATTCCCACTTGGATTTCTCTGGTCGTGCTTATTCAAAGTGGATGATTAGAAGCTTGACCACACTGGCTCCCCTCCACGACACTCACTTCTATGGGTCATCCAAACTTTAGTTCTCATGAATCTCCCATGGGAACTTTTCATCTATACAAAGAACCACAAATATGTGGGACGACTCTAGAGGTCTGACCTCCTAACGCCAAAAAATATTGGGATTTTGGATTCTAAACAAAATTTTGTAGTAACGGAATCTAGTTTAGGGGTTGCAATGATAAACTCCAGGTTGTGAGAGATCTCCCAACCCTTAGAATAAGGGCTTTATGCATCATAAAGACACTAGGGGAGAGTTATCATGCACTGCTTCCCATTTTTTACAATTTTCATCGTAACCACAAATTTATATAGCATTTTGGAAGAGCTTGGATTATGCTCATTACTACTTGGGCCATTCCCTTAGGGTGAGTAATTTTTACCACTAAGGCATGCCCTCTAAAGGTGAACAAAAGTGAATAAGTGCATCTGTAGTTCAATCAATCTTTGTTTGTGTGGACAAAGAGAGAACACACGCGATGCCCTTTCTAACACTAGCAATCTTTGTTCAATTTTAAAAACCCAAATTTAAAATGTGGAGGCAATATTTTAGACAACCTAATATCACCAAAATGCTTTTGATTCTCAAGATCACCGTGAAGCATGAGAAGAGTGCATACACATTTGGATGGCGTCAGTTTTTAAAGAACATTACAAAACAAGATAGACAAAAGTTTGTTTTAAATCCTTGAAGACAATAGTGAGTTCTTTTTAAAGCACAAAACTTTAGTGTGAAGTTGATTGTTCAATTTTAACTAAATCCAAAAACTAGTGAGTTTCTAATGTTCTTTTTAACCAACTTTGAGAAAAATAAAGCTTTTGTATGTTTTTTTTAAAACCCAAACAAAATGTAGTTAAGTTCTAAAGCTGAAAATAACAATATCCCCCAAAGTGTCAAAGAACACTTTTTAAAAATTATGAAAAAGAAAGTGCCATAGGAAGCTCTTCTTGTTTCCTCCTCTTCTTCGTCACCTCAACCTACAAAAGTTGATCAGCCTACAAACAACAGATCTACAAAATAGATCAATGGTAAAAAAACATAAATCATATGCTAAAATAAAATTTAAAAAATGATTTTTACCCTCACCTAGCACCACTATCCACACTTGTGCCGCTATTTGGAGTTGTCAGCATCACTTTGTGGAAAAATAGAGACATCATCTGTGTTAGAATATCCACCAACATCGCCCTTTGGAGTTTGATAGATCCAATTCTAAGAAAATCACTATAGAGTCTCCCTTTGGATACAAAGGTAGCGTCACTATATAGCGACATTGAAGTGACAACATTGTTGTTTGTCTTCTTAGTGTCATTGTGTCCTAGGAAAACATAAAAGAGAAAAAATGACAGAAATGGCCCAAAAAACAAGTTAATTTTAAGATTTGTGCCCTCCTTCTAATGCCAAAATGTGAATGCTTTGCCTAGACCTACTCAAACATGAACAAAAAATCAAACATTAGTCCATAAACAAGTATAAAAAAGCACTCCCTATGAAATTCATTTGAACACAAGAACATGAAAACAAAGTAAAATGCTAAATAAATTACTAATGAAATACCATTCTAATGCTCAAACCAGCATCCCATATGGAGATTGGTGCTTCTTTGATGTGGAAAGAATCCCTTTCCCACTCCCTTGATAATCCTGATGATGGATGTGTGATTCTTTATGCAAAATGTCAATAACCTAGATATAGATGATGAAATTATATGCTAACTTGGATGAAATTGTGGATGAAATCATGGATTCTTTGAACTCAAATGACTATAATGGATTTGCATGAATTTGTGTCCCTCAAATCAATAGAGAAGGCCTCTATTTATAAGGAAGAAGGATTGAAGAGTGAAGAATGGGGAGAATGTGGGATTAAAAAAGGGACCAATGGCATTGTGCCACTTGTCAACATGCTAATGAAGGGAGGTGGAGCACATTTTGAACAATGTGCATGTTAAATGCATGTAGTTGAGAATTGAAAGCCAAGAGGTGGCTTGTGTAAGAGGAGGTGTAAGAGCCTTCAATGCCATGTAAGAGCCTTCATGCAAAGGTAGAGGACAAAAGTCCTTTGGGAGGGAAATTCAAATGGGTGGAATATTCCAAGAATATGCCATATTTGAATGAAAATAGGGTAATTTTAAATCAAATAAATTGATTTACATGTGCAACTTGGTTAGCTTGGCTTACCTAAGGGTGGAGTTAAAAGCTAGAGGAATGGGTGATTAGTATTAGGAGCTAATTAATCTAGAATTAATTAACTTAGATGAATTTCGTTGATTTGTGACATTTGATTTAAATGTTTGGGTTCATTTAAATAAAATGAGAGGATCTTAGAATGTTAGGATTTTAATTAAATAAAATTGATTTATTTAATTAAATGAGGAACATTGGGATTTTAATTAAATAAAGTTGATTTATTTAACTAAAGGAAGAACATTAGGATTGACAATGATGAAACAATCTAATAAAGTTCATTATCTGATTTAAGGAGGAAATTAATTAAATAAAGCTTGTTCAATTAATTGGTTTAGTGGAGAAATGATTAAGGAAGAATTGGTGTTAGTTAATCAGAATCAAGTTCATGATACTAATCAGGATATTTCGAGTGTCTACACATAGTTTTACAAGTTTTAAGCTACACAATTACCTCCATTTTCAACAACTACAAGCTGACAACATATCTAGGAGAATAAAATCCCGCCAAAAAATTGAATTAATTTTAATTTTGGGCCACACGGGACTCATATGCCCAAGGTGGCATATGAGTCCCATTAGGCATAATTTATGGGACCAAATTCAAAAATGCTTGGAAAGGTGTGAAATCAGGATCGCCAACCAAAACCCTAGGTGGGACTCATACGCCCAAGGTGGCGTATGAGTCCCAAACAAGCAAATATGGGTCACACAACCTAAAAAAACCTGAATTATGATTGGATGTTGATTTTTGTTAGGATTATCCTCAAAAATATACATTAAATGAGGCTTGTGGAAGCAAAATAAGGCGAATTAAAGCACAAATAAGCCCTCTTATTTAATAAAACCCTAGAAAAGTGTGAAAGTGTTTTACAACACTTTACAAACACTCCAAATAAATTAGTTCAATAAGCTCATTTAGTTCACAAGGGCCCAATACCTAATGTGAATGTGGTAGGCACATTACAACACTAAATCAAGCCCATGTTAGGGAGTACTTTTTCCATCATTACAAATACACATGGAAATAAAATTTGAGGTGGGAGATATGGTTTTCATTAGGTTTCAACCATAGACATACATACATCAAGAAAGGAGGATCCAAGAAGCTCAAGCCTAAGTTATATGGACCATACAAGATGAAACAATGGAAAATGGGGGAGTACTTTCGTATTGTTTAGAACATAGAGCAAAACCCACTTTCTAACTATCTCATTGAAGGGAAACCCTAAAGATCTCAATCTTAAGTATGCAAAGGAGAAAGATATTTTGCAATAGGGTTGTCCTATGGTCTGATTATAAACTAATGAGGGGTTCTCCATGAAGCTAGGGCTTGTAAAGACAATTGAAATGAAAGTTGTAATGCTTAACCCTAATATCACACAAGACTTTACTAAATGACCTAAAAATGAATATAAAACAAAAAAGAAATTTGTAAGATGAAATGTGTGCACTTGGAAATATGATGAAGGTTGGATGAATCCTTGAAATGTTGAAAACATTGATTTTAAAATTCCCTAGGACTCATATGCCATATTGGGTGATTTAGTCTCAAATCTAGGTTTTTGTGTTGAAATTGGAATTCGGCAAATGGGTTTCTAAAACTGCAAAAACCAAAAAATTGACCTAAATTGGAACTCATATGCCAGAACATGTGTATCAGTCTAGTTAGGGATTTCTCAAGCTTTAAAGTATGAATTTGGTCTTCAATTTCTACTTTGTACTTTCTAATTGATTTCCAGATATGAAACCTTGACTTGTAGCTTACAGAAGTCTTCCAAGTATCTCCAATGCAAGGTGAAAACTTTGACAACTTTGACCACTTTGAAAACATTCTCCAATATTTATCTTTACTGTATCTTCAAACTAAACTTGCAAATCACACACTAAAGAGAGGGAAAAATGTTGCTTTGTTAGTGGAAATGGTTTTCCTTGGTCTAACCTCATTTTGGTAATCAAACCTTGAAAGGAAATGAAATAGGAATGGAGAATGATGAATGAAAAAATATGATGTTGCAACTCACCAAACCCTAGCAAAAAAGTGCTAAAAACATGTATGAAGTGGCTCCAATGGATGCAAATCTTGACTCTTGCTTGAATAGGATAGATCTTAAATGAAATGCTAGCTTGAATTATGAAACCTTGCACCATAATTGTTAGCTAAAAAAAAAACATGATGCATGTAGACTTTGA
Source organism: Sequoia sempervirens (assembly GCA_007258455.2). Classification (NCBI taxonomy): domain Eukaryota; kingdom Viridiplantae; phylum Streptophyta; class Pinopsida; order Cupressales; family Cupressaceae; genus Sequoia; species Sequoia sempervirens. The sequence goes on along the minus strand of VDFB02086081.1, from coordinate 279,441,193 downwards.
CATGAAGCTTGATGCTTGAACAATGCTCTAAAATGCTTGATAATCAGCTCTTAAAGACTCTTGAATTCTCTTTTAAACACTTTAATGCTCTTGTGAAATCCAATACATGAATATTTGAAGGCCTAGGAAGATCTCTTGAATTCTTAGCTTGTTAGGTGAAAATGAGTGAAATAACCTTGTATTTATACTTAATTATGCCAATTTTTTTGAAATTATAACACTAAAAGCCAACATCAGATCTAGGAGGATAAAATCCCACCAAAAATTTGAATTAATTTTAATTTTGGGCCACATGAGACTCATACACCCAAGATGGCATATGAGTCCCATTAGGCATAATTTATGGGACCAATTTAAAAAATGCTTAGAAAGGTGTGAAATTAGGATCGAGACCCAGAACCCTAGGTGAGACGCATATGACCAAGGTGACATCATACCACAAAATTTGGGCCACACAACCTAAAAACAACTAAATTATGATTGGATGTTGATTTATGTTAGGATTATCCTCGAAAATATGCATTAAATGAGGTCCATGGATGCAAAATAAGGCCAATTAAAGAATAAAGAAGCCTAATTATTTATGAAAACCCTAGAAAAGTGTGAAAGTGTGTTACAAAAATTTACAACACCTTAAATAAGGTACAATTAAGTTTATTTAGTTCACAAGGGCCTAAGACCTAATGTGAATGTGTCAAATGCATTACAACACTACAAACAAGCAAGGCAAAGTAAAGGGATAACTTTTTTCATTTCCCACATTTAGCCCCCACTTTAGTTAGAGGATGAACTGTCTTCAAACTCACACTAAAGAAGACAATCATGCATCGAGGGGTCCAAGTGCACCAATGCCAGCAAGATGGGATGACAATGATCAAGAGGGGTGACCAAGTCCCCATGATCAAGATCCCATGGCAAACCAACATAGGAAAAAAAGAACACACATGAAAATGATATAAAGAGCAAAAAAAAAGCCACAAGCATACACTTCCAAAGAAAAAATAGAAAAGAAGAATAAAAGAAAAATAGGGGTGGATCAAGTTTCAATCATTTTTCCATCGCGATATGGATCAGATCTAGGCTATTTGTCCAAAACCTGCACACTCACTCTGATGCAATGGAACTTCAGGGTATCCACTAGGTGAGTAATCTGAGAAGGTGAGACACATATACACATGGTCGGTATGTGCTCACACACACACACGAGTGGCTAAGGGAAAGTTATTCCTCGGTCGGGCTTCCTTTAAAACAATACCAGAGTTAAACCTCTTGATATCTTTGATAAGGAACCACAAAAAAATGAACTTTGAGCTTCATGAGGCAAGAAAAGCTTTGTATCCTTGGAACTCATGAACAAACAAGATGGCTCCATAGGCATGCAAGGTGTATTATGCAAGGTTGCCATATAACTAAAAATGCAAATGCAACAATAAGGAATGTTCAAAGGAGTCTTGATTAGTTCACATAAGGTATTTAACCTAGGGAACATTGTGTCTAATGTCTCTAGGAGAGGACCAATCAATGAATAGAAGATTCAAAACTTAGGGGATGAAGTGTGTTGCATCAAGCCACTAAGAGGAATATAATATACTTAGAGAGATCATGCTCTTGAAGGACATCACATACAATTTCATCCACAAAGAAAAAGACACATTGCATAAAGTAAGAAGACTACACGATAAAACATAAAATGCAAAAGAATAATGCCAATGTATGCCCCATTTAAAGAAATTTTTGAACACTGTACTATGAGAAATTACTTTAAAGTAGCAAATGATAAATGCTAACAATAAAGAAGACATGAGAGCTAACTTGGAAAACCCTATGCCAAGTCATATTTTTCCAAATAAAGCTATGTCATGCAAAAAGAAAGGAAAAGATAGGGGTTGCCACCAAAAATGAAAATCCAAACACATAACGGATCTATGGATTTGGGGTCAGTATGTTCTTCCTACAATATTTTAGAGAGCTTGAAACTGTCATCATTCCTCAAATACTTGTAGAACTAGAAGAATGACACAAAAGATTGAAAACAAAGAAAAACCTTTTGGGTCAACATGGAAGAGACATGAATATCTCGACGCCTTGCATCATCCCCAAAAGGAAAACACAAGACAAAGAAAATATAAAAGGAATTTTTTTTGGGTCAACATGGAAGAGACATGAATGTCTCAATGGCTTGCGTCATCCTCAAAAGGAAAACACAAGACAAAGAAAAGACAAAAGGAAAGGATAAAATATTTATGACATATAGAAGAATGAAGGTACAAATAGAGGAATGTTGTGAAGAGAGATACATCAAACAAAACATCACGAGGGATCACATTATGCACATGCAATCACACAAAAGACAAAGAAAAATAAATAATGCTAAAGAGTAGTAAAGCACATGTGAGTTAACCTAAAGCAGGTTTTTCAAATCCCAATAATGTTCATTGTATGTTGAAGGTGGAAAGATATTCAAAGGGACAATAGAAAGTGTCAAACTATACCAAGTTCAACACTCTTTTTAGGAGAATTTTCATTTAATCTCATAGAAGAGGAAAACAATAAATTCAATTCATTATGCACTTACTCATAAATTTTAGCAATCTCCTCATCATCATCTAAATTAATCACAATAGGAGTTCAAATGATAATGTCCAAAGAATGGTTTAACTCTTGTTGTGGTTGCATTATAGGATCTTTTTGTTTTGGTGAAGGGGGAGACCCATCATACAATTTTTCAATCAAGTTTGGATCTTGATTTTCTTTGTTTATTTCTACATTTAACCTACTAGCAAGGGCACGATGTCTATGCCTTCACTCTCTAGCACCTCTATTTCTTTTAGTTATGTTTTCAAGTTGTGTTTGTGTAGGAGTGGGTTGATGAACCATAGGTTTCTTTTCTTCTCCAAGGGGAGGAATGGAAAGAACCACATGAGGTTGTTCAACCACTTTCTCGTTGACTTTGTAAACATGTTTTATTCTAGGAGGTGTGATGTTTTCATTGTCTCTTGGTCTTTTCTAGGAAGTAGGTCAAGGTTTTGTCATAGGTTGGTCTTGGATATTTGGAATTTCTTTAGGTTCAATCATGGTTTCATCAAGGATGGTAAGCTCAATGGTGAGAAGAGGCATATTTTGGAGGGATAATTATGCTATTTTATTTGCCTTGAAATTTTGATAAGATTTCAAAAAGAATTATTCTCATGGTTTGATAGGTTCTATAGGCTTGAGCCAAAATAAATCTAAGGAAAATTTTCCATGGGAAGACAAAGGGTTAAAGCCACTATGATGGACAATGAAAATTTCATTGTCAAAGGGAAACCTTAAGCATTTATGTATGACTAAAGGGACTGCAATCACAGAGCGAAGCCCTAGATAGCATAGCTTCATATGAAATTGGTCTAACTGCAAGATGATGGAGAATGAGATATCGAATGTTTTTGGTCCTATTTGTAAAGGAAGGGTGATCAATCCCATTCTAGGGCAAGCAAAACCATTATGTGTCTTGATCCATGCTTTTAGTTTATCATATATCTTGATAGAGTTCATGCAAAAGTATAAATTCTTTAGTGACCAAATTCTCCCCACAACCGAGATCTATTAATATCCAATTAGTGGGCTTGTCATAGATTCGGCTGACTATGTAAAGAGGACCATCGGGTGCATGTTTAAGTATATCTTGTGAGGAGAAAGAAATCTCAAGAGGATTTTAGTTTGGCCCTTATGAGGAATGATGTTTATCACTCCTACCATATCATCCATAGGATCATTATCTATAGGATCATGTTCAATAGTATCATTGTTATCATCATCCGTATCAACATGAATCACATCATTCTTTGCAGTTTTGTTGGCTTTGAAAAATGAAATATTATGATTAGGTATAGGGTTGGTAAAAATTTGCCAGTTTTTGTTAGGAGGGGCAATGGACTTATTTCCTTGATCATTAACACCTCCAATGGAAAGATTATTGGAATCAATGAGGTCTTGCACAAGATGTTTAAGATGCTTACAATGTTTTGTATCATGTATGTTTTATCTATGATAATGACAATAAGAATTTGGTCTATAGTTTACGTGTAATCGTTTATTAGGAGAAAGCGTCTTAATGGGAGGCAAGGTAATCATTTTTTGTTCTACGAGTTGTAACATTGTGTTGTGACGGGTATCGCATAAGGGAGTGGATTGCCTTTTTGGGTCCACATAGCTAAGGGGTATCACAGATTTAATAACAAATACAAGTGGTTATTGACATTCTGATTTGTTTGTTGAGGGGGATTGAATTGGAGGAATCCTTTATTCTATTTTTTAAAGGTTGATAATTGTTGTGATTTGTGAACTCAGATTTCTCAGTATGGCTAGAGCTAGATTTTTTATCTCGACTACTAACTAAATTTTGATAATCATAGAGGCTGGTACATAAGTGCTTGAAGGAGGGAAATTTCATCATGGTAATTTTCTCTTGTATCTTTGCAAATTCTTTATGAACATCTTTTGAAGGTGATGGTTAGGAACCTTGACATTGATTTGGGAATAAAGCGATTGGTAATGAGAGATAAAATTTGTAATCTTTTCTTCTTCTTCTTGTTTGCATCTCATCAAGTCAGCCAAGGTTATCTTAGGGGTCATATGAATTTGGAAATGGTTTATAAATGCCTCAAAAAATTCATTGAATGAATTAATTGAGTTTTTTGGTAATGAAGAGAACTATTCAAAGGTAGTATATATCTTTCAAGGACCTAGGAAAAATTTTAGCCAAAAATTTATCATCAAGAAAAAATTCACTACATAAGGTTGTATAGGTGGCAAAATGGTTAGAAGGATCACCCTTCCCCCCATATTTCTTGAGTCTAGGCACCTCTACACCTTGTGTTATTGGTGTTTTCCATATATCCAAGGACAATGGACCTCTTTTGACATAATATGTAGGTGGGCCATTTTGGTTTTGGTTGATGGTGGAAACTTGTTTTTGAAGAGATGAAATGGTTTTGAAAATTTTGATTTATGAGAGGGTCATTACTTGTATTATGAGATGGAGGTGAAAAAGGTAAAGGTGTGTATGTGTTTGAAGGAAAAGTCAATGGAATTCTTATGGGTGGTCAGGTGGTAGGAGATATGACATGTGATGCCACAAAGGTACTAGGGTTGCTAGCAAAAATACCTAAGGAATGACATTACTACTCAGTTGCATTGTTGTTGTGTCTTGAGGGTTGGTATAGGTAGGAATAGAGGCAATTATTGTGGGAGGATGAATTTAAATTCCTCCTTGGCTAGTGACATTGTTCATAGGTAAAGGACAACTAGTGGTTGAGGTGATTTGTTTTCCAAAAAAATGAACTATGTTATGCACAAGGTCAAGTCCATCTTCACTTTCAAGCATGCGGTGAATGTTATCTATAGTAGGGATGGAAGTGGTTGAAATTTTGTCATTTTGCACTTGGTGTTGTAGGTTTTCTAAATCTTCATGAATTTGAATTACATTTTCTTGTGGAACACTATCAATCCTTGTTTCAATATGCATCACACTACTTGAATGCAAAGAGTTGTTAAGGGTATGGTCTATACCTAATGTACTAGTGTCAATATTAGGAGTGAAAGAGCTAGAAAACTTAAGATCCAAAATGATTGTGCTATCACGAGATGACATGAGTTTTGAACTTCGTCTCACTATAGGATTAGCTATAAGACACCAAATAATCATGCAAGGGATACTAAATGCAAGATAAATGCAAATGCAATATAAGATAAGTACAATGAAATGACTGAAAAAAACTTTGTAAACTAAAAGAGAAAGGTATCAATAGCAAACAATAGCACAAAAATAGAGTTTTTAATTTTGGGAAATGTAGTGCAAAATCAAAATTAGGACTAAATCGCCCAAAGGGGCGTATGAGTCCCAATGGGGTTTTTTTTCATAAATTTTAGAAAATTTCAACTGATTTTTATGCTTTTTATGTTGTATGATCTGTAACCTAAGTGCAAATGCAAATTTTATATGAATTTCAATGATTTGTGATGAAAAAATGTAAGCTATATGCACTTTCACTAATGCAAGAATTAGAAACCCTAGAATGCCAATTAACTTATGCAAACCCTAATTGAATGCTAATGCAAGAAATATCTAGGATGATAATCCACTCCAAATTAGAATTATGATGTTCTAAATGTAGGCTCACCAAAATGAAAACACAAAAAATGGGGGAGTGCTTTCGTATGGCTTAGAACATAGAGCAAAACCCACTTTCCAATTATCTCATTGAAGGGAAAGCTTAAAGATCTCAATCTTAAGTAGGAGAAAGAGATCTTGCAATAGGGTTGGTTCTCTTAGGGTTTGATTGTAAACTAATTAGGGGTTCACCACTAATCTAGGGCTTGGAAAGACAATTGAAATGCAAGTTGTAATTCTTAACCCTAATATGATGCAATACTTCAATAATGACCTAAAAATGCATATAAAATAGAATAGAAAGTTGTAAGATGAAATGTGTGCACCTGGAAATCTAATGAAAGTTGAATGAATTCCTACAATTTTGAAAACACTAATTTTAAAGTTGCTTGGGACTCATACACCAGACTAGGCGATTTAGTCCCAGATCTAGCTTTCTGTGTAGAAATTGGAATCTAGCAAATGGGTGTTTGAAACTACAAAAACCTAAAAATTGAACTAAACTGGGACTCATACGCTAGAACTGGTTGATAAGTCTAGTGAGGGTTTTCTTAAGCTTCATATTCTAAATCTAGTCTTTAATGTATGCTCTATACTTCCCAATTGGTTTCGGGATCTGAAACCCTAATTTGTAGCCTGTAGAAGTCTTCCAAGTATATTCAATGCAAGGAGACAACTTTGACAACTTTCTCCAAACTTTCTCTTCAATGTTTCTTCAACCTAAACATGCAAATCACATACTAGAGAGAGGGGAAAATGTTTTTTTGTTAGTGGAAAGGGATTTTCCTTGGTCAAACCCCATTTTGGTAATAAAACCTTGAAATGAAATGAAATAGAAATGGAGAATGATGAATGAACAAAATATGATGTTTCAACTCACCAAACCCTAGAAATAAAGTGCTAAAAACATGTATGAAGTGGCTCTAATGGATGTAGATCTTGACTCTTGCTTGATTAGGATAGATCTTGAATGAAATGCTAGCTTGAATCATGAAACCCTAAACCACAATTGTTAGCTCAAAAACAAACATGATGCATGAAGACATTGACATGATGCTTAATGCCTAAATAATGCTCTAAAATGTTTCATAATCAGCTCTTGAAGACTCTTGAATGCTCTTGTGAACTCCAATTCATGAATACTTGTAGGCCTAGTAGGATGATATCTTGAATGCTTATCTTGTTAGGTGAAAATGAGTGAAAGAACCTTGTATTTATACTTAATTACGCCAAATTTCTTAAAATTACAATAAGGACAAAATCCCACCAAGAATTTGAATTAATTTTAATTTTTGGCCACACAGGACTCATACACCAAAGGTGGAATATGAGTCCCATTAGGCATAATTTAGGGGACCAATTGAAAAAATTCTTAGAAAGGTATGAAATCAATATTAGAACCCAAAACCCTAGGTGGGACGCATATGCCCAAGGTTGTGTATGAGTCCCAAACCACCAAATCTAGGCCACACAACTTAAAAAAACTGAATTACGATTGGATGTTAATTTATGTCGATATTATCCTCAAAAAGATGCATTAAATGAGGCTTATGGATGCAAAATAATGCCAATTAAAGCATAAAGAAGCCCAATTATTTATGAAAACCCTAGAAAAGTGTGAAAGTGTGTTACAACACTTTACAACACATTAAATAAGGTAAAATTAAGTTTATTTAGTTCACAAGGGCTCAAGACCTAATGTAAATGTGTCAAACACATTACAACACTAAATCAAAGCAACTATAAGTTCAGTTTAACAAGGACAGCCCAAACAAGCTCAAGAAAATGTAAAGGCATACTTTTTCCATTGCCACACAAGATAATTTGGAAGGTTGGAGGAGTTGCTTATGAAGTTGAGCTCCTGTTTAAAGATAGAAAAATCCATAATGTCTTCTACATCTCATACCTAAAGAAGGTTTTGGGATTGACTATATCTCCTACTACTGAGTTACCACCCCTAAATGGTGAAGGGAAACTCATCCTTATTCTTTGTGATTAATACTAGGGTCAAGAATTTAAGGAGCCAGAGTATAACAAAGTATCTTATCAAATGGAAGGACTTGCCAATTGAAGATGCTACTTGACAAGGAATTAATATTTTAAAGCATCCAAATTTTCATTAGTTGGGGACAAAAAGTTATGGGAAGGGAGGATTTGTTATTTCCCTTTTTATTGAAAGATATTTGTTGATTTGAATATGGGATTCCTATCACATTCCTTTGTAGGATATCATCTCAATATCTAGCTTGGTACATAGCATATGTAGTAAAGTTCCCACAACATGTTTGCAGCTCATGAGAGAAGGATCATCTACCAGGAGGATGTTGTCATCAGAAGATTTGTAGCTCAATCTAACTATGCTAGCACATAGTCAATTTTGGGAATCCTTTTTTATTCCATTTCAAGAGCATGTTCAAGTCTGTGGCTTGGAACATAGAACCTATGATGACACACACATCATATCCAAATCTTAAGGAAGAAGGATTGGGAACCAAAGAGATATTACTATTAGAAGTTGAATGTGCTAGTCAATTGGCACTCCCTCTTACAGGGTTGAAGGATAAGGCATTATGGGATCATGTAGAGGTAACGAAAAAGTTTCAACAAGTTGGAATGGGCAGGGAAAACATGTGGATGGGGTCATAGGAGGGCACACTTATTCTAACGGAATCTATATTTTCCTTAAGGCCAACCTAGTATAGCATGTGGGGAATTCAAATTCTGGCTTTGGCACCAATTGGGCTCAAGGAAAACCTATTCTTTAAGGGTAATTATTGTCACATAAATTTATGGAGTAAATTAATGTGATGGTATCATATTATTATTTTATTCTCTTATAAATTTGGGACACTTGTGTTCTATTTTCCTTTTGTAGATTGAAACCCATAGGATTTGTGTTCATGGTGTAAAAACCCATTGTTCACTAGGATCAAAGTATAAAACCCCTTTTGTTCATGAGGGAATTCTAATTCAACGTTCATAAATAAGATTCAAGAATTTGTACGGAGGCTAGTACTGTTGTTTGATCTGCGTTTGATACGGAAAATAATTCTAGATCATTGATCTTAATATTTCATGACATGTATTCTGGTGTTTTCATTGTATTTTGGTATAATATCTATTGTGCCTATCTTGTTGTGTTTGAATTCATCCAAAATCAATATTTTTTACAAATTATATTTAGGGATATTACAGTATATGAAGAAAATTTGAACCTACAACTAGGTGATTAGCAAGTTTAAGATTCCTTGTGCCTTTCATTATAATTATATAGTTCCATTACTTCCAAGTAATGGAATCTTTGTATAATAATCTCTTCACAAATCTTCTCATCATTATATTTTAGATCTCCATGGTGCTCCAAAATATTGGAGAATATTTTTTTGAGAATGCATACATTAGAAGTTTATATATTGCTTTAAAACAATGCCTGAAATGCATGACAATGTGCATGCTAAGAGAATTTTAATAGTTGTATTATTTTTAGCTATGTTTTATAGTTTATTTTAAGGGGCGATGGGCTTTATAAAAGATATTTTTCTTTATTTTTGAAATAAATCCTATAATAAGAACAAATAATTCTAAGGAAGATCTCTATTGAGACATGATGTAATCGAGTTGAATCAATACAATACTAGTGTGTGCTAAAAATAATTTTTATTTGCTATTCTAGTTTCAAAATCACACTAAAGTAGACAATCACACTTTTAGGGGTCCAAGTGCACCAATGCTAGGAAGACGAGATGACAATGATAAAGAGGGATGATCAAGATTCCATGGTAAACCAACATAGGCACAAAAGAACACACATGAAAATGATATAAAGAGCAACAACAAGCCACAAGCATACACTTTCAAAGAAAAAATAGAAAAGATGAATAAAGGAAAAATAGGGGTGGATCAAGCTTCAATCATTTTTCCATCATGATATGGATCAGATCTAGGTTGTTTTTCCAAAAATGCACACTCACTCTAAGGAAATGGAACTTCAAGCTATCCACAAGGTGAGTAATCTAAGAAGGTAAGACACATATACACATGTCTGGTATGTGCTCACACACACACACACACGAGTGGCTAAGGGAAATTTATGCCTTGGTTGGGATTCCTTTAAAACAATTCCAAAGTTATACCTCCTGATATCTTTGATAAGACACCACAAAAAAATGAACTTTGAGCTTCATGAGGCAAGAAAAGCTTCGTATCCTTGGAACTCATGAACAAAGAAGATGGCTCCATAGGCATGCAAGGTGTATTATGCAAGGTGGCCATATAACTGAAAATGAAAATGCAACAATAAGGAACATTCAAAGGAGTCTCGATTAGTTCACATAAGGTCTTTAACCTAGGGCACATTGTGCCTAATGTCTCCAGGAGAGGACCAATCAAAGAATAGAAGATTCACAACTTAGGGGATGAAGTGTGTTGCATCAAGCCACTAAGAGGAATATAATATGCTTAGATCACTCTCCTGAAGGACATCACATCCAATGTCATCCACAAAGAAAAAGACACATTGCATAAAGTAAGAAGACTACACCATGAAACATAAAATGCAAAAGAATAATGCCAATGTATGCCCCCCTTTAAAGAATTTTTTTAACACTGTACTATGAGCAACTACTTTAAAGTAGCAAATGATAAATGCTAACAATAAAGAAGACATGAGAGCTAACTTGGAAAGCCCTATGCCAAGTCATATTTTTCCAAATAAAGCTATCTCATGCAAAAAGAAAGGAAAAGATAGGGGTTGCCCCCAAAAATGAAAATCCAAACACATAAGGGATCTATGGATTTGGGGTCAGTATGTTCTTGCTACAATGTTTTAGAGAGGTTGAAATTGTCATCATTCCCCAAATACTCATAGAATTGGAAGAATGACACAAAAGAGTGAAAACAAAGAAAAACCTTTTGGGTCAACATGGAAGAGACATGAATATCTTGGTGCCTTGCATCATCCCCAAAAGGAAAACACAAGATAAAGAAAATATAGAAGGAAATTTTTTTGAGTCAACATGGAAGAGACATGAATGTCTCAATGCCTTGCGCCGTCCACAAAAGGAAAACACAAGACAAAGAAAAGATAAAAGGAAAGGATAAAATATTTATGACATATAGAAGAATGAAGGTACAAATAGAGGAATGTTGTGAAGAGAGATACATCAAACAAAACATTGCGAGGGATCACATTACGCACATGCAATCACACAAAAGACAAAGAAAAAGAAATAATGCTAAAGAGTAGTAAAGCACATGTGAGTCAACCTAAAGAAGGGTTTTCAAATCCCAATAATGTTCATTGTATGTTGAAGGTGGAAAACTAGTCAAAGGGACAATAGCAAGTGTCAAACTATACCAAGTTCAAAACTCTTTTTAGGAGAATTGTCAATTAATATCATAGAAGAGGAAACAAATGAATTCAATTCATTATGCACTTCCTCATAAATTTTAGCAATCTCCTCATCATCATCTAAATTAATCACAACAGGAGTTCAAATGATAATGTCCAAAGAATGGTTTAACTCTTGTTGTGGTTTCATTATATAGGATCTTTTTGTTTTGGTGAAGGGGGAGACTCATCATACAATTTTTCAATCGAGTTTGGATCTTGATTTTCTTTGTTTATTTCTACATTTAACCTACTAGCAAGGGCACGATGTCTACGCCTACACTCTCTAGCACCTCTATTTATTTTAGTTATGTTTCCAAGTTGTGTTTGTGTAGGAGTGGGATGATGAACCATAGGTTTCTTTTCTTCCCCAAGGGGAGGAATGGAAAGAACCACATGAGGTTGTTCAACGACTTTCTCGTTGACTTTGTAAACATGTTTTATTCTAGGAGGTGTGATGTTTTCATTGTCTCTTGGTATTTTGTAGGAAGTAGGTTAAGGTTTTGTCTTAGGTTGGTCTTGGCTATTTAGAATTTCTTTAGGTTCAATCATGGTTTCATCAAGGATGGTAGGCTCAGTGGTGAGTGGAGGCATCTTTTGGAGGGATAATTATGCTATTTTATTTTCCTTGAACTTTTGATAAGATTTCAAAAAGAAGTATTCTCATGGTTTGATAGGTTCTATAGGCTTGAGCCAAAAGAAATCTAAGGAAAAGTTTCCATGGGAAGACAAAAGGTTAAAGCCACTATGATGGACAATGAAAATTTCATTTTCCAAGGGAAAACTTAAGCATGTACAACTGAAGGGATTGCATTCATGGAGTGAAGCCCTAGATAGCCTAGCTTCACATGAAATTGGTCTGACTGCAGGATGATGGAGAATGAGATATCTAATGTTTTTGGTCCTATTTGTAAAGGAAAGGTGATCAATCCCATTCTAGGGCAAGCAAAATCATTATGCGTCTTGATCCATGCTTTCAGTTTATCATATATCTTGATAGAGTTCATGCAAAAGTAAAAATTCTTCGGTGACCAAATTCTCCCCACAAACGAGATCTATTAATATCCCATTAGTGGGCTTGTCATAGATTCGGCTGACTATGTAAAGAGGACCATCGGGTGCATGTTTAAGTATATCTTGTGAGGAGAAAGAAATCTCAAGAGGATTTTTAGTTTGGACTTTATGAGGAATAATGTTTATCACTCCTAACATATCATCCATAGGATCATTATCTATAGGATCATGTTGAATAGCATCATTGTTATCATCATTTGTATCAACATGCATCACATCATTCTTCGCAGTTTTTTTGGATTTGACAAATGAAATGTTATGATTCGGCATAGGGTTGGTAAAAATTTGCAAGTTTTTGTTAGGAGGGGCAATGGACTTATCTCCTTGATCACTAACACCTCTAATGGAAAGATGACTAGAATCAATGAGGTCTTGCACAAGATGTTTAAGATGCTTCCAATGTTTTGTGTTGTGTCCATTTTTTCTATGATAATGATAATGACAATAAGAATTTGGTCTATATTTTGCAGGTAATGGTTTATTAGGAGCAGGAGCCTTAATGGGAGGCAAGGTAATCATTTTATGTTCTATGAGTTGTGAAATTGTGTTGTGAATGGTATCGAGTAATGGAGTGAATTGCCTTTTTGGGTCCACATAGCTAAAGGGTATTGAGGCTTTAATAACAACTACAAGTGGTTATTGAAATTATAATTTATTTATTGAGGGGGATTGAATTGGAGGAAGCCTTTATTCTATTTTCTAAAAGGTTGATAATTGTTGTGATTTGTGGACTCAGATTTCTCAGTATGGCTAGAGCTGGATTTTGTATCTCAACTACTAAATAATTTTGATAATCATAGAGGGTGGTATATAAGTGCATGAAGGAGGGGAATTTCATCATGGTAATTTTATCTTGTATCTTTGAAAATTATCTATGAAAATATTTTGAAGGTGAGGGTCAGGAACCTTGACATCGATTTGGGAATAAAGTGATTCATAATGAGAGATAAAATTTGTAATATTTTCTTCTTGTTGTTGTTTGCATATAATCAATTTGGCCAAGGTCATCTTAGGGGTCATATGCACTTGGAAATGGTTTATAAATGCCTCAAAAATTTCATTGAATGAATTAATTAAATTTTTTGGTAATGAAGAGAACCATTCAAAGGCAGTATATATACTTCAAGGACCTAGGAAAAACTTTAGCCAAAAATTTATCATCAAGGAAAAATTCACTACATATGGTAGTATAGGTGGCAAGATGGTTAGAAGGATCACCCTTCCCCCCATAGTTCTCGAATCTAGGCACCTCTACACCTTGTGTTATTGGTGTTTGCCATAGATCCAAGGACAATGGACTTCTTTTGACATAATATGTAGGTGGGCCATTTTGGTTTTGGTTGATGGTGGAAACTTGTTTTTGAGGGGATGAAATGGTTTTGAAAATTTTGATTTATGAGAGGGTCATTACTTGTATTATGAGATGGAGGTGAAAAAGGTAAAGGTGTGTATGTGTTTGAAGGAAAATTTCATCAAATGCTTATGGGAGGTCAGGTGGTAGGAGATATGATGTGTGATGCCACAAAGGTACTAGGGATGCTAGCAGAAATACCTGAGGAATAACATTACTAGTTGGTTGCATTGTTGTTGTGTCTTGAGGGTTGGTATAGGTAGGAATAGAGGCAATTATTGTGGGAGGATGAATTTTAATTCCTCCTTGCCTTGTGACATTGTTCATAGGTAAAGGACAACTAGTGGTTGAGGTGATGTGTTTTCCAAAAAATTGAACTATGTTATGCACAAGGTCAAGTCCATCTTCACTTTCAAGCATGTGGTGAATGTTATCTATAGTAGCGATGGAAGTGATTGAAATTTTTTCATTTTTCACTTAGCATTGTAGGTTTTCTAAATATTCATGAATTTGAATTACATTTTCTTGTGGAACACTATCAATCTTTGTTTCAATATCCATCACCTACTTGAAGGAAAAGATTTGTTAAGAGTATGGTCTATACCTAATGTACTAGTGTCAATACTAGGAATGAAAGAGCTAGACAACCTAAGATCCACAATTATTGTGCTATCACAAGATGACATGAGTGTTGAACTTCATCTCACTATAGGATTAGCTATAAGACACCAAATAATCGTGCAAGGGATACTAAATGCAAGATAAATGAAAATGCAATATAAGATAAGTATAATGAAATGACTATAACAAAAACTCTATAAACTAAAATAGAAAGGTATCAACAACAAACAGGAGTACAAAAACAAAGTTTTTAAATCTAGAAAATTTAGTGCAGAATCAACATTTAGACTAAATCGCCTAGAGGGGTGTATGAGTCCCAATGGGGTTTTCTTTCATAAATTTTAGAAATTTTCAAGTGATTTTTATGTGATTTATGTGGTGTGATTTGTAACGTAAGTGAAAATTCAAATTTTATATGAATTTCAATGATTTGAGATGCAAAAATGTAAGCTATATGCACTTTCACTAATGCAAGAATTAGAAACCCTAGAATGCCAATTAACTAATGCAAACCCTAATTGAATAATAATGCAAGCAATATCTAGGATTATAATGCATTCCAAGTCAAAATTATGATGTTCTAAATGTAGGTTCACCAAAATGAAACAATGGAAAATGGGGGAGTGCTTTCGTATGGTTTAGAACATAGAGCAAAACCCACTTTCCAATTATCTCATTGAAGGGAAACCCTAAAGATCTCAATCTTAAGTAGGAGAAAGAGATCTTGCAATAGGGTTGTCTTAGGGTTTGGTTGTAAACTAATGAGGGGTTCAACATTAATCTATGGCTTGGAAAGATAATTGCAATGCAAGTTGTAATTCTTAACCCTAATATGATGCAATACTTCACTAATGACCTAAAAATGCATATAAAATAGAATAGAAAGTTGTAAGATGAAATGTGTGCACTTGGAAATCTAATGAAGGTTGAATGAAGTCCTAAAATGTTGTGAACACTAATTTTAAAGCTTCCTGGGACTCATACATGAGACTAGGTGATTTAGTCCTAGATCTAGGTTTCTGTGCAGAAATTGGAATCTGGAAAATGGGTGTTTGAAACTGCAAAAACCTAAAAATTGAACTAAATTGGGACTCATATGCTAGAACTGGTGTATTAGTCTAGTTAGGGTCTTCTCAAGCTTCAAATTTTGAATTTTTTCTTCAATGTATGCTCTATACTTCCCAATTGGTTTCTAGATCCGAAACCCTAATTTGCACCCTGTAGAAGTCTTCCAAGTATCTTCAATGCAAGGAGATAACTTTGACAACTTTCTCCAAAATTTCTCTTCAATGTTTCTTCAACCTAAACCTACAAATCACACACTAAAGAGAGGGGAAAATATTGTTTTGCTAGTGGAAATGGGTTTGCCTTGGTCAAACCCCATTTTGGTAATCAAACCTTGAAATGAAATGAAATAGGAATGGAGAATGATGAATGAACAAAATATGATGTTTCAACTCACCAAACCCTAGCAATAAAGTCCTAAAAACACATATGAAGTGGCTCTAATGAATGTAGATCTTGACTATTGCTTGAGTAGGATAGATATTGAATGAAATGCTAGCTTGAATC
Source organism: Sequoia sempervirens (assembly GCA_007258455.2). Lineage (NCBI taxonomy): Eukaryota > Viridiplantae > Streptophyta > Pinopsida > Cupressales > Cupressaceae > Sequoia > Sequoia sempervirens. Next base: position 279,425,035 of record VDFB02086081.1, on the reverse strand, counting down.
ATGAAACCCTAAACCACAACTATTAGCTCAAAAACAAGCATGATGCATGAAGACATTGACATGATGTTGGATGCTTGAATAATGCTCTAAAATGCTTGATAATCAGCTCTTGAAGACTCTTGAATGCTCTTGTGAACTCCAATTCATGAATACTTGTAGGCCTAGGATGATCTCTTGAATGCTCATCTTGTTAGGTGAAAATGAGTGAAAGAACCTTGTATTTATACTTAATTACACCAAATTTCTTGAAGTTACAACAAGGAGGGTAAAATCCCACCAATAATTTGAACTAATTTTAATTTTTGGCCACACAGGACTCATACGCCCAAGGTGGTGTATGAGTCCCATCAGGCATAATTTATGGGACCAATTTAAAAAATGCTTAGAAAGGTGTGAAATCAGTATCAGGACCCAAAACCCTAGGTGGGACGCATATTCCCAAGGTTGTGTATGAGTCCCAAAGCACCAAATCTGAGCCACAACCTAAAAAAACTAGAATTATGATTGCATGTTAATTTATGTTGATATTATCCTCAAAAAGATGCATTAAATGAGGCTTGTGGATGCAAAATAATGCCAATTAAAGCATAAAGAAGCCCAATTATTTATGAAAACCCTAAAAAAGTGTGAAAGTGTGTTACAACACTTTACAACAGCTTAAATAAGGTACAATTAAGTTTATTTAGTCCACAAGGGCTCAAGACCTAATGTGAATGTGTCAAACATATTACAACACTAAATCAAGGCAACTTTAAGTTTAGTTTAACAAGGAGGGCCCAAACAAGCTCAAGGAAATGCAAAGGGATACTTTTTCCATTGCCACACAAGATAATTTCGAAGGTTGGAGGAGTTGCTTATGAAGTTGAGCTCCTGTTTAGAGATAGAAAAATCCATAATGTCTTCCACATCTCATACCTAAAGAAGGTTTTGGGATTGAATATATCTCCTACTACTGAGTTACCACCCCTAGATGATGAAGGGAAAATCATCCTTATTCTATGTGATTAATACTAGGGTCAAGAATTTAAGGAACCAAAGTATAACAAAGTATCTTGTCAAATGGAAGGACTTGCCAATTGAAGATGCTACTTAGCAAGGACCTAATATTTTAAAGCATCCAAATTTTCATTAGTTTGGGACAAAAAGTTATGGGAAGGGAGGATTTGTTATTTCTCTTTTTATTGAAAGATAGTTGTAGATTTGAATATGGGATTCCTATCACATTCCTTCGTAGGATATCATCTCAATATGCGGTTTGCTACATAGAATATGTATTAAAGTTCCCACAACATGTTTTGAGCTCATGAGAGAAGGATCATCTACCAGGAGGATGTTGTCATCAGAAGATTGGTAGTTCAATCTCACTTTGCTAGAACATAGCCGATTTTGGGAAACCTTTTGTATTCCATTTCAAGAGCATGTTGAAGTGTGTGGCTTGGAACATAGCACCTATGATGACACACACATCGTATCCAAATCTTAAGGAAGAAGGATTGGGAACCAAAGAGATATTACTATTAGAAGTTGAATGTGCTAGTCAACTGGCACTCCCTCCTACAAGGTTCAAGGATAAGGAATTATGGGATCATGTAGAGGTAATGAGAAAGTTTCAAGAAGTTGGAATGGGTAGGGAAAACATGTGGATGGGTTCACAGGAGGGCACACTTATTCTAAAGGAATCTATATTTTCCTTAAGGCCAACATAAGATAGCATGTGGGGAATTCAAATTCTAGCTTTGGCACCAATTGGGCTCAAGGCTGACCTATTCTTTAAGGGGTATTATTAGAACATAAATGTATGGAGTAAATTCATGTGAGAGTATCATATTATTATGTTATTCTCTTATAAATTTGGGACACTTGTGTTCTATTTTCCTTTTGTAGATTGAAACCCTTTGGATTTGTGTTCATGGTATGAAAATCCAATGTTCACTAGGATCAAAGTATAAAACCTATTTTTTTCATGAGGTAATTCTCATTCAAGGTTCATATATAAGATTCAAGAATTTTTAGGGAGGCTAGTACTGTTGTTTGATCTGTGTTTGATATGTTAAATAATTCTAGATCATTGTTCTTAATATATTATTCATGTATTCTGGTGTTTTCATTGTATTTTGGTATAATATCTATTGTGCCTATCTTTTTGTGTTTGAATTCATCCAAAATCAATATTTTTTACAAATTATATATTAGGGATATTACTGTATATGAAGAAAATCTGAACCTACAACTAGGTGATTGACAAGTTTAAGATTCCTTGTGCCTTTCATTATAATTATATAGTTCCATTACTTCCAAGTAATGGCATCTTTGTAGGATGATCTCTTCAAAAATATTCTCATCATTATATTTTAGATGTCCATGGTGCTCCAAAATATTGGAGAATATTTTTTTGAGAATTCATACATTAGAAGTTTATATGTTGCTTTAAAACAATGCCTGAAATGCATGACAATGTGCATGCTAAGAGAATTTTAATAGTTGTATTATTTTTAGCTATGTTTTATAGTTTATTTTAAGGGGCTATGGGCTCTATATAAAAGATTATTTTCTTGTTTTTTGAAATAAAGCCTATAATAAGAAAAAATAATTCTAAGGAATATCTCTATCGAGACATGATGTAATCGAGTTGAATCAATACAATATTGTTGTGTGCTAAAAGTAATTTGTGTTTACTATTCTAGTTTCTATTTATTGTCTATGTCTTAGAATCTAAAAGTGGTATCAAAGTGTAGGTGAGAGCAAGGTTGAGAAAACAAGCTTGTAGGAAGATTTAAAGATTAGAATATTACTGTTATTCAAGAGATCAATTGTTGCATAAATGAAGTTGGAGCCAAATATATAGACAAGGCTCGTTATTTGTGATTGTTCATAGCTATTTTTATTATGACCAACATGTAGCCGACAACTGCACTAAAATAAATTACACAATATTTTATTTAAAATGAAAAGAAGGATTTTCCCTATATGTAAAAGTCGTCGATTTAAGGGAGTAGTATTTTATTGAAGAAGTCAAAAGCAATTAGATGAAACATCATAAATTAAAGTTATATTCAAAGAAGAAATCACCCAAACCTACGACTACTCCAAGGGAAATTATTGTCCACATTTTAAAAATTGTAGAATGAATTTGAATCAAAGTTTTGTATTCCATTGTCATAGCAAATTGTCATTTTTGTGTCTCTGCTTTTACCTTCAAAGTGGTATCAAAGCATAGGTAATGTAAAGAAGGTCCAGCTGCTAGGAAGAAGAATTTTTTCCTCCACTAAAGGAGGTTGTAGATAGGAGAAAAGAAAGATCAAAATTTCCACTAGACAAGTCCCCACTTGAAAGCTGAGTTTTGCATATCAAAGAGGAAGATCGAAGAGTTATAGTTGAACTTCATGAGATCGTTGTAAAGCTAGCTAAGAGGATTTGTAGCCATAGGAAAAGAAGAATACATCATAAATGTTATACTTGAAGAAGAAAAATATCAATTGTAGAAGTATGACCAAGTAGGATATTATTCTATTAAACCACAATGTTTGTAATCGATTGGAGAATTGGAGAAGTCATATATTTTTTAATTATCTAGGTTGTTGCATGTGAAAAATCATTGATTGAGAAGATAAAGAAAGGGTTCCATGATCTACATAAGAGGAAGTCACCCCAAATCAAGTCAAAGTGATTAAAATATTTTTATGAAGCTATAAGTTGTTTGTAAGCATTTTCTAAGCCAATCAGACAAGTGTGTAGAGATATCTAAGAAGGTTCATGATTCCAATCAATCATATTATCATTCAATGGGAAAGATTGGTAAAAAAGAAAAAGAAAGAAACTACAAATTTAATATGTGAGGAAGATAGTTTGAAAGATGAATTGTTGAAGCTTAAAAGGTGAAACATATAATTGATAGAAAAGATAAAGGAGTTAGGAAAGAATATTTATGAAAATTCATGCGAAAATGATATTCTTGAAAAAACAATTAAAGAAAGTGAAAAATAAAAATGAAGAGATAGAAGGAAGATTGAAGTTGTTTGATGAGGTCAAGAATAAGATTGAAAGAAAAACCAAAGTTGTTAGAGAAATAAAATGATTGTTAAAAATAAATTCATCTATTTGTGATGCCTCATATGGTACGAACAATTTTTTTTCTTCCTTTGATATGGCTGATGTAGCTAAAGATTCTTTAGGTAAAGAATGTGAGATTGAAGATAAAGATGTAGTTGAATCTACAAATTTTGTAGGTTGTGATGCTAATAACAGAGGATGGTTTGAAAATAATGTTGGCTTAAAAATTATGAAAAGAATGGGATATGCAAGAAAATGTTTGGGAAAGTATGGATGAGGAATTAGAGAGTCCATTCAACGAATTATGAATCCAAAGAATGAAGGCCTTGGATAAGATAGGAAAGATATCAATTATGTTACAAACATTATAGGTAATAAATTAGTTCAAAGAATAGAATGTATGCAATGTTTTAATTATCATAGGGAACTACATAAAAATGAAAAGTGTCGAGATCTTCATTCTTGTTCTATTTGTGGATTGAAGAGTCGTTTTGAAAAAAATATATTCGAATAGAGAGTGGAATGGACAATCTATGAAAGATTGTATGTAGATTAATTAAGGATGGATTGATGGATCCAGTTGGGAAAATGTTACAAATATGTTCAAAAGGTTGCACAAGCCTAAATTTTCACATGTTAAAATAAATAGTGGCTAAACAAAGTTTGAATGTTTGAGTCAAGTGGTTGATGACTCTTTATTATGATTGGTACATTGAAAGGTGTCATGTAATTTGAGAGACTATGAGTCTTCTCTATGCTAGAAAAAAGAAGGGAAAATATTGTATTCTCTCAAAAGGGAAAGAAATGAGTAAATTGGTGGTTTACTTCTGCAAGAAATTTCCTAAGTGGGTCTATAAGAATAGAGTGATGGTAATGTTGAATAACAAGTTTAAAAGGTTTGATTTTTGGAACTCCAAGATCATCTTGTGAGTCTACTCAACATCAAGGTGGAGTATGTTGGCAAAATGATGTCAAAAATGCATGAAGTAGAAGTTTATTTATTGGTTTAAAACAATGCATGATAATGTGCATGTTAAGAGATTATTTTAATAGTTGTCTATGCTATTTTTAGTTGTACATGTTATAATTTACTTTAAGGGGCTACAAGATCTATAAAAGAAAATTTTCTTGTTCTTTGAAATACAACCTATAATTAGAACAAAGAATTCTAAGGAAGATCTCTATTGAAGCATGATGTAATCAAATTGACTCAATAGAATATTGGTGTGTGTTAATAAATATGTATTTGCTATTGCAGTTTCTGTTTATCCTCAGTGTTTTAGAACCTACAAAAAATCACATAAATATGGAAAATATCAAGATTTCAATTGATGAACTTATAAAACATTTTTTTAAATGTAAAGGTAAGAGCTAGGCTATTTGTTTGCATTTAACATGATAAACAATACACCCACAATCACATTGAACATGAGCAAATATCCAATAATGACACCATTCAGGATTCAAAATTCAAAAATTATATTGTTGCTTCCCAAAAAAAATCAAGATTTAAAGTTTAAATTTAAATATGAATTGAATAAATAAATTTGTTCTAAATTTCTAAATACATGTTACCAACTCAAATTTTATATTTTTTAGAGTATTTACATTGTAATTGTTCAAATACTCTTTTTGAAATTTACAAATACTGTTTAAAATAAATGCAATAAATTCTCATTAACAAGTATGATAGATATTTCATTATAAATATTAAAAAATAAAAATAAAAAAAATTGTGTAATTGTGATTGGATAAATATATGTTATAACATTCTGTCAAACAAATCAGGTACGTTAGTTGCAAATGATCACTCTTAGAAATAATTGTGTTAAGCAGTTTGTAACCCTGTTTATATTTGATACCTAAGATATCATTTTAAGAAACTCTATCCAATTGTTCATTTGTAATTCCAATACCCCGATTCTTCACATTTTTATATTCCAACTTGAAATTCTTAGCAGAATTTCAATGACGAACCAAATTCTAGATTCTACTTTAATTTATGGCGGTGTAAAATGTCCAAAGGCTCCACAAATTTGCTATGAAGCTTCAAGATCCAAGATCAACAGTATAGCAAAAGAGTAGGATCAAATCAAAATTTAGAATGTGCTATTTAAGAAGCTATCATTTTCTTTGAAGGGTTAAACACCCCATGAGTATTTTCTAACTTTTGTAATTGTAATTGGCAAATGGAAAAAGTACAGCATCACTCAGCTTGTTACAGCATTTACTTAAAATTTTATAAATCATTTTCCTGCAGTTCCTACAATCATTGTTTTCTGTGAGCTAAAATTTCTTCTATGGTTTGTCTGAGCAACCAAAAAAAATCCACCTTCCATTATGCTTCGATGGGTGTTCCAAACCTGCTCCAGGTGCCATTTGATGGTGTGCGCAGGAGAAGATGTTGGTGAAGGATGTGGAATTCTGTTTTGTATCTGTCAATCGCATTTTCTAGGGTGTCTTTAAAGCCTCTTTAACAAACCTATTATGCATTTTTCTTGCAACCAGGGAATTCTATCTTGAGGAGTTTCTTTGTTTTTGAGTAAGAGCGGAATTCATGAAGTGGAGGCTTTCCATGTGTGGAGGTACAGCCCGCACATTTTACTTTTTATTTTCCTTTTATGGCTTTGCGAAAGTAAGGTGCATGGAAGGTCATTGCGTAAGGACACAAAGACTTTAGGGTTTTTCTTTACCTGTATGTGTGTTCTACAATTTCATTCTTACAAGGGATTTGCACTTTTTTCTCTTATGCATTGTGGGATTTTGGGAAGTGGAAGGACACGAAAGAATGGGAGTTTTGGGCCAATATTCACATTTCAATCAAATGTTTGTTTTCCGTTTTTATCAATTTAAATCAAAACAATGATTAATTTAAATTATCAATTTAATGAGTTCAAAAATTAAGAGAATGGTTATAGAATTGTATTTTTTATTTTATTTTTTAATTTGAATCACTTCAAATTTTAAAGTTAATAAACACATTAATCAAAGTTTTGTATGTTCATGATGATTCCATGTGCATGTCATTGAATGTTTGAGTAAAGTATACATTGAAACATTACAACTTTGTGTTATTGAATATCAATCAATTTAATTAATCACATAATTAATTTTTTTTTAAATCACATGACAAAATTTACTTAGAGTCATGTGTCGAACTTTTAAATAATTGTAAATTCACCTTCAAATTTAAAATGTATTTGTACCAATATACATGAGCTTCATGAAGAGTCCCTTCAAGTTTAGGTTGACAAAATTTATGATTTGACATAGACTAATCTGTGATGCTTTGAGGAGACTAGAATTGAATTTAAAGTGTTTGCTACTATGACCATAAATTGACTAGTTTGATGAGTGATTTGAAAGTACAAAAAGATTGAGGACATTTGTGCCCAAGGCTTCATGACATAAATATTGAAAGAAAGAAAGGTCCATGAAAATGCTTCCTACACAAAAATTTTGAGAAGATTTTTGTGCAAATCTTAATATTTTGAGAACTACATAAAGAAGAAACTCTCATAAATATAAAATAAATAATATACCATAACACAGGTGTGTGCAAAAAATTATTTTGAGAGAAAATCCCACACTTCAAAGCAACCCAATTTATTATTTAGTAAACAACATAGTTGCAATACACTTACAGAGAAAGCCTTTGTAGGCGTAGATCACCAACCATAGATTTGGATGAATTGTAATAACTTAAAATATTTACAAAACACTTCACATATCCTTCACCTCAAACACCTAATATATGAGAGACACAATACATGAAACCATCAAATGGTGTTTAAAAAACCATGAGGTAAACCCACCCAAAATGTAGCACTAAAATATCAAGATGAGTCTACAAAATAAAAAGAGTATATTCCTTTGACCTATCATAAACTCATTATCATCCACTCACTAAATTGAGAATTTTATTTTGTGTTACATCATCTCGAACTAAATATGTCTTATCATGTGTCATAACCCACATTATAAGTTGGACAAAAAATGTAAGTCCCTCTTACAACTCTTTTATGTGTCTAACACATTTTTATATTTTTATATTTTTATATTTTTATATTTTTATATTTTTATTTGAAAGGTTGATTAGGCCTATTTTTTAAAATTGAAAGTCAACTTTATAGCCAAAAAGTTGAGTTATTTTATTTTATAACCCAAAAATTACACTATTTTTGTAATTTTAACATTAGGAACAAGGTTGAGATACCTTTCTTAACAAATATTATTGTTTTATATTTGATTAGACTAAGCTTATAAAGGGCCATCTCATGTATCTTGAAAGAATAGCATGATTTGTGGGATGATGACTAAATGACATGTAATGATTCAATGTGTATAAGTACGGGATGAGAAATAAAAATAGGGGGATATAGTGTCAAGAGAAGGGAAAAGAGTGGATGAGGTGTTTAAAGAAATAGATTGGCCATTGTGAGACATGGATTTGGGAGAGAGAAGCAAAGATCAAAAGAAAAAATGGTTTGGAAAGAAGAAGGTGACATCATAGGAGTGAAAGTGTAGCAATGTCAATATTAAATAAAATATAAGTAAAATTTTAAACTGTTTAGTAAAATAAAAAATATAAAAATTTTAATTTTAATAATTCAAATAAAAGATACCTTAAGCCTATATTTACTATTTATATTTTCTTAAGTTATATTCATTTCATTGTGGTTATAAAAATGAGCTTTAGTAATAAAATATAAGAAAATATATACATGAGATAGGAATCTAAATTAATTTTTATTACTTAAGGAAAGAGAATATAGCCATTTATTTGATGATTAATTCAAACAAATTATTGTTGAAGTATAAAATATGTTGTATACATGTTGTAGAGTATATTATGAAACATGAAATGAATGATGGCAACCCAAAAATCATGCTAGTGGCCTAATATGGAAAGAACTATTTGGAAATAGGTGAATGGACTTCTAGAGTTGATAATTAAGGATTATGGTTTTGAACATATAGTTTATGTGGTACCAATTTGTACAAATGTTGGTTACCTTGTGTCATATAATCATGAAACTTTTTAAAAAAAAATTCCTTAGCTTCTCAATCTTGTTTGTGCTTGTAGATTTTTGGATTAATTTTATGTGTTAATATTTTAGTGACAAGATTTTTTTTTTATTTGTACATGGTAAATTACCTCAATCAATCCCTTAAATTTAATATTTCAACCTTAACTTGCAAACTAGGAAAGTTCAAAGTACATGTTAGCCTAAGTATAATAGTGTAGATAATTATTGCAGTATAGAAAAATGTATCCCTTTACATTTTCACACTTATTTGGGCCCTCCCTACTAAAATTGGGCTTCTTTATGCTTTAATTGGTCCTATTTTACATCCACAAGCCTAATTTAATGCATTTTTCTCAAGATAATCCCTAAATTTAATAAATGACAAATCATGATTCAATGTTTAAGGTTATGTGTTCTAGATCTAGTGATCTAGGACTCATACACCACCTTGGGCGTATGGGTCCCACCTAGGTCTTGGGGCCTGATTTTAAACATTGCATTCAACTTAACACTTCTTCGAGTTTGTGTCCTATGTTTAAGACACTGGGACTCATACACCCAACCTAGTGTATGATTCCTTCTTTAACCAAGACCTATTTTAAATCAAATGCTTAGTGGGATTTTATTATCTTAAATCTGATTTTGGCTTGTAGTGTTGTAATTTTTGGAAATTTGGCATAAACAAGTATAAATACAAGGTTATTTCACATAATTTCTCCTAGCAAGTTTCCAAGTCATCGAATACTTTCAAGAGAGTGTTCCTAAAGCAAGCTTATGAGATCAAGAGCATTCAAGAGCTAATTATCAAGCATTTTAGAGCATCAGTTAAAGATTCAAGCGTCATGTCAAAGTCTTCATGCATCATGTGTGTTTGTCAGTTAACATTTGTGATGTAGGTTTCATTATTCAAGTGAGTAAGTATTGAGGTCAAGTTTCAAGCATTCAATCAAGAGAACTAAGATCCACATCTATTGGAGTCATTTCACATAAGTGTATAGCCTTCATTTCAAGGGTTTGGTGAGTTGCAACATTGTATTTATCCATTCATGATTCCTTCATGCTATTTTATTTCATTCAAGGTTTGATTACCAAAATGGGGTTTGACCAAGGAAAACCCCTATTCCCTAACACAACAACATTTTTTTCCTATTGATGAGTGATTGTAGATTTAGGTGAATTGGAGCTTGAAGATCCTTTGAAGACAAAGTTGAAAAAGTTGTCAAAGTTGTCAAGAAGTTGTCATGTTCATGGAAACTCACCTACAGGACATAATCAAAACTTTTAGACTTAGAGATCGAGCAAGATGAAAGCTTCAGAAGATCACTAAAGGCTATAGAAGTTTCAATCAAACCCTAATACTAGGACAAAATTTCCCCTCTGGGCATATGAGTCCTAGTATACCTCCTTTTACTAGCTTTCTGTAGATCTTGATTTGCTAGCAGAAGATTCTAGATTCTACCTAGATTCCTATAGCAGGACTAAATTTCCCATCCTAGCATATGAGTCCTAGTGCACTTCAAAAAGAATAATTTCAAAGTTACAAATCTTGCTTGGAATCCATCATTTTACCAAGTTCCTTTATATCTTATTTTTATTTGTTCATTTAATTTAATGGTTTCAAGTTTCTAGGGTTTAGTGCATGAGTGTTTGCATTTCTCCTTTGAAGCTTCATTTTAATGGTGAACCCCAGTTTAATCACATGCAAGGATAACTTTCTAGTAATCCCTTCCCTCAATTGAGTCACTTGGTTAATGGATCTTGGTTTTCTAATGAACTAGGAGTGAAATAGGTCCCCTTAGTTCCATCTCCTAAAAGGTGGAACCCTATTTGGATTTCAGTTCATTTTGGTGAACCTGACGTGAAGACCCTTGAATTTCTTATTTAGAGAACATTATATTTCTATGTCTAGACTACATTAACTTTTCATTAAATATACATTAGTTGAATTGCATTTAGGGCTTCTAAATCTTGCATTAGTGAAAAGTGCATATAGGTTGTATTTTTGCATCTTGCATCATTCAATTTCATTGGAAAAGTGTACTTGCAATAGTCATTTGAGCATACAATCTAGAAACCTTAACATCAACTCATAATTTGCTAAATTTAGTTTAAAACCTTAATTTGGGACTCATTCACCCCCCTGGGCAATTTAACTTCTCTATACAGGTTGTTTCCATATTTCTTAGAATTTTGTGTTTATTTTTTAATATTTGAACCTTCCAAAAACCCTAATTAGGACTCATTCACCCATTTAGGTGATTTAGTCCCAAATCAGGTTTGAATCTATATTTTACAACATTAAAAACTTTATTTTTGTGCTTTTGTTTGTTGTTATCAAATTGTTATTTCAGTTTGTTGGGTTCCTATTTCATTCATTTCATTAGATCCAACTTAATTTGGTTTCATTTCAAGTGCATTTGTAAACATAAGAATTGGAATTAAATTATATCATTTATCTTGTTTGCATTGCATTTAAATCTTACATTCATTGATTTTCCTTTGTATGAGCTTTACAACTTCGTTACCTATTACTAAAATTATAGTGAGACGTAGTTCGAGACTCCTGTCATCCTACAATAACACACTCATCGTGGACCTTGGGTTATCTAGCTCTTTCACTCATAGTGTTGACACTAGTTCACTAGGGATGGACCATACCTTTGACAACTCTTTACCTTAAAGTAGTATGATGAGTCTTGAAACAATGGTTGCTAGTGTCCCTCAAGAAAACATAATACAAATCCATGAAAAACTAGAAAACCTACAAAACCTAGTCAGTATTGAAAACATTTCCAACACTAGTATTCCTACCATAGATTACATACACTGAATGATTGAAAGCGAAAAAGGAATAGAGATTGCACATAACTTAGCTTGGATTTTTGGAAAAAATATTACCACAATGACTAGTTGTGCTCAAACTTTGAACAATGCTAAAATTCAAGGAGGAACCCAAATTCCTCCTCCTACAACCATTGCCTCTATTCCTACCTACACCAACCCTCAAGTTACCACAATGATGTAACCTACTAGTAATGGCATTCCTACCTTGGGTATTTCCACTAGCAATCCTTGTACCTTTGTGGCATCTCATGTCATATCTCCTACCACTTTACCTCCCATAAGTATTCTATTCAGTTCCCCTTCAAACACATATACACCTCCACCATATTCAACTCCATCCAAAAAACAATTGATGACATCATCCTTAACCAACTCTTACAAAATGTTTCATCCCTTCAACGCCAAATTTCCATCATAAACCAAAATCAAAATGGACAACCATCATACTATCTCAAAATCAATCCCTTATCCTTAGAGATATCAAGAAGGCCAATACCACAAGGTATAGAGATTCCTAGGTTTGAGAAATATGAACGGAATGGAGATCCTTCTAACCATGTTTTTCCTTGTAGTGATGGAAAAACTATCCTTTTCCTCACTTAATTTAAGAATAATTAATATTAAAATGAGCCTATTGTTGCCTTGATTGAGTGTTGTAATGTTTTTTACACATTCACATTAAGTTTAGGGCCCTTTTAAACTAAATGGACCTAATTGTGCCTTATTTAGGGTGTTGTAAAGTGTATCTTTACACTTTCACTCTAATATAGGAAGTTTTATTAATTAATTGGAGTTATTTATGCCTTATTTGGTCCTATTTTGCATCCACAAGCCTAATTAAATTTGCTTTTCTATGGATAATCACGACATTTAACAAATGAAAATCATAATTTAATGTTTGAGGTTGTTTGTTCTAGATTTGGTGATTTGGGACTCATACACCACCTTGGGCATATGAGTCCCACGTAGGTCTTGGGACCTAATTTCAAATATCACATTAAAAAAGACACTTCTTATAGTTTGTGTCTCATGTTTAAGACACTGGGACTCATATGCCCCAATTGGTGTATAAGTCCTACTTTGACCAGGACCCAATTTAAATCAAAATTTTGGTAGTATTTTATTATCCCAGATCTGATGTGAGCTTGTAGTGTTGTGATTTCAAGAAATTTAGCATAAACAAGTATAATACAAGGATATTTCACTTAGTTTCACCTAGAAATTTGGATTCAAGCATCATAAGATTTCACAAGAGCATTAGAGAGTATTCAAGAGAATTCAAGAAGGAATTCAAGGGAAGATTTGTAGAAGATTATTGCAGCAATCAAGATCCATCATCATTTCAAAGACTTGATGCATCATGCATGTGATTTTGAGCTAATGGTGTGATGTATTGTTTAAGCTCAATTCAATTATTCAAAGTCATTATATTTCATCACGAATCATGATTAAGATCTACATCCATTGAGGCCACTTCATGTTTTTTTGCAGATCTACAAGGTTTCAAACAAGATTCTATTGTTTCATCTTATATTTGATGTTTCACTTCGTTCATGTTTTATTTCTCATTAAGGTTTAATTACCAAAAATAAATTTGACCAAGGAAAACCCCCATTCCCTAACAAAACAACATTTTCTTCTCCTTTAATGTGTGATTGTGGATTTATAGGTTGAAGAAAAAGTGGATTTGAATCCTTCAAAAGTACCAAAATGAAAAGTTACAAAAGTTGTCAAAGTTTCCATAAAAAGTTTTTAAGGCTCATGGAAACTTGGATCTAGAGAAATATATCCAACCTATTTACATCAAAAAAATGGGAAAGTGCTTATTTAATCCATCTTCAAAGGCTCACAAAGTTTTAGTTCAAAATTTTGCTCCTAAGACACTTTTCACATTTTTGGGATGCTTTGCAACAGTCTGGGCATATGAGTCCCCATACACCATTTTTCCCAATCTTTTGGAGATCTAGATCAATTACCAGGAGATTTCATATCCTACCCAAAAATCCTAGACTGAGACTAAATCACCTAGTCTAGTGTATGAGAACCTGTACACCTTAAAAGTAGCAATTTTTAGGGTATTCATGCCTTGCTTGTTCATCTTCATCTCTCCAGGTACTTCTCTACTTTATTCTATTTATTAGTTTCATTACATGTGTTTGGAGTTCCATTTTCTAGGTCATATAGCTATATTTTCATATTGCCTTCATTTCCTTCTTTCTAAGCATTTGCTTAGTGGTGAACCCCCTTTAATCACACCTAAGGAAACCACTCTCTCACCCATCCTTCCCTTAATTGAATCACTGAGTTGAGGTATCTTAAGTTTCCTAATGAACTAAAAGTGAAATACATCTTAAACCTTAGTTCCATCTCATAAATGGTGGAACTCTATTTCCTTTGGTTCACCGCTTACACCACCTTCTATAGTGATTTTGTCCTTGAAGATAAACTCTTGGATAAAATTTTCCCTAGGTCCTTCAAATATACTGCTCTAGAATGGTTTTCCTCATTACTAAATAACTCAATTCATTCACTTAATGAACTTTTTGAGGCCTTTATTGATCAACCATTTCTAGGTGCACATGTATGACTCCTAAGATGACATTAGCTGATTTGATGAGATGTAAGAAAAAGGATGATGAAAAGGTTACTAACTTCATTTCATGCTACCAATTACTTTATTCCCAAATTGAATAAAGAATCTTGATCCTCAGCTTCAACAAATGTTCATTGATAAATTACAAAGTAAGATGCAAGATAAGCTTGGTATGATGAAATTACCCTCCTTTATACACTTGTATATTGCCCTTCGTGATTATCAAAACTCGGTTAGTAGTCAAGAAACAAAACCCACCTTTAGCCATCCTAAAAAGTTTGAATCTAAAAATTAAAACAACTACCAACCTTTTAAGTAACATAATAAAAAAAAAATTCAAAAAAATCCCCCTCAACCAACCCAACATGTTGATACCCAAGTGGCTGCTATAAAGATGAAAAATCCTTTTATATTTGGGGATCTGAAAAGACAATTTACTCACTTACTTGATACCCTCCATAACTCCATGTTACAACTTCTAGAAAAGAACATTATTTCCTTACATCCCATTAAAACTCGTGATCCTAATAAGCCATTACCTCCAAAATTTAGATCAAATTCCTATTATCATTTTCACTGTCAAAATGGACATGATACGAAACATTGTAAGCATCTTAAACACATAGTGTAAGACCTTATTGGTTTCAATCATATTCAAATTTGTGGCATCAATGATCAAGGTAATAATTCTATTGCCTCTACCAACCAAAACCTGCAAATCTTTGCCAACCCCATTCCAAATCATAATATTTCATTTGTCGAATCTAGTGATTTACTAAGAATAATGTAATGAATGTTCACACGGATGATGAAAATATGGATACTAATTAACAAATTCCTATGGATAATATGGTTGGATTGATCAAAATTCAACCTCCTAAGGGATAAACTAAAATACCTCTTGACATTGCTTTATCATCACAAGATATAATCATAAAGGAACCTGATGGTCCTCTTTACATGATTGACCAAATTAATGGCAATCCCACTAATGGGATATTAATTGATCTTGTCTGTGCAGAGAATGTGATCACTAAATAATTCTTCCTTATGCATGAATTCTATCAAGAAACATATGACAAATTGAAAGCATGGATAAAAACAAATAATGGTTTTTCTTGCTCTATGATAGGTTCAATCATCATTCCTTTAAAGTTGGACTAAAACAATTAGATGTGTAGACACCTAAATTTGGACACTTCATTCATCCAAATTTACTGTTTTTCATCTAAGAATCCCTTTATCCGCATTAATTAAGTAATATCACTATTCTTTAATTAGTAGCTCTAAAGTTCTTCTAATCCCTAAGGTATCTAGTTAAATAATTAAATACCTTACCTCTTTAATTACCCTTTCTCAAATCAATTAAATAAATATGGCATTTATTTAATTCCTCACATGTCACATCATTTTTCTTATTATCCTCTTAATCCCATCATTAGGAATGTGCACATTCCTAATCCTTGATTAGGATGTGTCACATCCTCCAACTTTTGCAAGTTGGCCCCTAATCTCTCTTAGCCACATAACCCTCCTCTAATCTTTCATTATCTAGCCTAATAATTTTCCCAAGGAATTTTTAATTCTTTTTATCCTTCCAAGGAATATTAAAATCATTTTTCTCTTCTCCATGTGATCTTTGACTTGTCACATCAAGTCACATGTGAACTCTTCCCCTTTTCCCATGCATCTTCTAGAATCTTTGAATTGTCACATCAAGTCACATGTGATAAGTATTTACCTTTTTAGGCACCTTGTCTTATCCAAGGTACTTGTCTTATCCAAGGTACTTTCTACCTCTCCCTTTGAAACTTTGTCTTATCCACAAGATTCCCCAATCATGTAAATTTTAAAT
Source organism: Sequoia sempervirens (assembly GCA_007258455.2). Classification (NCBI taxonomy): domain Eukaryota; kingdom Viridiplantae; phylum Streptophyta; class Pinopsida; order Cupressales; family Cupressaceae; genus Sequoia; species Sequoia sempervirens. The sequence continues at coordinate 279,408,663 of VDFB02086081.1, read as the reverse complement.
TCAATTTTTTATTCCTCCAAGGAATCTTCTCATCTCCCAATGTACTTTCAAGGTACATGTCCTTCCTCCACATCATGTACTCTTCTTCCACCTCACCTACACATCACTATTTCTAAGTCACTTCACCTTCCAAATGTCAAGATGTAAGGGCTTTTGAGTCCCCAATTCACCATAGCCCGACATCTTGGCCTTGTTGGTTTAATCTCAGCCGTTCATTTCTCTAGAGAATTCAAAATTCTTTATAAATACCCCATTTTTTCTCTCATTTGGGGACCTTTGCATGCCATAGCCAAACTCTTGCAGTTTTCTCATTTGAAGTCACTTAGCCATATTCTCACATCTTAGCATTTATCCATTATCATACAACTCCAACTATCTTGCATCCCCACCTACTTGCCATCCAAGGAGAATACAACATCACGAAGCGAAGGGGGTATGTGCAGGATCATGATGGGCCAAAAAGTGGCAACATGATGGTCATTTGTAGGGTATGTGGCTAATGACTTATTTTTTACCCAAAATTGATGAAATGAAAAGGGTTTTTAAAGGAGATTATCAACTTTCCACCAATATAAATTATGATTTACTTTGAATTTAATAAATAATTATTATTCATTTTCTATTTGAATTACGACTAAAATCCTGAATTGATAGGATGATTGAAAACATCTATAGCTTTTTCAAACAGTAGCACATTTTGAATCCAAAATATGCATCACATTCTATGCTTCGCATACTATAGGATTAAAAATAAAAATGAATTTCATGAAGTTTTGACAAAGTTAAGGTGGTCAAACATACAGTTTTTTATATTTTTTAAAAGTTGTAAAAAATTACAAAAAAATATGCATCACATCCGGACATGAGTCCTCTACTTATGTCTAAAATCTTATAAAAAATCATTATCATTTTATTATGGTTAGGGTGGTTAGATGATAGCTACTTCTTATTTTTTCCCTAAAATTTAAGTACTACTACATTGAAATTTCAAATTTTCACCAAATAGATTTTATTTTTTTAAATAAACCTAGTAGTTTAGAAACTAAATTCAATTTGTTATAGATTCTATTCTTACATATTTTTGAAATAATATAGATAACTTATTCAAATTTTTATGTCAAGTTTCCTAACTATGATTTATCTAAATTTTTTGCCACTTAAGGGCCTATTTTTTCCATGATGATCCTGCACATACCCAAGGGCCAACCAAAAGAACAACTTGAGAAGGTAAAATGCTCCATTTTGTTTTGTTAAGTTAATCATTTTCCCAATCTTGAGGTGTTAGGTGTTTAGGTGGTTTCTTCCATGTTTTTTGTTCCTAATCATTTATGGGACCACGTTTTCTCCTGATCACATTTCTGGCACACCCAGTGGGACCCACAAACAGGTCTGTATCTTTCACATTCTCTATTTTTTTCACTTTTTACAGGTGTAGGTTGCAGAAGGGAAAACTCGACCTAGCAGAGGGGCTAACCTGACCTCGAGGGGTGAACCTGACCTGATAGATAGGCAGACCTGACCTCTAGAGGCGGACCCAACCTTTCCCAGGGGCAGACCTACCTTCCATGGACTCCAAAAACTAAAATTTTTAAGATTTTTCACAGAGGGGAGGACTTGACCTGACAAACAGGTGGACCTGACCTCCAAAGGTAGACCTGACCTTTCCCAGGGGTGGACCTGTCCTCCATAGACTCTAGAAATAGAAAATTTGTAATTTTTCATAGAGGGGCGGACCTGACCTTCAAACAGGTGGAGTTGACCTGATAAACAAGCCGACTTGACCTTCAAATAGGCAGACTTGACCTGGAAAAAAAATTTTGGAAGGTGAAATTTTAGTTTTCAACACCTTTTTTGGTTGTTTTAAGTGTTTCTAACCTCCTAATGTGTCTTGTTTGAGTCTGTGCAAGCATCTGATCAACATTTGGCAAGAAACAAGGAGAAAAAGCACTAATAATTTTCATTGTAGGGTTAGTTATTTATCAATTGTTACTTGTTGTTTTGTATAATTTAGGCACATAGTTTAACTAGGGGTGTCAATTAATCTTGTGTGTCATGCTTGATGGTAAGCTATTTAACATATCCAATCCCCTTGAACCATTTAGAGATCCTGGATGATGAGAAATCATAGCTTACCAAGTATTTATGTCTCCCTTTTTTCTTTTTATTAGGGGACTTGCTTGGGGATTTCATCACCCCAAGGGACGATCCCAACCACATGTACCGCATGGGGTATATAAAGGAGGGAGAGAAAAAGTTGTACCCCAATCCAACTACATTGTAATTGGTGAAGTGTCAGGATGACGTGAAGAGTTGGTCTAATTCTCTAGTATCTTGCTAAGGTTCCTGACTCATGCTTGTAATAGGTTGGTGTTCACGGTTTGGGCCTCACGTACCAAGTGTATATCGAGAACTCCTTAGAAACCATGTTCATCCTATAATATAAGACTTTGTTGGCCATACCCCATTCTACTAATCTTACGATTGTGCTACTTGAACTGTATTCTATCTAGTCAAGTTAGCCTTATCCTCTGATTGTTATTTTTTGTGCATTTGGTCCTTTTCCTTAGTCTTTTTTGAGAAAAACTAAGTCAAACTTGTCCAGGGATAGACCTGGCCTCTAGGGGCAGACCTGACCTCTTGTAGGGGTATACCCAACCTCTAGGAGTGGACCTGACCTCTTGTAGGGGCGAACCTGACCCTTGAGCAGTCAGTTTCATCACTTGTTTCATCATTCTCGACACCCATTTCATCATTTCAAGCTCTTGTCTCACCATTTTGATCACTCATTTCCCCATTTCAAATGTTCATACACACATTCTGAGAATCCATTCCTCATCCTAAGCATTCATCCCCTCGATCTGAGCATTCATTTCCTCGTTTCGTGACCCTTTTCCCTATTTCAAACAACTATTTTTATTCATTTTCAATTCCATGATTGAACCTAACCTTTTCCAAGGGTGAAGCTACCCTAGTAGGGGTAGAATTGACCTTAGGAGGGGTGGAATTTCCCTTGGATAGTCTTCTCAAAGCCTAAAACAACCGTTATTACTTGCTTTTTCAACTGTTTTATCATCATTTTGCATCATTTTTTATCATTTTTACCTATTCTTCTTTAGAGGGGTGGAATTTCCCTAGTAGGGGTGGACTTGACCTTGGTAGGGGTTGAATTTCCCTTGGATAGTCTTCCTAGAGCCTAAAAAAGTCATTTTTGCTTGCTTTTTTGGCTTTTTTGTCTTCATTTTGCATCGTTCTCAATCATTTTCACCCGTTCTTCTTTGGAGGGGTGGACCTACCCTAGTAGGGCTGGACTTGACCTTGGGAGGGGCAGACTTTCCCTTGGATATTCTTCTTGGACCCTAAAACAACCATTTTTGCTTGCTTTTTCAACTGTTTTGTCTTCATTTCACATCATTTTCGATCGTTTTCACCTATTCTTCTTTAGAGGGGTGGACCTTCCCTAGTAGGGGTGGAATTTTCCTTAGGAGGGCTAGACTTTCCCTTGGATAGTCTTCCCAAACCCTAAAACAACCATTTTTTCTTGCTTTCCGGTTGTTTTGTATTTGTTTTGCATCATTTTTTATCATTTTCACCTATTTTTCTTTGGAGTGGTGGACCTCCCCTAGTAGGGGTGGACTTTCCCTTGGATATGCTTCCTAGACCCTAAAACAGTCATTTTTTCTTGCTTTTTTGGTTGTTTTGTTTTTGTTTTGCATCATTTTCGATTGTTTTTTCCCATTCCTCTTTGGAGGGGTAGACCTACCCTAGTAGGGGTGGACTTGACCTCTAGGGGAAGACCTAACCTTTAGAAAGCTTTTTTGGTCCTTTGTTTGGTCTTCCAGGTGTCGTTTCTTCATTCTAATTGACTGTTTTCCTGTTCTAGGTGATCGTTCATCCATTCTAATCATCGATTCACTCATTCTGAGTAAACATCCATCCATTCTAAACCTTCTATCATTTTGAGCTCTTGTTCACTCGTTCCAAGTAAACATTCACTCGTTTCATAACCAATCTTGTCTCCCAATCCGAGCATCCATTAATCTATTCTGATCAATCATTTACTCATTTCAAGCTTTCATTCATCCATTCTGAACATTCGTTCTCCCTTTTCAATCATTCATTTACTTGTTCTAAGTAAATTTTCACCCATTCTGAACCTTCTATCATTTCGAGCTCTTGTTCACCCTTTTCGATCAATCATCTACTCATTCCAAGTAATCTATCATTCATTTTGAGCTTTCTTCTTCTTGTTTCAAGAGTCATTCATCTATTCTTAGTAGTCGTTTACTCATTTTGAGTAATCGTTCATCCCTCTTGATCATTCATTTACTCATTTCGAGTAATCTTCCATTTGTTTCAACCTTTCATCCATTCATTCTGAATATTTGTTATGTCATTTTGATCATTCATTTACTCATTCTGAGTAAATGTCCATCCATTTCATGCCCCCTTTCATCATTTTGAACTCTTTTTTTGTCATCTTGGTCATTTGTTTACTCATTGTAAGTAAACGTTCATCCATTTCAAACCTGCTTTCATCATTTTGAATTCACGTTCTGTCATCTTGATCATTTGTTTACTCATTCTGAGTAAACGTTCATCTATTTCAAACCTCCTTTCATCATTTTGAATTCTTATTCTATCATTTTGATCATTCATTTACTTGTTCCAAGTAAATTTTCATCCATTTTAAACCTCCTTTCATCATTTCAAACTCTTGTTATGTCGTTCTGATCATTCGTTTACTTGTTCTGAGTAAACATTCATCCATAACCTCCTTCTATCATTTTGAATTATGTTCAACAGTCTCAATCAATCATTTACTCGTTCTAAGTAATCTTTCATCTATTCCAAACCTTCATCTTCTCGTTTTGAGAATCATTCATTCGTTGTGAGTAGTCATTTACTCATTCCAAGTAGTCATTCATCCGTTTCGATCAATTGTTTACTCATTTTGAGTATTTGTTCATCCATTTTCATCATCCATTCCTCCAATCAAATCATCATTTCCCCCATCCAAATCCCTTGAACTTCACCTCGGGTTATTATCCAAATTGACCTAAGTGTATGATTTGATCATCATCATCAACATTTGCTTAGGATTGTCATTTTTCTTGAGTCAATCAATGATCGTCATCGGCCCAATCAATCCATTTTCAATCTCAAAGTGGATTCAGTGTCGTAATCATCCATTTATCCTTTAATCCAATCAATCAGTATCCTAAGTCACCTAGGGTAATCTCTAAACAGGGTTTTCCAATCCCTTTCGTCATCCTATCCAATCCATCATTCGATCTTATCAATCATCGATCAATCTTATCTAATCCAATCCAATCGCATCCTTATCCAATCACCTTCGACCCAATCAATCTACTTCCATCTCAAAGTAGATTTGATGTTGAGGTCATCATTTGGTAATCAAATTTGATCATCAAAATCAATCCCATCTCATCATCCAATCATCCTAATCTAAGCTTTAATCCAATCTTTATCTAAGCTTGACCTAAATATTGATTTGAGCTTTAGTCCGTTCCCATCCAAAATCTTTAATTCATCCTCTTTATCCTTTCATCATCATGAATCCTTATCCTCCATCAATATTAGTCAAGGGAAACCCTAATTACGTTGACAATGACAATAAAAGTCTTGTCGATCAAGAATAATATGACATAGATCCCATTGACACTATCATTGCTAGTAAGTTTTCTCCACCTGCTTTCCAAAATCCAATCACCCCTTCGAGTTATCTCTTTATGTCTTCATCCATGCCTAATCATGCTCCATATGCTACCTTTGACAAGGGATATCCATCATAACCATCATATCCTTCATCTACATCATCCTCTTATCCAACACCCGCATCCTCTTATCCTAGTCTGCCATCACAATACCCCTATCCTAATCCCCCATCCATATCCTCCTATCTCAATCCTTCATCTACATATTCCCACTACCCTAATCTTCCATACCAATCTGCTCACCCTAATCATACATTCACACCTTCCTATCCTAATCCAACATCCACAACAACCTATCCTAATATAACATCCACATCTTCTTATCCTAATCCGACATCCACATTTGCCTATCTCAATCTACCACCTCAATCTTCCCATCCTAATCCACCATCCCAATACCCTTACTGCAATCCACCACCTACATCCTCATGTCCTAATTCACCATTCCAATACCCCTATCTTAACCCTTCATCTAGTCTCAATCCCCCATTTATTCCTAGTCCTGCATCCACTCCTACCACACCATCTTAGCCTAGAGTATTCAAGTTTCTCACTCCAGAAGTTCTCCAAGGACTTATAACAAAGAATACATATCCCACTCCACACCTTGAAGTCGTGGAATCATACCATCCCAACCCATCATCCATGGTCATTAGTGACGAGACCCTTCACCCAACACCTATCATTGATGATACCACCCCTAGCACCACTCAAACCATCGAAACCATCACATGCTCTAATTCCACTAAGCCCCCATCTCCTACCATCACATTTATCAAATCCATTGAACACCCACCTCCTACTCCAAGAGTCGTTGAACCCATCGACAACACCCAAATCCATTCCCATGAATGTTTCAAATCCTCTATCCCTCCATCTTCCCCACTTAAATATTCCCACCAAGACTCCATTATCATGCCTCTTGCACATGATGAATCATGCCAAGAGCCCGATCCAAATCATGCCAACTTATCCCCTTCTCCAGATCAAGATCCTACCATCCCATCTAGTCCACCTCAAGATCACAATCCCCCATCCATTCTATCCCATGATCCCCTTGTCATTTAAGATTCCACCACTCCATCTCCATCTCCATCGCATGAGCCCACTACCACAAATCCAGATCCTATCATATCTCCTAATCCCTCCTGATACCACCCATCCAAATGTTGTTATCCCATCATCTCCCTCTCATGATCCCCCATCATCACCTAAAATTGTTATCCCCACACCGCTCATATATCCCCTTGGTGCTCTCACATTCTTCCATGGTGGCCTCCTCATAGAATAAAAACATAGCATATATAGAACCCATCATCATCCACCTAATAATGGACTCACATCGTGTTTTCAGAATAACACAAATCCTATCATGGACCGCATGCTCAAGAACATGAACTATCAAGGAAAAGGTTTGGGCCTTCATGAGCAAGGTATTTTAGAGCCCATCCAGGTAAAATAACAAATTTGTATGCAAGGTCTTGGACCTATTTCCCAAGACTCACAATCTAAAGATGTTGGTACAACCTCTAGACATCCTCAACGAGCCTCTTCCAAAAGAAATATAGGATCTTCCCATCGCTCCACCAGATCATATGCTTCCATCCCTCCTCCATCTTCATATCACCTCAAAACAACCATCCATATTCTTCCTTCATCTGCTCCATCCATTTTGGGTCCTTACATCCCTCCATCCACCATCTCCCATCCTTCATCTACTTCGTCCATCTTGGGTTCTTATGTCCCTCCACCCACTTTGTCTGCTTTGGGTCCGTATATCCCAAAATCACCTTCTCCATCTCGTCCTATTCATCCTTTCATCCATTCATCACCTATCCATGTCATCCATCATAAGCATCCCACTTGCATGTCCCCTAATAAGGATCAACAAAGGCACATACCTAAACATCCTCTATCTACACATAATCCCCATACTCATACCTCCATCGCTCCACGTCATCCATCTCCTCGCACCCATCCTATTGCTACTAAAAGAACTTTGGATGCTAAAGCAAAAATACATGAATCTAAACATCTACATGAATCTAAAGCTTCCCATGCCCCCTCTAAATGACATGGTGATGAAAAGAAAAAACAAATCCAAAATCCAAATCAAATTCATAGGCCGCAAAGGCCCACCAAAGAAAAAATCAAAACCATGTGGATCCCAAAGAAAAAAGATGCCATGCCTTCAAATGAAAAATTTGTAAAAACATCCAAAGTTGCTAATCCAAAAGCCAGTCATACACTTCCTCCTTCTCCTAAATCTGTTTTGGGTCCTTATGTCCCAAAATTCACTATCCCATCTCCTCCATTATCCCTGCATTCTCCATCCACTAATCCTCCTATCCTTTCACATCCACCACCACATGTGCCAATGATGGTCATGAATTCACGACCCCATTACCCACCTACCCCATCATTTTATCCACACACTTTCCACTATCCCATATATTATCCCACATATCTCCCCTCTCAAATCCCTCTAATTCATCCTCTTGCATAATCCATTTCTCCCAATAAGGTTGTTCTAACATCCAATAGTCACTTCACACATGGGCTCTTAATACCTTGTATGGAACTTGATTCTTGAGTCCTCCATCCATATCCTTATCACATATCTTCTAAATCCACTTATCCACATCCCTATCTTTATCCATCCCTATCCACATTCTATCCAAAAAATCCAAAAATATAAAAATAAAATAATAAAGAGAAATAATTCGTCCAATGGTGAAAACTTGTAAAACAAGTTCCCTGGATAAGTACCATAATAAAAACCTAGCAAACATGCATCATGCGTAAATCCCCATCTATCATTTTTCACACTTGGGGGTAGCTTCCTAATATGCATTCCCTCCATCAACTATGCTTCTAGTTATGCACCTGTCTTCCTGCTATACGTCATTTTCATTCTTCCCCTCCATCCTACCTATCTTGCACATCCTACTTGGTATATCTCATTTATCTGAATCCTTCCATCCTCCTTATGATCTTGATATCGATAGGGAAAAGCATATAAACATGCTTTGGACACCTTTTTCCATACATTCCCCTCACCTACACACTATCCTAATCCTTATCTGCATCCATCTACCTTCCTTGTCCATCCATAATGCTACCATTAATCTCCCTTCCTTATCCAGGCATCCTATCCATATCCATATCACTCCCTTATTTTTTCCCATCTTTCCATCTTTCATCCTTCATGCCTCCTCACACATGACATATCTAGAGTGGGGGCATATTTCTTCCGTTGTGATATAGTCCTTGGAGAAATCCTTCATATAGCAAAAAATCCCTTCCATTTTCCTATCCTCATCTCCTGATCATTATATCCATCTCCCCACCCTTATCTTTTTATCCATCCAAACAATCCTTATATCCATCTCCCCATCCTTATCTTCCCATCCTTTCATTATAACATCCCTTTCATCTATCCATCTAGTCACCTTTTCCTCATCCAAATCCTTATCTTCCTATCCATCAATCTAAACAATCCTTTTCATCTCCCCATCCTCATCTATTTATCCTCATCCCATCTTATAATCCCTTGTCATTGGTATCTAGCTATAGGCTACTCCCCATGCAACCCAATGCCATCTACCTCATCATCATCACTTTCGCTTCTTTTTCACATCTTTCCAATCTTCTATCACTTCTCATCACTCGTCTCTCCATCATATCATCCTCCCAATTCACCTTTTGATGATTTGGATAACTATCCCATCCCTGAGCTTCGTGTGATCGTCATCATCCTATCCAATCCACCAGGTCTATCCTACCTCAACATATGATCCCCATCATTTTATCCCCTTCGTAGGTTTATCTTCTCATCATCCTTTATCCATCATTTGTCTTCGATCGTTTGTCGAACTATGTTGCCCCTATGCTTTCACATAGGCAAGGTTGATCATTTGATCCACCCCCGTGGCTCTTTTATCATCTATCATCAATCTTCATTTTCCACTTTTCTCCTTTGTACATCCCATCTTTATCATCCATCAAGGTCTCCATTATGGTATGTTGCCAGCCTTTTATCGAACTACAAGGGCCCTACGCTTTCACGTAGGCAAGGCTAATCTTTGGTCAGCCCCCAAGTCCCTAGGTCTTTAGGGTGTGTGAGTCTCATGTCTGATCTCTCTTGTGTCATGACATTGAGCTATGCCCTTATCTATCTGGTTCTTAACAAATGAGATCCACTTGTATCAATAGATCTAATCGGTTTTGAATATCCTACGTCATATCAATCTTTTAGTTTAGTATCCATCATCAGTCTCAACAGGATGTATCCTTCCTAATAGACCTCATTAATCCCATCCATCCCCTTGATCCTATGGCAAAGGATGTTTGACATTGATTGTGATCTTTTGATGTTTTTGGATTTTTCTTATCATTTGAGCTCCCTATGATCACTTGTCATTTTCGCCTTGATCCATCATATCATGGTGTGCTTTGACTAGTCAACATAGGGGCATATCTTGATCTTTTTTCTTTGTTGTTGTCTTCTCTGTTGTCCTACGTAGTACCCACCAAGACTCCTATGGTCTTGTGTTACATTTGGTCATCCTCTCGTGCTTGTGGTTATTCTAATGCCTAGTCTGACCAAGGTCTTCATGACTTTGGGGTGTTGGAATATCCTTCTTGTCTATTATGTTGTTTTATGCATTAGACACTAATCCACCTTGGTTCTTCATACCCTGGCATCTTGTGTCTTATGCTATAGCAAAAATCAATACTCTAAAGATGGAAAAATTGCATTAGGATTGCATTTCATCTTCCCCACTAATGCATTCATCCTTCATCAATATCCCTCCCCTATCCATCTGATCTCTTATCATCATCTCTTTAATCATCAACCCACTTTGGCTTGTAGCTTGATTGGGGCAACATCATATTTTTCCTAACATCCATTTGTGCTTAATCCATCTCATATCGCTTATCATCCTCTCTCATCCATCCCTTTGCATCATCTTCCTCATCTCACTTCTCATCACCTCATCCATTTCGAGAGCACACCCATGTTCTCTTGAACCTACATGTCCTCTCGAGGGGGCATCATTCATCCCTAACCTTCATCTTCACCCCCATCATCTTCCTTCACAGTCGATCCTTTAATGACTGGGGCATCTTTTCCAATCTAACCATCTTCTTTCAGTTTTATGTTTTAATATTCTTTGAAATGATACTACTTCGTAACACCATCTCAAAGAGGGGAAAAATGTAGACACCTAAATTTGGACACTTCATTTATCCAAATTTACTATTTTCCATCTAAACATCCCTCTATCCACATTAATTAAGTAATATCACTAGTATTTACTTAATACCCCTAAAGTTCTTCTAATCCCTAAGGTATCTAGTTAAATAATTAAATACCTTACCTCTTTAATTACCCTTTCATCAAATCAATTAAATAAATATGACATTTATTTAATTCCTCACATGTCAGATCTTTTTTATTCTTATCCTCTTAATCCCATCATTAGGAATGTGTACATGCCTAATCCTTTATTAGGATGTGTCATATCCTCCAAATTTTGCTTGTTGGCCCCTAATCTCTCTTAGCCACATAACCCTCCTCTAATCCTTCATTAACTAGCCTAATCATTTTCCCAAGGAATTTTTAATCCCTTTTATCCTTCCAAGGAATATTAAAATCATCTTTCTCTTCCCCATGTGATCGTTGACTTGTCACATCAAGTCACATGTGAACTCTTCCCCTTTTCCCATGCATCTACTAGAATCTTTGAATTGTCACATCAAGTCACATGTGATAAGTACTTAACTTCTTAGGCACCTTGTCTTATCCAAGGTACTTTCTACCTCTCCCTTTGGAACCTTGTCTTATCCACAAGATTCCCCAATCATGTGAATTTTAAATTCACTTTGTATTCCTCCAAAAAATCTTCTCATCTCCCAATGTACTTTCAAGGTACATGTCTTTCCTCCACATCCTGTACTCTTCTTCCACCTCACCTACACATCACCATTTCTAAGCCACTTCACCTTCCACATGTCAAGATGTAAGGGCTTGTGAGATGTAAGGGCTTGTGAGTCCTCAATTCACCATAGCCCTACATTTTGGCCTTGTTGGTTTAATCTCAACTGTTCATATTTCTAAAGAATTCAAAATTCTCTATAAATACCCCCTCTTTTCTCTCATTTGGGGACCTTTGCATGCCATAGTCAAACTCTTGCGGTTTTCTCATTTGAAGCCACAATTATCCATATTCTCACATCTTAGCATTTGCATCCATTATCATACAACTCTAACTATCTTGCATCTCCACCTACTTTCCATCCAAGGATCGTATGTCACAAATCAAAGGGCCAACCAAAATAACAATACGACAAGGTAAAATGTTCCATTTTTTTGTTGTTAAGCTAATAATTTTCCCAGTCTTGAGGTGTTAGGTGTTTAAGTGGTTTCTTACATGTTTTGTGTTGCTTCTCATTTCTGGGACCACATTTTCTCCTGATCACAAGATGTATCATTCTCCATCATCTTGATGTCGGATCAATTCCATGTGAAGCTTTGTTATCCAAGGCTACGCTCCATGGAATTCATCATGTTGGTTGTGCATAAATGTTTAAAGTTTCCCTTTGGAAATGAAATCTTTACTATACACCATAATGGCTTTAATCCTATGTCTTGGGAATTTTTCATTGGATTTCTTTTGGCTTGAGCCTATTGAACCTATTAAACCTCATGAAGATTTCTTTTTCAAATCCTATCAAAATTTTAAAGCAAAACACATAACAAAACTATCCCTTCAAAACATGCCTTAACCCATGATTGAGCCTCCTATCCTTGACAAAACCATGATTGAACCAAAAACCATTCCAAATAACCAAGACCAACCTAAGATAGATACTTTTCCTATCTCCTACAAATGACCAAGAGACAACTAAAACAATCTCATCATGCCTCCTAAGATAAAAAAAAATTACAAAGCTAAAGAGAAAGTGATTGAATAGCCTCCCATGGCTCCTTTCATTCCTCCTCTAAGAGAAGAAAAGAAACCTTTGGTTGATAAACCCACTCCTAAGCAATCACAACTTGAAAATTGTACCAAAAGAAATAGAAATGCTAGAGATCGTAGGTGTAGACATTGTGCTATTGCTTGAAGGTTAAACGAAGAGAACAACAAACAAAATCAACATCCAAACTTAAGTATTTAGAAATACATGATGAGTCTCCCTCTTCACCACAACAAAAATATCCTATATCACAACTACAACAAGAACTACCACCTTATTTGGACATTATTATTCAACCTGCCATCGTGATTAACTTAGAAGATGATGATGAGATTGCTAAAATTGATGAAGAAGTGCATAATGAGTCGAATACATTATTTTCCTCTTCTATGAGCTTAAATTACAATTCTCCTAAGAAGAGTGTTGAACTTGGTGCTTCCCCTAGTTCAACACTTTTTGTTGTCCCTTTGGCTAGTTGTTTTCCTTCTACATATGATGAACAAGATTGGGATGCAGACGACTTGCTATAGGTTGACTCGCATGTTCCTTACTAGTCATGTTTTTGTTTCTTTTTCATGTTATGTGTGTGATTGCATGTGCATAGTGTGATCTCTTGTACCGATATGTTTGATATATATCTCTTCGTGGCATTCCTCTATTTGTATTTATATTCTTCTATATGCCATAAACCTTTTATCTTTTCTTTGTCTTGTGTTTTACTTTTGTGGATGACGTAATAAGTCGATACAGTTAGGTCTCTTCCATGTTGACCCAAAAGATTTTTCTTTGGTTTTCACTCTCTTTGTATCATTCTTCACATTACATGATTATTTGGGGAATGATGACATTTTTGAGCTCTCTAACAACATTGTAGAAAATACATATTGACCTTGAATCTGTGGATCCCTTATGTGACTTTGGGATTTCATTTTGGGGGCAACCCATTTTCATGACATAGATTCATTTGGAAACATATGACTTGGCATAGGGCTTTCCAAATAATCTCTCATTCCCTTTCTATTGTTAGAAAATTTATCATTTGCTACTTTAAAGTAATTGCTCACAACATGGTGTTTAGCAATTTCTTTAAAGTGGGGGAATATATTGGAAATTATTCTTTCCCATTTTACAACTCATGTTTCATTGTGTGGTCTTATTACTTCATATGATGCATCTTCCTCTTTTTGGGCACCATTGGGTGTGATTTCCTTCAAGTGTGTGATCTCTCTTACCATATTATATTCCTCTTAGTGACTTGATGCGACACACTACATCCCCTAAGTTGTGAATCTTCTATTCTTCGATTGGTCCTCTCTTGGAGACATTAGGCATGATGCACCCTAAGTTAAGAACTTATGTGAACTAAGAAAAACCCCTTTGAACATACCTTACACTATTTTTCATTTACAATAACTGTTATATGGCCAGCTTGCATAACAAACTTTGATTGCCTGTGGAGTTGTCTTGTTTGTTCATGGTTGTTCTCACATATGAAGTTTTTCTTGCCTCATGGACCTTGTTGTTCATGTTGTATGGTTCCTTATCAAAGCTATCAAGAGGTATAACTTTGGTATGGTCAGTATGTATGGGAGGCGACCTTAGGCATGAATTTCCCATAGCTACTTTTTTGTTTGTGTGGGTGCATACCAACCACATGTATATGTGTCTAACTGGGGGCTCACCCAGTGGATACCAAATTCCACTAGCCTATGTGAGCATTTTTTTTTTTGCATAGTGGACATCGTGTTCCACTTGTAAACATTTTTTGGAAAAACAACTAAGGATTGATCCATATCGTGTTGGGAAAATAGTTGAGGCTTTATCCACCCCTCTTTTTCCTTTTCTTTTTTCTTTATATCTTTGGCAATGTATTCTTGTAGCTTGTTGATGCTTCATACATCATTCACATGTGTTTTCTTTTGTGCCTATGTCATTTTTCCATAGGATCTTGATCTTGGGGCCTTGATCATCCCTCTTGATCATTGTCATCCTATCTCACTAGCATTGGTACACTTGGACCCCTCTTGATGCATATTTGTCTACTATAGTGTGAGTTTGAATCAAGTTCCTCCTCTCACTAAAGTGGGAGCTAAATGTAGTGTAGAAAAATGTATCCCTTTACTTTTTCACACTTTCTTAGGCCTTGCCTACTAAAATTGAGCTTTTTTATGCCTTAATTGGTCCTATTTTGCATCCACAAGCCTAATTTAATGTATTTTTATCAAGATCATCCCAACATTTAATAAATAATAAATCATGATTCAATGTTTGAGGTTATGTGTTCCAAATCTAGTGATCTAGGACTCATATGCCACCTTGGGCATATGGGTCTCACCTAGGTCTCGGGGCCTGGTTTTAAACATTGCATTGAACTTAACACTTCTTAGAGTCTGTGTCCTGTGTTTAAGATATTAGGACTCATACGTGGAACCTGGTGTATGAGTCATGCTTTAAACAATACCTATTTAAATCAAATTATTGGTAGGATTCTATTATCCTAGATATGATGTTGGCTTGTAGTGTTGTAATTTTAGGTAATTCGGCATAAACAAGTATAAATACAAGGTTATTTTTTTGCTAATTTCTACCAGAAAGTTTCTAGGTCATCTAAGACTTTCAAGAGAGCATTCCTAAGGAAAGTTAATGAGATCAAGAGAATTTAAGAGCATCCAAAAGCCACTAGAAAATACAGAGGCAAGTTACCCTTTAAATGTTTCAATTGTGGAAATATAGGCCATTATGCTTCTAAATGTCCAATCAAAGTTGCAAATGACAAACATAAGGATCATAAAGGAATTTTTTTATGAAAGAAGAGTTATTATGTTGAAAAATACAATGGTGTATCTAATGATGAGGAATCATACTATGCCAATGATTAAAGTGATGAATTCTTGTTTATGGCTTTGAATTTTAGAATTAATTCTACTAATCCTAAAAGATGTGTAAAGGAAAGTGCTTCAAAAATAGGTCATAACTTTGAAGGAACTATGGTGACTTCTTTTCATGCAAGAGAGGGGAGGAATTAATGGATAATTGATAGTGGATGCTCAAATAATGTGATAGGTGATAAGAGTAAGTTTGTTAAACTTCAAAATTATGATGGTGGTCTTGTTACATTTGATGATGATGCATCTACTAAGATCTATGGAAAGGTTCAATTAGTTTTGATGGCAAGCATAAAACATATCAAGTTATTTATATCAAGGGTCTTTGAAATAATCTTTGAAGTATATGACAAATGTGTAGCAAAGGATATAATCTCATGTCTCAGGATGATGGATGTGAAATTAAAAAAGGAAGCTCTAGTACTCTAGTTTTTTCAAGAGGGTAGGTGCAAGAAGTTGGATCCACAAAATGTTCAAAAAGTGGAAGTGTTTTTCTTGATTTTTAAAATTTATCATAGTTGGACTTAAAATTTTAAGCACTTACACATTGAATCTTAAAAAGGTTTAGTAATATAAAACTTAGTATTTCGAGTCTAGTTTTCAAATATGTAATTTATTCTAATACCCAGATGATACAAAATATTTTTTAATATGCATGTATAAAAATGACTTTTTAAAAGTCGTGTTTTTAGGACCATACCATACACATGTACAAACACCATAATTTGACATAAATAAAAGTAATTTTCTAATTCCTTTTGGGGGAAGATGTATATTATAATTAATATTGATGAGGATATATTTTTATAATTTTTTCGTAATATTTTTTTAATTTATTATTTCTAAACCCCTTGCATACACACAACATAACTTGACCTAAACTTATCATTTTTTGAATTTTAGTTTTTTCATTGTGTAGAGAATTGTTTATAGACTGATGTCATATAATTTTTTTAACATAAAAATTAAAAAATTAAAATTTATTAATAAAAAAATAGAAAAAATAATCAAATCATTAAAAAAAACTACATATTTGAAAGCTAGACATTCCCATATATAATGGGTTTTAATTCCATAAAATACTTTTTATAAAAAACTCATTAACTATATTGCCAAAGTTAGTTTTTTTCTCTTGAAATTGTCATGACCTTGTGCTTACAGTTCTAAGCCTAAGTGTTGGGTTGTCATGCCTTTTTTGAGCCTAAATCCAAATGAAAAACATTTCTTGTGAGTTTCAAATGGTTTGGAACACGTACCCACTTCAAAATTGGTAACTATTCTAAAAATTGAATGGGTATTTGTTTTAAAGCTAAAAAATGACACTTCCCCTGAATGTGGACCCAACTTCCTGCACTTTCCTAGGAACAAGGACAAAAGGTAATGTTTATTAGCTCAAAGGTGGTGATGTCAAGTGCTTTATGTCTCAAATCAATGAAAGTTGGCAATAGAATAGAAGAATGGGGTCACATCAATCTTGATAACCTAGTGAAGATCAATTCTACTAATGTTGTGAGAGATCTTCCAAAGATTACAAAGCCTATCAATGCAATCTATAAAGAATGTCATGTTGGAAAGAAAACAAAGAATAGGTTCAAGACTAAAGAATATTCTACTATGGGTTTTTTGGAGTTGTTGCATACAAACCTATGTGGACCTACTAGAATAACAAGCTCTCAAGGTGACAACTATTTTTTGTTGTTAATTGATTGTTCTAGAAAGACATGGGTGGCATTTCTCAAATAAAAATCAGAAGCTCTAGATAAGTTTGAAGCATTTAAGCCTATTGTTGTGAATGAAATGGATCTATAAATAAAGTGCTTAAGATCTAATAGAGGTGGTGAGTTTACTTCAAATAAGTTTAATAATTTTTGTGAAGTTCATGGAATAAAGAGGCATTTATCAACTCCTATAACTCCTCAATGGAATGGAGTTGTGGAGAGGAAGGACAAGACAGTTCAAGAAGGAAAATCTCCCATATGTCTATTAGAGAGAAGCAATTTATACTGTAGTCTACATCCTTAATAAAGATCAAGGAAGAGTGAATAATTCAAAGACTCCCTATGAGTTATGGTACGGAAAACCTCCTACTATGAAATATTTTAGAGTGTTTGGAAGAAAATGCTATATC
This sequence comes from Sequoia sempervirens, assembly GCA_007258455.2. Taxonomy (NCBI): domain Eukaryota; kingdom Viridiplantae; phylum Streptophyta; class Pinopsida; order Cupressales; family Cupressaceae; genus Sequoia; species Sequoia sempervirens. The sequence goes on along the minus strand of VDFB02086081.1, from coordinate 279,390,931 downwards.
AAGAGATGATGAAAAATTAGGAAAATTTGATGCATGATATAATGAACAAATCTCCCTTGGATACTTTACAATAAGTAAATTGTATTGGTGCTACAATAAAAGTTTGAAAAAGATAGTTGAAAGTGCAAGTGTCAAAGTGGATAAACAACCAAATCAAAGTTTAGTACTGATAGAAGGATATTAATCTAATGAATCCCCTTGTAGTGAAGAAGAAAAATAAGAAGAGAAAGAGAAAGAGATGATGGTTGAAGAGGAACAAGCTCTGTAAAAGATCCCTAAGCCTCCCAAGTATGTGTAGAAGAACCATTCTGAAGATCAAATCATTGGAGATAAAAGCAAAGGTGTGAAAACAAGGATAAAAGCTGCTATGATAGAGGAATAGGTTAATTTTTGTTTGCTTTCTAAGATAGAACCTAAGATAGTATTAAGGAATGCAACTTAGATGACAATTGGATTAAATCTATGGAAGAAGAATTAGGACATATTGAGAAAATAATACTTGGGAATTGGTTCCAAGACCAACAAATAAGAATTTGATAGGAATTAGGTGGGTTTTTAAGAAAAAGTTGAATTAAGATGGAAAATTTGTTAGGAACAAGACTAGACTTGTGTGTAAGGGATACTAACAAGTGAAAGAAATAGATTTTGAAGAAACTTTTTCTCCAATAGAATGAATGGAAGCTATTAGAATTGTAGAGAAGGGGGATTCACTATTCGAGTTCTCTTCATTCAGAGAGCCTCACGAGGCGAGCTTCCCTAAACTACCTCAAGAAACTGCAACGAGAGTTCTAGAATCCAAAAGAGCAGGTCACGAATATTTTCTGGACAGATTGACAGGTTCTCGGCCAAAGGATGACAACACGGTTCTGGGACAATAGCACGGTGCACTAGCATCTCTCTAGCACACTAGATTTTGTACGAACCAGAAAGTGACAATGTCATAGAAGATGGCTAAGTGGCTACTAGCAATCAGATTACTAAGAACTTACATAAAGTGATAAAGTAACAAAATGTAGTAGGACTAAAATAAAGTGAGATAGAAATGATAAAGATAAGGAGAAGAAAGAAATAAAATTCTCACAACCATGCAAGTGATGAATCCTCTAGTGCGTGAATGTCTTCAATACTTGCATGCATAATATCTGGAGAAAGTGTTGGGGTTGTATAGGGGTTTTCCTCAATCAAACCCATGTTTTAGTGTTCCCACCTCCATTAATAGCCAGATAGAAAGAGAGAGTTTAATTGAAATGGAAAAAGTGTGTGCTTCAGATTAGAACTTGCATTACCAAGTATGAGTGATAAAATCAATCCTTGCTTGAGGAGGAGAACCCATATCACAAAATAGGTGATAAAAGCAATCCCTACTCAAGGAGGAGAACCCGTATCACAATATGTAGATGCAATTGATAGGGGATATGGAATACTAGGATGCTCACAAGCACAAACTAAGGGAGATAGAGTTGCAAAGAGTTTTGCTAAGAGAGCTTGAAGTTGTTGTAACAATATTTATTGAGTTATGCAAGCAAGATAACAAGGGAGAAATGCAAGAGCCAAGGCTGGAGAGAAGTTAGAAGCTAGAATGAAGCTAGAGAAACTTGGAAGGAGAAATAGGAATGAGAAGATAGCATATAAAGAGAGAAGAGAAGCAAAAAGAAGCTTCTCGGGCGGTTACAAGGAATCTCAAGCCGTTACCACTGACCAAAGGAGGTGACAAGTGGAAAACATGCATGAAAATGATCATTTGAAAGTTGAAACATCATAGGATGCTAGTGCACTGTGCTAGTGTCCAGACACGTCACACTACAAAATGATGCAAACGTGAAAAGCACAAGGTTCGATGCAAATTAGATGTGCAAAGGTAACTACTAAAAAGGGGCTTTGAGCATCTTGAGAGGGAAATAAACCTACACTAATATGCACACTAATATGCACACTAAAGGAAACATACTAAATATAAATAGCATCATAATTCCAAAATGATACTGTAGAGGAAGCAAACAACTCTTTGAACCATGGAAGCATGCCCCTAGGCTGAAGACCTAAAAGACAAATGCATTAGGCAAGAAAAACCTGCACCAGAAAATAATGTTAGCACATAAAAAACTAAAGGATTTGAGTTAGCAAAGTGAAAGAGACCTTGATGTAAAAGGTTGTCACACTATTATGCGTCATCCCCAAATTAAGAAATAACACACTTAGAAGAATTCTAAAATGAATAGAGGAAGGGCATATACTCAAGATGAAGAAGATGCAAGTCTTTGATCTGGTATACGCAAAAGAGAAGAGAAGAGAATTTAAGAGGGAGATGTAGAAGCTAGAAAGGAATGAAAATTCCAAGAGAAAGGGCTCCACAGGTCCTCAAACCTAAGGAGAGTTTGAGAAAAGCACACTGAAGGCCCACAAACCAACGATGGACATATTGCATTGGATGAAAGCATCTCACAGGCCTACAGACCTGCAAGGAGGCAGCCCCCAAGATCTCTCACATGAAGGAACCCTCGTGGAGTATGCCCCTTATAGGCCTGTAGACTTGCAAGAAGGTATCCCCCAAGATCTCTCACATGAATGAAACCCAAAGAAGTAAGCACCTTACAAGTCCATAGACTTGCAAGAAGGTATCCCCCAAGATCTCTCATATGAAGAAAACCCAAATGAAAGTGCCTTATAGGACCACAAACCTACAAGGAGGAATCCCCCAAGATCTCTCAAATGGAGGAAACCCAAAAGAAAGAGTTCCTTATAGGCCCGCAGACCCGCAAGGAGGTATCCCCCAAGATCTCTCACATGGAGGAAACCCAAAGGAGGAGATTCCTCAGAGTTGAAATGGAAAGTGTCTTTATAGACACACCTACAAAGCCACATGCTTACCCGCAAATAAAGCATGTAAGAAAACAAAGCAGCCACATAGGCGATCAAGTGAACAGTCACACAAACTGTCAAAAAGTTGGAAGGCTCTCAAAGGGATCCCTCAGGAACCCTTCAAAAGAGAAAAGGGGTTCCACTCAAGGGATGTTTCATTTGAAAGACATACAAAAGAGAGGGGATCCTTAAGGACACACACTTCTATAACAAGTTATCACTGCCCCCAACATATAGGGGAGGAGAACCATGCAAGATGCTTAGAAAATGCAGGGTAGAGGCAAACCTCGATATGACTTGTCATTTGAAGAAGAAGCAAGTGCATTAGTAAACAAATGAGGGATGGTACCTGAATCATGAATTTTCCCATGGCTTCCATTGTAATGAGGTTGAGAAGAATTTGTGTTGCTCAACCATGGCTTCCATTTAGATTGTTCATTCAAGCAATCAAGCCCCAAACTATGCTTATAAGGTGTGAATTCTATAGGGACTTGGATGCCTTGTTCATTACACCCAAATCCTTTACACCCATAGCCATATTTAGATACAAGCTTAAATTCAAGGCCATATTGCACTTGCAAATCTTTAGGAGGAGGATCTTCATAGAGAGCATTGTTCCAGAAATGGGGATTATGCTCCTCTATGGGATCACCATCATCCTTATTAACAGAACTAACAACATTATTCTCTTTAGCAGAAGCATAATCATATTCCTCAGAAGGAGGATCAATACTAAGAACATTACAATTTATGCTCACACTATCTCGCGATACAAAAGAATAATCATCTTTGATAGCAAGTTTGCATGATGTTATCAAAAGGTCTAAGTGGATCAGGTCAATTTTATATTCCTAAATGAAGGAATCTATAAAATCTAAAGAACGCCAATCATCACCAAGAAATACATTCTTTTGATAAGAAGTAGAAGGAGACTTAAGATTTCTTACTTCAGAAGGATCTTCTTTATGGACATCTATCTCGAGATTATCCTTTGTAGTAGGTATTGATGGAGTAAACATTAACACATTGGAATATACTAAAGGGATAAGAGTAGGTACAACTAAAACTTGATCGGCAGCTACACCATCTCACATTAGTGCATAGCCTCAGGGTCAGCCTTAACTATGACTACTTGATTATTACAAATGAACTTGATAGATTTATGCACGGTAGATGGGACTGCACCCATAGCATGAATCTATAGTCTACCAAGAAGAATTTTGTATGGTAACCTTTCTGACATAAAATATACAAGGGTGGGTACGATAATGGGTCCCAGCCTCAAAGGCAAGACTATCATGCCTAGGGCTTACTGGCCAACATTATCGAACCCACGAATGTCAACAAAAGAAGCATTAAGAGAAGATGAAAAAATATTAATCTTAGGTAATAGATCAATGCTACATACATTGAGCATTGAACCAACATCAACGAGAGTATGTCTAATGTTGATTTTATTAATGTTGAATATAATCATTAGAGGGTCTACTTGCTTTTTTACTTCTAGAGGTAGGAGTTCCTGTGGATAGAACGTAATATTCAAAAAATCTACATGAATATGAGCTATCAACACATCAACATTTGTCGGCCTAGCAAAAGAAGGAAACAAGACCTTTTGCAAGGCTTCTTGAAGCATACCTTGATAAATTGGAGTAGACTGAAGCAAGTCCCATAGTGAGATCTTAGCTGGAGTAACATGGGGTTGCTCAAAAAAATCATAATCACTAGGTGCTTTAGTTGTAGGTTTAGGAGCTTGAAGAAGGCTTGGTTTTTTATTCATTATATTCTCATAAGTATGGGCTACTGCTCTATAAGAGGGAGCCGTAGAAATATTAGGAGAATCACTATCAAATGGAACACCATTAATAGAACAAACCCTTTTATGAGGTCTAGTTGGATTCACATAAATGACCAGTCTCTTAGGCCTTTGAGGGGCAATAGAGACATAGATTAAATTTATAGAATCATCACAACTAGTAGAATAATTATTTGAAGACATATTCTCAACATCGATCCAAACAAGATAAAATGTGGAAGGATATTCATCATACGCTAATGTATCATCCCTAGAAGAGAGTGCATCAGAACAAATATGAGCTTCATCATTCACAAATGCAACATATTTAGAGGAGAGTGCATTGGAAGGAAGTGTAGATTCATCATTCACAAATGCATCATCTCTAAAGTAGAGCACATTCAAAGGAATAGTAGATTCATCATTCACAAATCCATCATCTCTAGAAGAGAGTGCATTGGAATGAATAGAAGGTAGAGTAATATTAAGAAAGGTGTCAATGATTTCATCTTCTTACAACAAAATATCCTTCGAAGCAAGAGTACTTTCATGAGAAGGGTCAAAGATTTCAAGTGACATAGGAAAAGCCAAGTCACCATAAAATTTTGAATATAATTAGATACTGAGCTAATAAATGAAGATATTAAATTCATTTTGGTGACAAAGCTAAGAAAAACCAAGAATCTAAATTTTCTTATTTTTTTGATATTTTTTAGGTTCTAGTAATTTGAATTTTTGGAGGTCTTCGGAGCAAAATTTGAGGTCAGAACTTGTGTCAATCCTTAAAAATTGACTATTGAAGGCACAGTATTTTAGGGACCAAACTAGTTCCCTTGGGGACCTTTCAAATGGTGCAAATGGTTCTGAATTATGAGCACCAAGTCAAAAGTTATAACCCCACCAAGTTGGGGTAAATAAATTCCTAGTTTTTAAAAAAATATCCTCTTCACATCGAGTTCACCAAAATGTACAGAAGGGGGATTTGGTACTCACAAGTTCTCTTCATCCAGAGAGCCTCACAGGGCGGACTACCCTAAACTACCTCAAGGAACTGCGATGAGAGTTCTAGAATCTAAAAGAGCAGGTCATGGAGATTTTCTGGATAGACTGATGGGCTCTTGGCTAAATGGTGATAGTGTAGGTCTGGAACTACAGTGTGGCGCATAGGCGTCTCTTTGGTGTGCTAGAGTTTGTACAGACTAGAAAGAGAGAATGTCATAGAAAATGGCTAAGTGGCTACTAGCAATCATATTTCTAAGAACTTATAGAATGTGTGATAAAGTAATAGAATCTAGTAGAACTAAAATAAAGTGAGATAGAAATGATAAAGATGAGGAGAAGAAAGAAAGCAAATTCTCACAACCATGCAAGTGATGAAGGCCCCAATGTGTGAATGTCTTCAATACCTACATGCGTAATATTTGGAGAAAGTGTTGGGGCTATATAAGGGTTTTTCTTAGTCAAATCCCCATTTTGGGGTTCCCACCTCCATGAAAATCTAGATAGAAAGAGAGTGTAATCGAAATGGAAAAGGTGTGTGGTGAAAGAAAAACCCATTTCAAGAGTAGAACCCGCACTACCAAGTATGAGTCATAAAAGCAATCCTCACTCGAGGAGGAGAACATGTATCATAAAAGAGGTGATAAAAGTAATCCCTACTCGAGGAGGAGAACCTCTATCACAACATATAGATGCAATCAATAGGGGATATGGAATCTAAGAATGCTCACAATCCAAAACTAAGGGAGATACAGTTGCAAAGAGTGTTTCTAAGAGAGCTTGAAGCTGTTGTAACAAGTTGTATTGAGCTATGCAAGAAAGATAACAAGGGAGAAATGCAAGAGCCAAGGCTGGAGAGAAGTTAGAAGCTAGAATGAGGCTAGAGAAACTTGGAAGGAGCAATAGGATTGAGAAGATAGCATATAAAGGGAGAAGAGAAGCAAAAAGAAGCTTCTTAGGTGGTTACAAGGAATCTTGAGCCATTACCACAAACCAAAGGAGGTGACAAGTGGTATACATGCACGAAAATGGTCTTTTGAATGTTGAAACATTGCAGGACACTAGAGCATCACATAGACATTTGTTTGCCACACTAGTGTTCGCACGTGTCACACTACAAAACAATGCAAATGAGAAAAGCACAAGGTTTGATACAAAGTGGATGCATGAAGGTCGCTGTTGAAAAGGGGTTTTGAGCATCCTAAGAAGGAAACAAAGACCGATGCAGGGGCTAAAATGAGCCTACACAAATGCTAAGGGAGTGGACACTAAAGCAGATACAAGAATGTATGTGAAATTGGGTACAATTTTATGATATTACAAGATTGTTTTTCTGATTTTGCAACACACAAATATTTGAAATTATATCGAATGGATGTGAATTCTTCATTCTTGAATGGTGAGTTGGAAGAAGTGTACATTGAACAACCAAAAGATTTTTAGTTGTCAGAAGATGTTGCTATGGTTAGTAGATTGAAGAAAGAATTGTATTGACTCAAACAAGCATCTAAAGCTTGGTATGCAAGATTAGATATGTGCTTTGTGTAGTAAGGATTCAAAAATAGTATTGTAGATAGCAACCTTTACATCGATCTTGAGGGAGATCAAATATAATTGTGTTTGTGTATGTTGATGAAATAATCCTTGGAGGAAATGAAGGTATGTGCAAGAATTTTGTAGAAGAGATGCAAAAAGATTTTTAAATGTCAATATTTGGGGAGATGAATTTCTTCCTTGGGTTACAAGTTAGACAATTAGAGAAAGGCATTTTCATTTCATAATAAAAATATGTCAAGGAAATTTTGAAGAAATTTTGATTAAGGATTCTAAATAGGTATGTACTCACATGGCTACTGGTTGCAAGTTAAGCTTGAGAATGATGAGTTTCCTAAAATAGACTAGAGAAACTACAAATTAAAATGATTAGTGGACTACTATATCTAACTACTACTTGACTAGATATCATGCATACATTATGTCTTGTGGAAAGATTTCAAGAAGACCACAAAGAATCACATGTGCAATTTGTGAAGAGGATATTTAGATACTTGAAGGGAACTTTGGACTTTGGTATATGGTCTGTTAATACTAATTTCTCTTTGAATGTATAAACAAATACAGATTGGGTAGGATGTACAAATGAAAAAATAAGTACAAGCGGAGGTGCTTTCATTCTTGGAACCATATTGGTTTGATGGTTGAGTAAGAAGTAGGATTCAATGTCATTATCTACTATAGAGGTAGAGTACATTGCAACGGTATCATGTTGCACAAAACTATTATGGATGAAGTAGACATTGAAGGATATCAAAGTATCATATGATGAACCTAATTCTGTCTTGTGTGATAATACAATTGTAATCAATATTTCAAAGAACCTAGTAATGCATTCAAGAAAAATATATATCTCTATCAACTATCACTTTCTAAGAGAGACAGTTGCAAAGAATGAGGTGAAGCTAGAGTATGTGCCTACAAAGGATCAAGTTGCAAATATTTTTACGAAGGCTCTTCCAAAAGATACATTTGAGTATCTTTAGTACAAGTTAGGGGTTATTTCCCCTCCTCTCAACTAGATGCATAAGTTTGTGCATCTATCCAGGTGAGCATTCAAGATACATTATTACTCTTGGAATGATGAAGGATATAGGTAGTGGTATTTCTAGTTGGTGCAAATATAAGGAGCAAGTGTTGTCCCTTTGAGTAAGTAAAAGAGACAAAGAGCAGTGAAAAGATTAAAAATAATAATAGTTGATGCCTAACTTGAAGTATGCAGGCAATGAAAAAGGGCGGGATTGTTTCCCTTTTCCATTGATTTCAAAGGGGGGGAGAGAGTTGGTTGAAAAACCATAGTGCAAAAGAAAGTTGGAGAGACTTAGAGAGAATGTGGTCTAAAAAAATAGCGGGAGAGAGTGTTTGAGAAAATGAAATTATGGTTTGAATTTAACTCCTCGGATAGGGGGAGAAGAATTTTGTAGAATACATGTATAGAGAGAGTGAAGTGTAAGATATGCCCCAGTAAGGGGGAGTTCTTCTTGATGCAGTGTTTCTTTTATTGTTGATGGTTTTTCAGCATAGGTGTTGTCATCAATGACACAGAGGGAGATTGTTGGATGCTTGAGTTTTTTGGGGAGATTGTTTGTGTTTTCATCATTTTTGTCACTGATGTCAACCTCTTGTATATGGATATTGTTGGATCCTACTAGTCTTGACGATATCAACCCCTTGTATGTGGAGATGGATGGAGTTGTTGGAAAGTGTTACACTATGTTGTGGTTTGATATCACATTGATGTCAAACTCTTGTATGATCTTGATGAGAAGGTGGTGTGGTGTTGTCATTAGTGTTGTCATTTATGTCTTGGATGGTTGTGATGAATAAGTTTTACAGTTGTAGTAATTTCACTTGGTTTCCAAGTGCCTTTGAGAAAAAAATAATAAACGAGTATACAGTGTGCTTGAGTGGTGTTCTATGTTGTGCTCTATGTTTCTTCGTGGTTGAATATATTGTTATGTGGTTTGGACATGATGATTAGATGTTTTCAGAGGTTCACAAACATAAGGGACAAAATAATTCTCAATTCCCAACATGACACTCAAAACAACATTTAGAAACAATAAATAATTTCACCATAGACCAAAACATAATATACCACTAAGGATAAACTCCTTGTTTACAAGCTAGTATACACGATTCAACTTATAGTTCCATTGCACCAAATTTAAAGATAATTACTAATAATTGATTCTAAATTTCTTCATGCATGGCTATTTTATTTCAATTTTCTACTTGAATAACTATGATAATATTTTCATTTTAAAAAACATCAAATCCATGAACTAGACTACTTTTTAAATTTAGGTTACTATCAACAAGTAAGAAAAAAGAGTTCATCCATAGCCGAGCTTTTCATTTCCAAACAATCAACATTAATATTTCTCAATTTTCAAGCATGCCATCAACATGTGAATAACGTTGTATTCAATTCATAACAAAAGGTCACACTTGTCTAAAATCAACAACTCAACTAAATATTTTTCATAATTAAACTGTAACAATTACAAAATTAGCAATATCTATAGAATGCATTATCCTTAATAATTAGCCCATGTTTATGGTTGATTTACTAGATAGTATTAAATTTGAAATGGACAACCAAAGAAACATCTAAATTGCATGACCCTCTTTACTACCATAATCATTCAAAGATTGCTCAAGGAAATGACTCAACAAGCCTTCATCTATATATTTTTTTGATCATTTATCTTCATTCATGAAACAAGGAAGTTAAAATTGATGATTATAGGTCACTTACTTATTTTAAGCAACTTATGAATTGGTTAACTAGTTCAAGAGCTAATTTGCTCATGAACAAAACTAGCATTCCTCAAACTAAGCATCAAGTTCATATTATTCTTCTTTTCCTCCTTACTTTTTCTAATCAGTAGTATATGAGTTCAAGAACAAATAATTTCAACCAAGAATCCAAATAAGGAGACATTGGAAATGAACACTTAGAGTTAACATCAACGATTCCTCAAAGAACTCCTATAAAGTAATTTCTCATAAACTTAAGTGATACAAAGAACTTTCCTTCTTAAAGAAAAAATAACTTCCTTCTAACATGGAAAAGGAGATAATAATCATGACAACCTTGTTAAGAATATAAGGCATTTGAAATCAGGGATAATAGAATATATAGCTTTAACAAGTTATAATTAATATACTACTTGTAACCTTTTTACTACAAGATTGAGGACAAAGTCATTTAATTGATCCAATCTTCAACTTCACTCAAAATATCTAAAAATAAAATTTATACTCAACAATTAAGACATTGCACATAATGGGACCCTAAGAAAAATAAGTAACAACCCCAGAGTTCCTAGTGTTGGAACTTGGCTCTAATACTAAATGTCATGCTCAATCTTTTTCACATCTAAACAATATAAAACTATCAATTTTTTTGAATAACCACGTATAAAAATTGATAGTTGTCAACCATACAAGAACAAAACCACATAACAATGAGAAGATGAACATTAAATACCCCTTATCGCAATGATTAATTTAACACTTATATGGACATCATGATTACCACTTTTCTCTAGCATTCCCTTTTAATATTTATAATTACTAACACCACTAATATCAACACTATTGTTTTCTTGACGAGTGATGATTATAATCATAGAACCTTTGAAACTCAATTTAATTCTCAAAACCTTACTCATAAGAATCAAATTTAATATTAATGCCACCTCTGATATCTATAATTAATATTATCCTTTCATATTTTACTAAAGATAATATTACCAACTCTACATTTACTTATCACCATTATTCATTGCAACATATAATTTTACTATTATTGCTAATAGCTTTACCAACTATAAATTTCACCACTTACATTTATAATATTATTATTGAATCAAAATGTCTCACCTACTAATTTATTTAACACTAACAATTTAATATTGACATTACTCATAATGTTAGTATTAGCAATATTTATATTATCTAAACTCTTAACCAAATAAGATATTATTGTGACTGAAAATCACCACAATAATATCATCAATTGATAAGGTGCTCATTACTCCCTTTTGACATATTCGTAATTAATAATACTAAAATCATGCTAATTAAAGAATTATAAATTATATGTAAGTACATCATTATCCCACAAAATAAAGAAAATAAAATAACACCATATTCAAATGTAACCATTACTTATGGAAAACTTATTTAAATCTTTAAAAAGAAATCATGACAACAAGTTTGATGATCTTAATCCCAATGGATGTTATTGTTACTCGATTATTTGCCTATACCATTAAATTAAAATCAAATCAGACATCTAAAGTTATTAGTGAAGGAAAATTCAAGATTGGATAGAGTTCAGGTTGAGATGTAATAAAAGAATCAAATAGTAAAGATGAATTGTAATTGGTGAATCAACCTCAATTTATTTACCTTTCCAAGTTAGCTATTTAATGCCTAATCATTAGAAATGAAGACAATAATTTAAACAATTTTTTAAACCAACCTTACAAGTATAAAAATGCAAATAAAAAACTACCAATAACTAAACCATCCAATCTTAAACACACTAGAATAATGGGTTACACTTTTTGGCCAAACTTGACATTGAAATCAATATTTTTCACCAGATCTTCACTTTCTTACACCTATAGTAGCTAAACCATTAAGAATTTGAAGATGAATTAAACTAGTAATTTGTGATATTTGGTGTGTAGATTCTAATTATATTTAAAAAAAATTTAAAAAAAAATTATGAATCCTTTTATGTAATTTTTAATTACTTATTTTTTCCACTTCTGAAAGAACATTATCTTGAGCATATCATTCATTTGTTGCATGCCCATGTTGGGCATCAATGTCCTATGCTTCATCTCCATTATTGATATCCAAAGTAAAATTTTATGTGCATTCCTGAGTCATTCCATACCTTTGTGCTATGTCTGCAATCTTGTCAACTATCTCCTTTCAAAGACTTTCAACCTCACTTTTGTCTCTTCCCATAAGGGTAGTCACCCTTTTCTTTGTCCTAAATTCTGTACTATACAACTCAGCCAATGTGGCTTCATTTTCCTCTAAGAGAGGAGCACCAATATTATTCAATGTGTATTATTTTATTTTATCCTCTTCTTCTATTGCTTCTTTCCTTCTCTTCACCAAGACATTCCACAACTCTATAGGAATTTGGTTTACAATGTTCTTCATGTCAACTTCTAGAAAAATAATATACTTAAAGATAACTTCCACAATGATGGCCTTATCCACCTCATCTACTTCATTCTATAGGGGTGTAGTTTCTACTAACATTTTATGCTACAAAATGTTATTAAATAGTGCTTTTAACTTCATGGGAGTGTGTACGCTTACCAAAGGTGTTTTGTTTTACTTCTTCCTTTCATTGAGAGTCTTTTTCTACTTTCTTCTTCTCCAAAGACACTTTCTTGGTTGCTTCTCCCTTCTTTCCTCTCATGTGGATGAAAAATGCCTTCTTTTCTTTCTCTATTTCTTCTTCTTCATCAGTGTCCACGACATCCACTTTTTGTTTCTTGGAACTTGCTTCACTCTATGAAGCTTCATCTTTCCTTTTGTGGACCAACTGTTGTCCTACTTTCTCCTCTTCTTCATCCTCTTCAACATTTACACTTGTGACTTTTTCTCTTCTTTCTGCTTTGGTCTCTTCTTTTTAGGGCCTGCAAATGGTGTTACTATAGTATCCTTCTTATTCTCAAACCTTGTACTCTACACAAACGGAGGGGACTTCTCCTTCAGGTCAAAGAAATTTTAGTTGATTTTATCTTTTCTCCTATAGGGGCTTAGTCTCAGAGGACTTCTAACTAGCAAGAGGGGTGATAGATGTTCTACTAGATATTCTAGAGCCTGATGAGCTTCCTAGAGCTCCAACCCTTTCTTTTTCTTGCTCCACTTGATCCTTTGTGAAGCTCATGCCCTCCACAAATTGTGCAACCATCTTTTCAACCTTCTTCTTTATTATTGGTTTCTTTTGCTCCATATGCACCTCCATTGATTTTTCTTCATAGGTGTCATATTTTCCTTTTGTGGTGTCCTTGGGCTTGCTAAGCATAAAATTAGCTAAGGCATAATCTCTTGTCCAATAATCTCATATCCCATTGCTAGGATCCACACTCTCCTTGGTTCAACTTCTTGAATGATGCATTCATCTGTTGATACCATGAATATGATTCCATCCTTGTATTTTTCCATCATTTTCCTAGGGATTATTTCCCTTTCATGCATCCTCTTCTAAAATACTACAAATAAAGCTTCAAGAGCTTCATCTTGTTCCTTGGCATCACCAATACCTCTCAGAAAATATTTAATTTTATGTGTAATTGGTCTTCCTTTTAACCATAAAATATTTTTAGTACTAGGTAGTTCTCTCAAGAAGTAGACAAGTAGACAAAGAATCAAGGTAGCATACTTAAATGGATGTTTATTTTCCTTGGTCTTCTCCAAATTTTCCATTATTTTTTGTCTCAACAACTCACAAAGATCATAGTCAACTCCTTTTTCCACCATTTCATAGGTAGTGTTTATTGCAATGGTAGATATATAGTTTTCTCTCTTTGCAAAGTAAAGCTTGTAACCTATAATCATAGTTGCATACTTCACAACTAGATTTCTTATCTTATTTACTCTCAAGGCCCTCTCAAGTCATATGTAGCACCAATTAATTTTGTGACCACTTCATTTTTCACTTACTTGAGTACCGAAATGGGTCTGGTGGAGCATAAACCTGTAACTTCTCTAACCACGTCCTTTGTAATTAACCCAGGCATGTCATTCCAAAAAAGTCTTTCATGAATTATTCTCAATGCAATTCTAACCAATTTATCATCAAAGAAAAAATTTGGAAACCCTTCCCACACATCATGTTTATTTGCAACTAGGTTTTGATATTCTGGTTTCAAGGTAAAGATATCTCCAATAATTTCATTCACCTATACCTCTCCTAACTTATAATGATTATGTTCTTCCAAATTGCAATGAATGTAAATCCTTATGTCTTTTGTTTGAAAAACACCATATGGAACCTTAGAAAATGTGCCTATCAGATCGACCTTTATGGATTTAACATGATGTTTCTTAAACTTGGGTCATGTCCAATCAATAACTTCAATAACACTTGGTGTAGCAATTTCAAAGTAGATTCAAATTTCTTTCAACAATTTTCTCTATGAAACTAGGGTAAACAAAGATTTGTAAATACCTTTCCCTTTGATTTTCTAATTAGGGCTTGAATGCACCAGATCAAAAATCTCCTTAATCACTCAAAAACTTTTCTTTGATGGTCTACTCCTTTTGTGAATGAATTTGGCTAAGTAAAATCAATTTATAACCCTTTAAAATGACCTAATTTCACATTGAATGCTTGAAACAATAAATCTGGAAAACCCTTCACTGTGTGTATAGTTACCTTCAAATGCTCCATAATCTTTCGCATTTCAACACTTTCTACTATAATTTTCTCCAAAAGATCAAGAATGTTGACCTAAACCATATATCCTCATGTTGAATCATCAGCACCATTTTATTTGGTAGGGGATGAAAGATTTCCATTAAATCTCCCCTTGAGCCAAAGCTCTCAACTTAGTTTCCAAAGGAAACATCTGACCAGATGCTAGTACATATTCTTCCTTAGCCTTGGTCTCTTCCTTCTTTCTCTAATTCTTATCCATCTTCGTCTTTGTTTATCCTACATCAATAGTTTGTACTAGATCATTCTTCTTTACGAGATTACCCTTCTTCATATTTTTGCTTCTACAAAACTTAGAAGTGGTCCAGAACTATTGCAATTGTAGCATATGGCATTCTTTTAACTGATCTTATTTCCATTCATTTTAGATCTGCATTGATTAGCTTTATGCCCAAATATATAGCACATATAATAGTATCCATTGAAACATTGAACCATTCTACCATTGTTATAGTCATTCATCATTTGACTTATGCACTCATTAGCTCTATGAACAAACTTCTTGCATGTAAAATATTGACTAGAAAATGGTGGAATATTTTGATTCATTTTTCTTCTATATTCCATAGCCATATATCCAAATCTATTACATGAATAATAGAAACAATTAAAACATGGGTACCTTTGTGCATTTGGTTGTTTGACCGGTGGTATTCTAGCTACATTCCCCTAATTTTGGATTTGCTTACCATTGTTCTTCTTTTCATCATTTGATGTTTGATCTAATTTTGAACTTTCACCCTTTTCAAATCCTAAACCTTCTTTATCCTTAGATCCTTTCTGATTTGCAATCATTTCATTAAGTTTTGTAGAACTCATTTTGAATTTGTCTTCATGACTCCTTGCTTTCTCTAGATCTGATCTCAAATTCAAAACTTCTTGTTCAAGCCTTGTGCATTCTTCAAATTTTCTTTTTATCATTATATTCAAACATTCTTCAACTCTCTTTCTTCCATCAACTTGCACCTTCACATAGGCAATGGTTTCATTTTTTTGCTTCAACTAATCATTGACATCCTTGTGACTTTCTCTATTTTTTTAATTTTTCCCCTCAATTTTATGATGCATTCATTAACTTCTTTGAAATTTTCTTTCAGATCTCTATTTTCACCTTCATTTATTTCAAGATCTTCAAGAGAAACTTTGAGTTCTCCATTCACATCAAATATGCAATCTTCTTTTGTAGATCCAACAGCAAGAATCTCTTTCAAAGGATTCAATAATCTTCTAACGGCCATGTGTTCAACCTCCAATATCTTCCCCAAGAGGTTAAGCTCCTTCCAAGGAACCAATCTCTGATACCAATTGTTGAACACTCAGAATACTGCGAGGGGGGGTGAATCAGTATTATTTTAAACCACTTAAATATTTAAGCATCCAATACTTATAGCATATTCAATTGCATGCAAATGAAATAAATCATCAAAACATCCAACAACATCACATAACACATGAATGCCAAGATTTTTATGTGGAAAAACCATGGTAATGATTAGCTCACAATATCTTATAATGGGTTATAGTGTATTACATAAGTGCACACTATAGGTGGACTCACTACCCACTAAAAGAAGAAAAGAGATAGAAGAAAGTTTGTGGCTCAAAGCCCAGATTGATTTTTTACAATTACATCTATCATAAGCATGAAATATAGTTCTAATGAAGCTCAATAGATTGACTTTACACACTTCATCTAATTTTGATCTAACACTTTGTTTTCCTTGACATTTGCATCACTCTAATAATTTACTCAGCATTCACAACTTAGATTCATTTTGTATTCACTCAATTCACATCACTTTCATGTAGGACCTTCATCAACTAGGTTGGCCTAATTAGATGTATCGTTCAAAATATATAAAATATAACTTGTCGGCTCATAATCCTTCCACACATGCCTTGTGCCAAGAATCAAATCTCAAAACACTTTGAAATAGGTTGGCATGGACCCAAAATAGCTCCCACATAACTCTAGGGTGATCCCACAATACTAGTTTGCAATTTTTGGCCAAATTGGACAACAAACTAGATTTTTTAACTAAATCTTCACTTTCGGGCACCTATAGCTGCTAAACCATGAGGAATTTGAAGATGATGCAAACTAGTTATTTATGGAATTTTGTCTATAGATTCTACACACACACACACACACACATATATAAAATTAAAAAATTGAATTCAAATTGCATTTCTTTTTCCATCTCCTTCAAAAACTAGGGTTTAATAGTAAACACCATTTTTAAAGAGTGATGTGTAGTTGCTAACACATCAATTTTTTTCTATGAAGGATAAAATTCTAATTTTTTTGAATTTATATTTGTAACTATGAAATCTAGTGAAGGCAATTGGTTTCATAGTGTTTTATTGATTTTTTTTCTTAATTAATTTTTGAAGTCAGACTAGTTACAATTCAGACATAGGTTTACTTGCTAACACATAATTTTTTTTGTATGTATCAAAATTTAATTTTTTTTGTTGGATCAAGGACATCAATATCTAGTGCATACATATTTTTTAGAATTTGTTTTGATAATTTACTATTTTCCACATGTGCAAAACATAGAGCTTGATTTTTGGTGAAAAACCTATGTTTAATTAAACTAAAGAAAACATAATAAAATCAAAATATATTAAATTTATATTTGATGGATAGCTCATTCTAAGGACTACCATCATCCAATTAGGTTTGTGAAGTTTCCTCCATTTTCATCCTCAGCCCAAGCTTCAAAAGGAAAAAGTTCATAGAAATTTGGTAGAAGAGGGGGAGAAGGGAAAAACATGAGGGTTCAAGTGAACCCCCCTTAACCCCTTCGAGTGAAGGGGGGTTCACTTGAATCCCCATTTTTTTGAATTTCCCTTTGTTTTCACTAAAAAAAGGGCACCAAAAGAGATGACATCACCAAAATGGGTTCGCTCAAGGGGGGGGTTCGAACGAACTCCTTTTTGGGTTCACTTGAACCCCCCTTTCGAGAAAACTCCTAAAAACTTGAATTTTTTTCATAGGAGCATTTTAGAAATTTTTATTTGTGAAGGGAATTGTAAACTAGTTTTGTGGGATCACCCTCCACAATGCTTATTTAAGCTTCACATACCTTTAAACTTATTAGGTCGGCACCACATAAAACCTAATAAAAAATTCTCTAATTGTATACCCATATTTAGATGCACGAACCTCAAAACACTATGCCATCTAGAATACAAACCCTATTGACATTTGCCAACATCTCCTCAAATCCACAAAATGAAAATCCAATCCCCTGAGAAGTGTGGACTCTCCAACTCATACATGCATAGAACTAGAAAACACTTGTAGTTGTCAAGCCAAACTTCTGTTACTCATAAATTTCACACCAAAATCCAAAGCAAGATGAAATTATAGAATTAGATGCTTATATCAACCACAAACATTATATACTAGAAATACATATCAAATAATTGAACAACAAACTGATGCTAACCTACAAAATGGATCCTTGTACACAAAATCACTATTATTAACACTTGGTCAATTTTTCATCAAAAATGCCTTCACTGGATCAAACCTTCTTGTAAAATTATCTTGCACAACATCTTTAAACATGTTAGAGCCAACCAAAATGATATGCACTATGATCTCCAAAGCAAGATATAATTTTGACATCAATGACAACACTACAATGCATAACAATATACCTTGTGCTTATCCCACATGCTCATGTTGCCAACAAAAGCATCAATGAAAAACTCCTCATTCTCCCAACACTAATAGGGTTTCATAAGGGGATCAAAGAATTCAAGATTTTCTTAAGGGTATTAAATAATTCAAAGTATGTCTCATATGTCTCATGCTCAACCACAATAGATATAATTAATTAGGATATATATGAATTAAGGCGTCCTAGAAGAAATTATGGCTCAAGGAGTGCTCATAGGATGGATTAAGGGGTCCTAATAAGATGTCTTAAGGGGATCACAAAATTCAAAGTATGTATCATGTTTAGTCACAATAGATATAATTAAGTAGGATATATATTAATGAATGGGTCCTAAGAGAAATTATGGCTTAAGGGGTCCTGGTAGGATGGCTTAAGGGGTCCTAATAGGATGTCTTAAGGGGATCAAAAAATTCAAAATTTTCTTAAGGGTATCAAAGAATTCAATTTATGTCTCATGTTCAATTACAATTGATATGATAAATTATAGGATATATGAATTAAGGGGTCCTAGGAGAGATGATGACATAATGGGTCCTTGTAGGATGGTTTAAGGGGTTGTAATAGGACAACTTAAGGGGATCTATGAATTAAGGTCCTAGGAAAAATGATGACTTATGAGGATCAAATTTTGTGAAGTTGTCCAAGGTGACCAAATTTAATAGTAATATACATGATAATGTGATTATACATTCAAATTTTAATTTTTGAAGTAAGAAAACATGCACATAATGAAAAAATATAGCCACTATCAATTTTTATATATAGAATTGTATAGTAATTGTGTATGTACATGTATAAATTTGGCATATATGCCAACTCAAAATAATATATATAAAATACGGCTATGCCATCTCAAAGAAATCTAAAAATTGAGTTGGATCATCAAAATGTAGCCTCTTCATGCCACTTGATATCAAAATGACAATAAATCAATCTTAACTATATATATATATATAAGCATATCAATATATCATAAAAAAATGTATTTAAATTTATATAAAACTATATATGCTTACTTGTATATACAAGTATTCCATGTTGTAGGTTGAATCTACATCCTCTCTATTTTGTCTCAAAGTATGTGATGAATGCAATGATGGCTTAAGGATTCAAAATGACAATAAATAAATTTCAACTATGTATGTAAACAATATCAATTTATCATAAAAAATGGATTTAAATTTATATAAAACTATATATGTACTTACCTATATTTACAAGTATTCCATTATAGGTCATTTACATCCTCTCTTTTTTGTCTCAAAGTATATGATGAATGTGATGATGGCTTAAGGATACAAAATGACAATAAATCAATTTTAACTGTGTCTATAAGAAATATCAATTTATCATCAAAACATGTATTTAAATATATGAAACTATATATACTTACCTATATTTACAAGTATTCCATGTTGTAGGTTGAATCTACATCCTCTCTTTTTTATCTCAAAGTATATGATGAATGTGATAATGGCTTAATGATACGAAATGACAATAAATAAATTTTAACTATGTACATAAGAAATATTAATATATATCAAAAAATATATTTAAATATATAAAACTATATATACTTACATGTATTTACTTATTTCATTGTAACATTTGCATCCTTATTTCATTGTTTCATGCTCTTCCATAAAAATTGTCCATAGCTCTTTATTACCAAGTCTTTCACGATACCTCACTATTGTTATATTTTTTGCCACCAACAAATGTGAGTAAATTGTTCAATATTCTTATGTGTTTCATAATCTTTGAATGCAGGAAAGCCATTCTTCCTTGTTAGGTATTTTCATAGCCAAGTGCTAACAACCACCATAAAATCTGTTGGATAATGATAGCCATCATCATCTTCCCAAGGTGCTATTAAATTATGTTTAGTCTCCACACATAGAGCCAACCAATATTCTATTTCCTCTTAATTCTCCTTACATGTGAAAAAAAAAAACATACACATGTCCTACAAACAAAATTTAATTCAATAACTTGTGTGACATATAATTTAACCAATCTACATATATGCATTCATAAATAATTAAATATATTATAAAATAGTAAGAAATTGAAATAAAATGAAATAAATTGAATTAAATTACCTTCTTGTACAAGGTCTGAAACAAAGTCATAGTCATCCAATGCAAACACTTGATCATTATCATCAATTGTTGTTTCATATTGATTGTGTGTTTGTCTAGGTGTCAACAATCTCTCCTTCCACTCTTTAATCCATTTTTTATTGTCACATGCTTCCAAATTTCCTAAAATATGAAACTAACCAAAAAAGTAAGCTCCCTTGTCTAGATAGTCCATGTGCTTGCATTTGAACTCTTAAATGAATGCAATTTAGTAGATCCAATGATTGTCTCACAAACAAGTCTAGGTAGAATGTTCTCTTCTTCAACCAACCAAAATAATCATTGAACTATAGAGTACTTGCTTGATCCTGAAGATAATTTTGTATTTCACCAATCCATAATTGCACATGCATCTTTATATTTTATTGCATCTTAAAATTTCAATTGCTCTCTTATGATAATTCTTTTAACACATGCACCAGCTCTAGATCATGTTCTCCTTTACCATGTCCAACTTCAAAAAATCTCCACATATGTTGCATAGTATACTTCTTGTGAATTCTAGTTAAAGAATAAAACATTTGAGCATTCTTTAACTATCCCATACAATTATTTGACCATATGAGATGTTTAGCCATATGAATTCCCCTTTCTCTTAAATTTGTATAAAATATATTGAAATAATATTGAAAAAAAATTGACAAGTGTAACCGGTTGTCACTCAAATAGAAATGATATTCCATCAAAAAAATCTATCATCCTCTATACTATCATCTAGATGCATGTATACAATATGAACAAGCATAGCCAGCCACACTAAATTGTAATATTGTGATTGGATTTCCTCTTGTGGAGCAAGAGTATATTTTTACATGCAAAATCAACCACTAATACTATAATTCCAACTGGAAATGTGTTTCTACATCTTCAAAATTTTCCATCAAGCCATAGACAATGTTGAGAGATTTTGACATATTTTGGTAAATCTTACTCTTAATTTATGATATGAATGCATGTACACTAATTTTTTTAATGATTAAATAGCAATGCTTTCCAATTTTTCCATCCTTTAAAGAATACTCAACATTCTTAAATCTTTTAACATCCACTAATTACTATCCAAAATTATTTTCAACACTTTCATGCATACAAACTCTTAAAAATGAAAGATTGCCACAACTAGTGCATTGTCCAGAAATACATGAACTTAAATAAAATAAATTCTAATTAGATCTTTCACAAAACAAACCTTCTATAAACTCCTTTATTGCTTTAGGTGGCATGTTAATACCACATTCTTGCATAATCATGTTAGTATGTAAAGTACAATTCATAAATCAAAAAACATCATAATAATAATGAAATTCCACATGTATTGTACAACAACAAGAGATTAGTTGCTTATCAATTTTAACATACCAAGGTTTACATTTTTCAAATGATATTTGACTTATGCTAATGTTTCCAAGTAACAATGAATCATTTAAAAAAAATCTATAAAATTTGGTTCAAGTTGTGTCTAATAGGTGTTTTGGATGAGGATCACAAATTTTAGACCCCACTCTTAATTTTTAAACATCTCTAGCATTAGATGATACCCTAGTATTAGATCATGCCAATATTTTTCAACCAAAGATTTGATTTTAATATTCAATTTTATGTTAGACCTTGGGAGTCAACCACTAAAACTCCAATATTGGTTGATTGGATCATTTTCTATACTTTCTCTTTTCTTTGTCACTCTTACCAATGTTTTAGGATGTATGTTTAAAATTCCACTAATTTTTCTTAACATTATTTTATCCAAATTTGTTTTATTAACTATAGTAGTTTTTTATAACTCGTCATGCCACATTCTTATCTTCAGATTGACTCTTCTTTCCAATAGACTCAATGGCACTAGCAACATTAGATATAGCATGTTTAAGTGATTCATCTTTTCCTTTTGCTTTCATAAAAATGCCTAAATTTTTCATTACTTTTCTAATTTTCCACTTTCTCATCAATTGCATCATGAATTGGCATTAAAATGATAGAGTATTTTTGATAAAAAAATTATTTGTAAAATCTATTGGCATACGTTCTTATTTGTCTCCAAGAAATCTTACTCGGAAGATTTTCCAAAATAGTACTTTCAATTTTTGAAAAAAATATTTTCATTTTCAATGACACAAGGATTTTCATTTTAAACAACAAAAAGATTTTCATTTTCAGCAACACAAGGATTTGCATTTTCAACAACAAAAGGATTTTCAATTTCACCAGCACACTTGGATTTTTGTTTTCAAAAATAAAAGGATTTTCATTTTCACCAACACAAGGGATTTCATTTTTTATATTCGTTTCTAAACTTTTCTATGAATCAAATTGATCTCAACATTATTATATCTAGCTTCTTCTAAATTATCAATACAAATATCATCTAAAATCAATTTTTTCATATCATTCAAAGATGGCTTTGAAGATGTACCTAGATTCATGCCTATTTTCACATTCTTCATAGCATTGAAAGGTGTATTTGAAGACATACTAAGATTAGTTTCTATAATTGAATTATCTTCTACATTCACCTCTTGTAAATTTACATCATGCACATCCATGGTGTCTTCAATATTTTTATCTTCAATAGTCATGGAGCCAAATGCTTCAACATTATTCATTGCTTGAATCTTCATTCCTCTATCTCTTTATTTTTTCCCTCCTTCTCTCTCTTTGCTTGAATTTCTTTAAGAGTCAACCAATTCCTATCTTTCCTCTTTTGATGATGTTATGATCCCATAATTACAAAATTATGGAGTATAAATGAATTTTAACACTAAAAGTCTTTCCTTTTTATTTCTCCTTCAAATGAGTAGAAATTGAACACAATTCCACTCCAAAATTGTCCCAATGTTGCCTCCTTCCAAAATTAAAAAGAAATTACAAGTTCAAGAGCATATAGAAGACAAGATTTGTTAAAAAATTGTAGAATTAGTCATTGTTGGTTGTACAATATCATAAGATGTCAAGTTGTAGAGTTGATAGTAATTTTTTATCAGTAAAACAAAAAAGGGTAAAAAATGAAATAGGATCCCATTTAGGAAATGAGGTACAATATCCTAAATGGGATCTCTCTTTTTTTCAACTGTTTGAAATAATAGATAAATAAAATGGGATCTTGTTTAGGAAACAAGATCCTAAACTCCTACAGTGTGATCCTATTTCTTAAAATTTGAATTGTAGGTGTGGTTTCTACCATAGGTTTCAAGTAGGGAAGAGGCTTGGAGACTTGAACCTTAGCTTTGGACCTACTTTGACCTACAACTTGAAGGTCATGTGAGTGTCACTAGAAAAGAGTGACTTTGGACATATGTTTAAAGACATTTTTTGCAGATTTTTTTGACAAAATTAAAACCCATTATAGATGAGATTGTGTAGATTCCAAATATATAATTTTTTTACAATTGGATTATTTTTTTCTATTTTTCAAATAAATTTTGATGAAACTAATTGATAAACTTGAAATATCAAATTTTCTTATTATTTTAATAACTTTTTATTAAAATATTTTTTTGGAAAATAAATTATACGATCACAATTTTCAAACAATTATTTTCAATTTGAAAAAAAATGTTAAGTTTAGGTCATCTTATGTGCAACTTACACGAGGGATTTTCAAAATAGCAATTACAACCAATAAAAAATTAATTCAAAAATTCAAAAAAAATATTAAAAAATATCATGCACAATCTTCTATGTGTTATAGATCTTTTCCCAAAAGGATTTAGAAAAAATAAAATTATTCAAGTCAAAATATGGTTGATGTACACATGCATGGTATGGTTAAAAAAGTAATTTTTAAACAATGGTTTTTAGACATGCCTATTGAAAATTTATTTGCATCATCTTGATATTAAAATAAATTACATATTTGGAACTAGACTTCGAGTACTACATTTCATATTACTGTCTTTTTTTAAAATCTAATCTTTAAGTGCTTCACTTTTTTAGGTCAAATGTGACTAATTCTGAAAATTAAGAAAACACTTCTAATTTTTGGCCAAAAAGTGGACTCAAGTTCTTGCATACACCTGGCATGTGGAGTGAACAATAACTGTAGCAAATATTGATACTATTAGTGAGTCTAAAAGTAAATATGATAGTGCTACTCAAGGAGCTACAATATAAAATGAATGGGAAATTATATCTAAACTACATCATGGTCAAATTATGCATGTTTTTGAAATAGATATGTTAGGAAGAAGAGATATAGAAGAAATCAAGCTTGGCCTAATGAATTTCAAGGTGATGAATGCAAAAATCAATCTATCAATACAATGTACCACCATGAAAGCTAATGACTCTCTCATAAATGATTAGATTCCATAATGTATCAGCTATGGAAGACTTAGTTATAAATACTAGAAAGAAATAAACATAATTATGTCACACAACCAAATAAATTAGAATTCATTATTGTTATTCATGATAATTCAAGAAACTACAAGAGAAAAAAAATCATATTTAATCGGTTTTATCAGGAAAAGACTTGAAAATGAATCAACCCCAAATCAATCTCCCCGTTTATTACATGCCTCAACTAGATTTGCAATATTTAACATAGAAGCGTCAACAATTCATTCAAATTTGAGAATACTAATCTAATATTTTAATCGACTAGAAAGGACAAGATTAACAAGTTTCCAAGAAGAAATAACACATGTGAAATACATATTGATTGATGAAATGGGATTTCTTGGAGAGAAGTTGTTTGGAAACATACTCTCAACTCTGCTAGGCAATTCTCTAAAGTGAAAATCAAATATTTTCATGTATATATTTCAATAAAATTAATAATAATAAGCATTCCATATTATAATACATGTAATTCATATATACTATTCATTACAATAATTATAAATTTTTTTTTAGGAATTTCTATTATTTTGGTTGGAGATTTAGGTTAGCTTCCTCCAATTAATGACAAACTAACATATGACAGTAGAAGGAAAGCTAAATTACTATGGGAAGAATTCAAAAGTGTAATTATTTTAGATCAAAAATTTAGACAAGATGGAGATAACAATGAGAAATATATATTTTATCAACTTCTAACAAATGCAAGAGATGAAAACCCAACAATTAATGATTATAATTTTTTCTTATGACAAGAACCAATTCTAGCATCAATTCAACAAGCAATGAAGACTTAAACAATAATGTTCATTTCTTCTCAACCAATGATAATGCTCATTACCATAAAAAAAAGTTATATTAATTGACAAATCCTATTATTGTTGGCAAAACAAGGACAGATAACTAAGAGGGGGGATGAATCAATTGTCACGGAATATTTAAACTTTTCAAACTTAACTTATTCTTAGATCTGATGAATGAATAATAAACCATAAATAATCAACACATCAGAAACATAGAGAACACCAAGATTTTTTAAGTGGAAACCCTATTAGGGGAAAAACCACTATGGATGTTAGTCCACAATATTATACCCTGTTAAAAGTATAATGAAAAATAATGGGAATGCACATGCATTCAGGCACACTACCTAGAGCTCACTGTTCAAATACAAGAGGGATCACTGCCCAACAATACACAACAATACCGATTAGATCTGCAGGGTATGAACTAAGAAAATAGCTTCTACACAAGCTTGATTACAGTTCCAGTTAAGCACAAAAAACCTTCTTCACACTTCACTCAAACTTCTTCACACTCTGCTCTGCAATCAAATGAATAAATCACTATTCGTACACTTGCACTTCCTCTAGATCTTCCTCACTTCATACACACACTAACTTCTCTCAAAAAATCACTCTTATATATCTCCAACATGAAATTACATCAACAACCTTGTCGGCCAAAAAATATAAAACATATTTACAATGTCAACCCAAATTTACAAATAAATTTTCAATATGAATCAAACAACATTGGCTAATATTATGATTCAAACCAAAAAAATATCCTTGGGATCGCCAAACATTCAAATTTTAATCTTCAAGGATCTACAACACGTTACAACCACTATGTCGGCCAAGAACATGAAAACCCAATCATATCGAGAAAAATATTTGACCATGAGCACACCAATCAACGCATACATGCAACAAGGATAGAGAATGATCTAGAAGCATCCATAAACAACAAGAACTAATAGAGAATCATCTGCAATAACATAAATTACCAGAATCACATTAACTTCAATCAGGAACACTGACAAAACCCATGAAAATATTGTTAGAACACAACTATTCATAGCACGATCAAATCTTCATGCAGACCTATGAAACTTCTGGTAGATGAACTAGATACTCTCAACAATAAACCCTTTAGTCCACAACAACTGATCTTCAACGTATAGAACAAAACAGCTTCATGACCTTCACTATTCCACTGACAACTTGCAACTCTTCCTTTAACAATTTTCTCAATATCCTTGACATATACAACCTTCAATACAATAATGCTAATAGTGTTGACATCAATGACAACCGCATATTAGCAACACAACCATAGCATCCAAAAATCTCCCCCTTTGGCATTGATGGCAACACATGACGTGAAAAATACTATCAACACAACTACACTTACTCTGCCTTTGGTTCTGACTCTTCTCAATTGCTCTTCTCCCCTTAAAAATATTTTTCACATATCTCTTCTCCCGCTAAATTATTTTTCACATTGCTCTTCTCCCCCTTTGACATCAATGGCAAAGATAACCATTACCTTCCCACATACAAGCTCTGAACCACGTATCTGCACACCTAACTACTCCCCCTGAGTAGCATCAACAAGAACATCAATCCAGATTAGGAAGTATCTATGAAGCACATAGATTGATGCAAATAAATGCATCTCTAGTTCATATCAGGAGGTGTAATCACCCCTAGCATTCCTCTGAGATACTCAAAAGTATCCTTCGACAATGGCTTGGTGAAAATGTTTGTAATTTGTTCTTTAGTAGGCACACACTCCAGTCTAACTTCTTTCTCACTCACTTTTTCCCTCAAGAAGTGAAACTTGATTGATATATGCTTGGTCTTAGAGTGTAGCACCAAATTATTTGATATGTTAATTGCACTTGAGTTGTCATAGTATATGGCAAAAGGTTAATCATATACTACTTTGATATCTTTCAACATTTGCTTCATCCACATCACTTGATTACAGTTATTTGTAGCAACAATATACTCTACCTCAGTAGTAGATAGAGAAATGGAATTCTGCTTTTTTCTCAACCAAGACAACAACTTCTTCCCTAGGAAGAAGGCACCACCACTAGTATTTTTCCTATAATCAACATCTCTTGCCCAATCTGCATCAGTAAATGCATTCAAAGTAAGATCATCATCCTTAGGATACTAAAGTCCAAAATCAACTATTCCTTTTAGATATCTAAAGATTATTTTTACAACAATCACATGAGATTCTTTTGGATCAGCCTGAAATCTAGCAACCATGCATACAACATTCATAATGGTTGGTCTAGTCTGAGTTAAATAGAGTAATCCACCAATCATTGACCTATATCTTGTTTGATTTTCCTTAGGAGAATTGTCATTTTGAGTTAACTTGCATCTGGTCACCATGGGAGTTCCAACAAGCTTTGAGTCTTCCATGCCAAACTTCTTTAGCAGTTCTTTCACATATTTGGACTAAGATATCAAAATTCCCTTGTCTAACTAAGTAACTTGTAATCCCAGAAAGAACTTCATCTCTCCAATCATTCTCATTTCAAATTCACTCTTCATTTTATCAGCAAACTTCATACATAGATTATCATCTCCTCCAAAAATAATTTCATCAAAAAATACCTCAATAATCAACTCTTTCTCATGATCCAATTTGAAATACAAGTTGTTAGTAGTAACTTTATTTAATCCAAGCTTTAATAATTATTTGTCCAGACTAGCATACCAGGCTCTGGGGGCTTTCTTGAGTCCATATAGAGCTTTCTTCAATTGAGAAACCATGTTTTCCTTATTAGTCAGTTGAAATCCATCTGACTATTCAATATATACTTCTTCTTCTACTCACCATTCAGAAAAGTTGACTTCACATCCATTTGATAGACTTTATAGTTCTTATATGCAATATAAGCAAGAAATAATATAATAGCTTCATTTCTGGCAACAGGAGCAAAGGTTTCTTCAAAATCAACACCTTCCATTTGTGAATACCCTTTACATACCAATATTGCTTTATTTCGGACCACTTCACCTTGTTCATTCAACTTATTCTCAAATACCCATTTAGTACCAATCATATTTTTGTCTTTAGCTCTGGAAACAAGTATCCATGTGCCATTCTTTTCAATCTACATTAGTTCTTCTTTCATAGCTTCCATCCAATGTTCATCATTGCAGGCTTCATTTACATCTTTAGGATCAATTTTGGATATTAGGCAATATTCTTCTGCAATTTTTCTCCTAGTGTGCACACCTTTATTCTTATCTCCTATAATTTTATTTTTAGAATGATTTAGCCTCACATACCTTGGAACTTTGGGACTCTCTCGAGCTTCTGGTTCTTCTATTCTTTCTTCTACACTTGCACTTGTCTCTCCTTCCTGGCTTGATTTACTAGAACAAATTGAAGTTATTTTACTGGAACATATGGCACAATTTGAAGTTGATTCTATGTCTGAGAATTCTTCCCCTTATTTATGTTGTCTTCCTAGTCATCTAAATCATATCCACAATATCTGGATGATCTAGCAAAGTCCTCATCAACTTTAACATTTGCACTCTCAACCATTTTTCTCAGTCTTCTGTTATAGTACTGGTAGGCCTTGCTTTTAGTGGAGTAACCTAGAAAGATTCCTTCATCTCTTCTTGCATCAAACTTGCCTATATCCTCATCTCTCTTG
This sequence comes from Sequoia sempervirens, assembly GCA_007258455.2. NCBI lineage: Eukaryota > Viridiplantae > Streptophyta > Pinopsida > Cupressales > Cupressaceae > Sequoia > Sequoia sempervirens. Next base: position 279,361,596 of record VDFB02086081.1, on the reverse strand, counting down.
ATATAAGACTTACTTCTAAATATCTTGAAATATCTAACAGTAGGCTTATAACCAAACCATAGTTCAAAAGGAGTCGTACCAGAATTACTATTGACATTTACATGGTTTAAAATGTACACAATAGTGCTTACAGTTTCACTCCAATAGATGTGAGGCACATTTCCTTCAATCATCATTGTTCTAGCAACATCTAGAATTGTTTTGTTCTTCCTCTCTGCAACTCCATTTTGTTGAGGGGTTCAGAGAGCAGATAATTTTCTTCTAATTTCATCCTCTTCATAGAAAGAATTGAACTCCCTGGAGGTGAATTCACCACCTCTGTCTGACCTTAAGCATTTGATTTTCAGACCTTTCTCATTTTTTGCCATGGCCTTGAAACTTTTGAACTTCTCTAATACTTCACATTTTTCTCTTAAGAAAGCAACCCATATCATCCTAGAATAATCATCAATAAGCAGTATAAAGTACCTTTCTCCATGAAGACTTCTAACTTTGGAGAGACCACATAGATCAATATGTACTAGCTCCAATAATCCATTTGTATGATGTTTGCTCTAAAAAGAAACTCTAGTCTATTTTCCCATTTGACATTCCTTGCAAATTATGTTAGTAGGATTTACTAGCTTAGGTAGATCTCTTACTGCTTGAGTGGAACTTACTTTGACAATGTTATCAAAATTCACATGACACAACCTTCTATTCCATAACTAGCTTTCATCTACTTGAGCAATTAAACAACTTTCACTAGCAGCATTTAGGTGAAAGATATTACCTTGTCTTTTCACCTAAAGCAATTAATTTTCCAAATATTCCAAGTATCTTGCATCTTCCATCTATGAACTGAAGATCATAACCCTTGTCCACCATTTGTCTAACACTCAATAGGTTGTGCTTCAAGCCTTCAACATAAAGAACATCATCAGTGTTATGCTTACCACCAAGACAGATAGATCCTCTGCCACAAATCACACCAACATTGTTATCTCCAAATCTTACAACCCCACCGTCATACTTCTCAAAACTTACAAATTTTCTTTTGTCACCAGTCATATGATGTGAGAATCCACTGTCAATAACCCACTCATCCTTTTCTTCAATTCGGGTTGCAAGAGCTTTCTCAACTTTAGCAGATTCAGTAGCCACCGAACCATTTTCCTTGATAGCAAGGAACACCCATTCATCTTCATTTCCATTATCTTTATCAGACTCATCATCAGTCACTCCTTCAACATAGTAACATTTCTTTTGAAATCTAGATTTGTAAGGCTTAGATCTAGGAACTCTTTTAGGACACTTTGATGCAAAATGACCTATTTTACTGCAAGAAAAATATTGAATAGGAAACACTCCTTTATACTTACCTTTTCCTCTACCTTCTTTCTTCACAATCAGTGCTTCCAATTCTTCTATCTCTCTTTCTTCATCTTCAAGTTGTTTCATTTCTTCCTCATACTTGAATGACTTTCTGGAACACTCTCCTAGATCATATCTTCGCTTGCTTCTTCCAGATACAGTAGCCTTGAATGAAGATTCAGTCTTGGGAACAAATTCACCAAATTCGCTCAACTCAAAGGCAACAAGTTTACCAATCAATGTATCTCTTGTCATATTCATCAACGATCTAGTTTCTTTAATAGCATGAGCCTTTGCTTTGTAAGAGAGAGGCAATGATCTGAGCACTTTAGCCATAATTTCTTCCTCATCCAGGGTACCATTGACACATCTAATACCCATCACTAGTTCATTTATTCTTTGCATAAAAGAAGAAATATTTTCATCTTCACCCATCTTCAAATATTCATACTTTCCTTTCAAACTATGTAGCTTAGCCATCTTCACATGTACATCTCCTTCATACAAATTTTCCAACTTCATCCAAATCTCATGAGTTGTCTTTAGACCTATTACATTTGTCATTTCTGAATTTGTTAGAGAACTCATCAAAGCTTCCATAGCCCTGACATTATTCTTAGCTTCTTTAATCTCATCAGCAGTGGAGGGACCATTCTGAGGAAAAACATATGGATTCTTTGTAATCTTCCAAAAGGGTTCTCCAATACACCTTAAATGACATTCCATCCTGGCTTTCCACAATGAGTAGTTTTTTCCATCAAATCTAGGGTTGTCCTTGTATGATACCATCTCGGATCACCTCAAGCTTTTAAACTTCTTCAGAGGAACCTACTCTTATACCAATTGTTGGCAAAACAAGGAAAAACAATTGAGAGGGGGGTGAATCAGTTGTCACATAATATTTAAACTTTTCAAACTTTACTTAACTTAATCTCAAATCTGATGAATGAATAATGAACCATGAACAATCAACACATTAGAAACATAGAGAACACCAATTTTTTTATGTGGAAACCCTATTAGGGGAAAAACCACGGTGGATGTTAGTCCACAATATTATACCCTGTTAAAAGTATAATGAAAAATAATGGGAATGCACATGCATTCAAGCACACTACCTAGATCTCACTGCTCAAATACAAGAGGGCTCACTGCCCAACAATACACAACAATACGAATTAGATCTTTATGGTATGAACTAAGAAAATAGCTTCTACACAAGCCTAATTACAGTTCCAGTTAAGCACATAAAACCTTCTTCACACTTTGCTCAAAGTTCTTCACACTTTGCTCTGCAATCGAATGAATAAATCACTATTCACACACTTGCACTTCCTTTGGATCTTCCTCACTTCATACACACACTAACTTCGCTCAAACAATCAATCTTATATATCCACAACATGAAATTACATCAATAACCTTATTGGCCAAAAAATATAAAACATATTTACAATGTTGGCCCAAATTTACAAATAAATTTTCAATCCGAATCAAACACCATTGGCTAATATTATAATGTGACCCAAAAAAATATCCTTAAGCTCACCAAACATTCAAATTTTAATCTTCAAGGATCCACAACACATTACAACCACTATGTTGGCCAAGAACATGAAAACTCAATCATACTGAGAAAAATATTTGACCACAAGCACACCAATCAATGTAGACATGCAATAAAGATACAAAATGATCTAGAATCATCCACAAACAACAAGAACTAATAGGTAATCATCCATAGCAATAGAAATTACCAGAATCACATAAACTTCAATCAGGAACACTGACAGAACCCATAGAAATACTGTCAGAACACAACTGTTCATAGCACAATCAAATCTTCACGCAGACCTTTGAAACTTCTGGTAGATGAACTATATACTCTCAGCAATAAACCCTTTAGTCCACAACAACTGATCATCAAAGTACAAAAAAAACACCTTCATGACCTTCATTGTTCCATTGGCAACCTGCAACTCTTCCTTTAAAAATTTTATCAATATCCTCGACATATACAACATTCAATACAATAATGCTAATAGTGTTGACATCAATGACAACCACATATCAACAACACAACCACAACATCCAACAATTACACATATCAAAAGGAGGTACAAATAACGAGCTTGATATGGAATTGTTAATGAGTAAAAATGCAAAAGTAATGCTAACTTTAAAAATTTTGATAGAGGCAAGTCTTATAAATGAAATTTTATTATATATTTGATAAATTGTATATAGAATTGGAATTGCACCACCTCAACTCCCAACATATGTTATGGTTGACTTCAAAAATTACTCAAGGTTATCATTCAGGATCACTATTCAAACACAATTCCAATTATAGCAAGACAAAAGGGTACCACAATTCAAATACCAACATAAATAATAAAATTAACATTTATCTCAATGTCTTGTGTAAACTCTTTAGATAACAAAGAATTATGCCACTTTTTGCATACGACTGATATGAAAAAATGAAGGGAAACAAGTTGTTAGGAAAAAGGCTAAAGAAAATAGATTGAAATCCTTAGAAAATAATTGATGTAATATATTTTCTTCAAATTATAATTCAATAATATTTCTATAAAATAAAAATACCTTTTCAATTACTTCATATAAAATAACATTAATAATTAATATTTGCATCCCTTTATTTAATAATAATAGGATGAATAATTTGTCTCAATGTTATACATTCAAAATACTCAAGCTCTAATATAAGTTCAAATTAGTCATTAAAGAATCCTTTCAATTCATCTTTAAATAATTATTGAAATTATACATCAAAATATTATTTAAATGAAATGCATAATATATACATGTTAAATACTTACTTTTATATTACTTTGAACATTAATATTAAACCTCTTTGTTTCAATATAAAACAACCAATTATTCATCTCTACACACACACGCGCACACACACTTTTTAGTTTATAAATTATTATTATAAAATTTAAAATATATATAGATCTAAAAATATATCCAATGGTTCAAGGAGGGAACTCACTGAGTTTGTCAAAAGACTCACTCTTTATAACTTGGTGATGCAGGTCACACTTGTAGCCAAAGCTTCCAAGTTCAAGTTCTGGAAAATGTTTGAAGAAGGCACTTTGAGGTTCAACCTAAATGAGGTTAGATGTGGGCACATCTGGTAGGTGGGGCACCCGAGCACTAAAATCTTCATAAAAGCTCTTGAAATTTTTTAGAAAAAGTTTAATGATAAGGTGGAAAAAGAAACAGATGTTCCAATTATGCTTTCCATTGAAGATTACACCAAAGAAACACTCACATCCTTTTGTCGCCTTTGGACAAACAAAAGTACATAGATTTCTCTACATGCAACCTTGCAGAGTGAATATTTTTTCTCAAGACAACCTATATGTTGTGAAAATTTGTAAAAATGTAATATGTGATGTATAGGTTGTAGGCTGGGGGGTGTTTATTTTTTACTAGATTTGTTGTAATTCAGGGACCTCAAGTGGGGGGGTTTAAATTTTAATCCATGATGCTTTTGTATGTTTGGTTCTCTTATTTCTAAGATATATATATTTCAAATTTGATTGTGTTAAACACATATTTTATAAATATTACAATATCAAATAAATAATATTGCAATTTACATTTCAATAAATATAAATATTTTATAAAATCTACAATATTTAAATATATATAAAATACATTTAATTAATATTCTATATAAAACAAAGATAGATTGTCTCTCTACTAATAATCTATTTAATATAATTTTAATTAAAAATCTATATTAATAATATTTTTTACCATTAACTTACTAATTTATATTAATAATCTATAAATTTAATATAATAAAATGTATACTAAAATATATCTACAATATAAACTACTTATTTTTATGTATGTATCATTAAATTTGAAACCAACTATTGTAAACAAATATTACAATTGTAATTTTTTTTTTAAATTTACAATTTTATTTTTCATTTTTTATCTAAAAATTAAAAATATGGATATAATGATTACTAATGATAATTATTTTACAAATTTTTTTAATCAAATTGTATCTAAAATATTTACTAATTATTTTTATGTTTATAATTTTCGTCAACTTGTTACAAATTAAATTTAACCATTACAAATAATTATAAATATTACAATTTTTTTATTAAAACCTAAACTATAAATTATAGTAAAATATTAATTATAATTTATAAAAAATATATATATAATTTTGATTTTGATTTTTATTCTGAAATCATTAACGATGTCACCTTATCTTTGCCACGACGTTTGGATTCCATATCCTACAAGACACAGAACACCCCCCTATGCATAACTTTAGAACCGAACGGAAAAACAGACTTTCAGCTTTCCTTCCAATTCATCCACTTTGATCTTAAGAGATCTTTGATTGCATTTTGTATATCCTGTTCAACATTGGGGACAGTGTTAGATTCATTTTTTCCCACCTCACTTTCCGTAGACTTGCTGGAAATCTACGTAAGATGTTAAAACAAGCGTAATACCAAAATAAAACTAAATGAACATGAAATTTTAGTAAGAATTTGAACGGTAGTTAGGGGATGTCTACAGCCAAGGGAAAGTAAAAGGAAGAATGATTGACCTGCACAGTCGAACTGTCATTTTACTCTGCATCCTTTTTTTCCAACAATTGTCCAAATTTCTCATTTACTCTTTATCAACTAGCCACGTGAAATGACCGTCCTCATTAACTGGCACTTTGCACTTTCTCGTTGCCAGCTAAGATTGAAAATGAAGCATACAGTCTTTGATCAAAATCAATGCACCATGGATTATTACGCTACTTTTCGTACTCCGACTTCACTGTTACCCAGTCTGTTGAAAAGACTTGTTTGGGAAGGTGCATCATTCAAAATAAAGACAATAAGACGGACGGAAAAGGCATCTGTCATACGAAAGAAATCGATGTGTCGGTGGATGGAACCTCAACCAACAGACGTCTTGCCCTACCGCTTCAACCTTTACAACATAAAATAACTAGCAATTGCACCTTGGTGTGCAATGGGTACGCCGAAGAGTTGTGGAGAGTTAATTAGGGATTTTTTTTTTCTATTTTTTGCAAGCATTTGTGCAATACATGAGCTCATTTGGTAGTACATTTAGAAAATGACTTTGTGCAACAAAGGTCTTAATGGAACACCCATGGCTTTAAATCAACTATGCATCCACTTATAGGGTTTGAAACATGGCTGAAACAAAACCTTGAATTAGGAAGATAATTAGGTTCCATTATGAACATGCTCATGTTATGTTTGCAATAGGGAGAGAGGGAGAGATAGGAATAGAAAGAGGGGGGGAGGGGGCATAGAGGGGGAGAGAGAAGAGGGGGGGAGGGGGCATAGAGGGGGAGAGAGAAGAGGGGGGAGAGAGGGAGATATAAAGAGATATGGTAACAAAGACAAGTAATAGCGAGAGAAGTATAAAGGGGACAAAAGATAGAAGGGGGGGTGGAAGATAGAGATAGAGATAGGGAGTTTATGAGTGTATACAAGTTATATATATATATTACCTCTCTCCCTTTTTCTTCTCATATATATCACTATCTTAATTAACTTTTTTCCTAAATAACCTTCCAAAAATATTTAACCTATTTTAATTGTATACCAATACAACAAATTATCTCTTTTTTGACCTTTGAATCTATAAACTTATGCCCATACTTAAAAAATATCCTTTTGTGAGAGTCTTTATCTTGTTAAAGGCTATAACTTTTAGCTTCTATAAGGCTTCTAGAAACCCTCCACCTTTGATGAGAAGGTAGAGCCTTGTAGTAGTGGCCAAGCCACAAGCAGTAGCAATACGAGTGGAGATGACAAGAGCACAGGGGCAAGAAGATATGGAGGGGAAAAGACGAAGATATGCAAAAAATAGACCAAAATTTTCCCTAATTAACCTTCCTAAGTTGTCAACGTGGACTGTGTGATTTGTCTCCAAGTAGTGTAGGTTGCATGTTATAAAGCTTCATTACTTCTCACCCAAAAAATGATGGGTGAAATTCTTTCTAGTTAATGCATTGATAAGGACCTCATTGTAGAGTGATATGTAGGTATGATGGATACCATATAGCATAGAATTATTTTTTCCAAAGAATTTTTAGTGGTAAGTTAGATGTTGTATTGTGCATGTTAACTTGATACTAATTCAATTTTGTAATGGTAGAAATGGCCCTTCTTTTGTAATGAGATGAAATGTTCATAGTTTTTAGTATGCTAAATTAATGAGTTCATTGGTGTCTTGATGCATATGTACTAGAAGATTTATTATCTGTCAAGATTAGAAATATGAAAGTAGATCCAACTTTTTTTGAAGAGAACATCTCTCTTTACTATCAATTTTACATTTTATTGTTCTTTGGTATGTCATTAGTAAAATCTATCAACATAGAGGAGAATATAGAAAGAGAGATAGATCATGAAGAAGAGAGATAATAGAAATAGAGGGAAAGATGGAAAAATAGGAGAGAGGGGGCAAAAGAGGAAGAGAAAAAGAGTGATAGAAGAGACAAAAAGATATATAAAGAAAAGTAAACAAAGTATAAATACTGAGCTCAAAGGAAAATCAACAGGGAGACAAAGAGATACATTAATAGAGAGAGGAATAGAGAGATAGGAAATGGGAGAAAAATAAGATATAGGATATGGGGGAGAGAGAGAGATAGGTAGAGGAGGGAGAGAGAAAGAAGAGGGGGAGAGATGGAGGGAGATATGTAGAGTAGGGAGAGAGAGAGAGAGAGAGAGAGAGAGAAGAGGGGGGAGAGAGAGGGAGAGATAGGTAGAGAGGGAGAGAAAGAAGAGGAAGAGAGGGAGAGATAGAGAGAGAGATAGAGAGGGGAAACATAGAGAGATAGAGATAGAAATAGTTATAGGGAGGGAGAAACAAAGAGTGTGTATATAAGTGAGAGAGAGAGATATGGAGAGAGCGAGAGAGGGGCAAAAGATACCAAGGAGAAAAAAAGGGTAGAGTTTTTGGAGGGAAAACAAATGGAGAAAATGGGGGAAAAAAATGAATGGAGATGAAATGCCATATTTAGCTCTTTCCTAACCATCTTTGAACTTGGGTTTCATCAAATATCAATTTGTAAATATTGAATCACAAACAATTTTGTAATACCGTGAATATGCAATTAAAATATAAAATAAATTATGATTTTATTTTTAAATATACAAATGCTATTTTTTTCTCTAACAACAATCAATAAACCTCATTATGTGAGTTTCTCAAATGGTATGTGTATGTGTTATTCACAACATAAACATGATTGTAATATGTTTTACTTCTTCATATATAAAATATAAGAGTTTATTTCTAATTAAAACAAAACAAATTGAAATCAAATTAGATTAAAAAAATATTTGTGAATTCACAAATCTATTAGCTATCTTACCAGACAAAATATATAATTATAAATGAGAAAAAACCTACATGTAATTCTATAAAATTTTATACCTTTGTAATGTATAATTTGGAACATGTAATTAATCATAAATGGTTGACCTAACATTGGGAATAGACAATACAACTAATATAAACAAAAATACTTTTGAAAATCATAGGAGTAATTGTAAGCCCCGTCTCCCATTTAATACTAGTCAAGCATTTTTCCATTTACTTTAAGTGTTCCTCACCTTTTATCTTTTTACCATCCTCCTTCACCTCCTCCACCTTTTCTTTTCATACATATGCATGTTTGGTGAAAGCAATTTAATAAAACACACAAATTATCATAAAACAAGTTTGTATATAAGCAATGATCTACATTGCAATTTATGCATCTAATTTTATGAAGCCAACAGAATAATCTAGATTCCCAAATACTCAAAATAAAAATTTTGAAAAAATTCTAGAAACTGAAAATAAAACTTTGTCCCTTTTTTTATTATTGAAGGTATGATACTATGCACATTTTTATAGTGCAAGCCCATTTTTTAGATTGTTTAACATCACCAATAATCTCCGCAAGAATATTGTCCTTGTTTAAAATGATGGAAATGGTTTGCATCTCCCACAACAATTTCTCTTGCAACTATCTTGGAGATAAATTTTGTTGCAGTATGGCAATCATCACACACTCAAAGGTTTTTAACAACTCTAATAATTGTTCCAAGGGGGTTGTTTATCAAACCAAATGCAATTGCCAACTTTCTGGTATGGTGGCAAAGAATCCAACTTTGCATAAATCTCTTGTGTTTGTGGATGTGATTTGTGTCACATGAAAAACATGTACCATTTTATGGCCTTGAATCCAACTACATCTAGGGATCTTTTTAATTCCTCAATCTTTCATCAATTTCCTAGCCATTTGAACCTCGCCCACTTGGCCACTGCTACATAGATGTTTGAGAGAGCATATTGCACAACATTTTTAGGATCCAAATAAAAAGCAAATTGTTGTTGTAAATACTCCTAGATCTATATTCATATGTGATTTACAGACACCCATAAAACACAACCACCACATGGTTAACTACATCTTAATGATAAAGTGTGGAGTGTCTTCAAGATAGTTAGCCCAAGCAAGAAGGTCAACCGTGCAAACATAATGATCAACTGTAGGTGTTAGTAGTAAGGGTTAATCATGCGGCTGAAGTATGTACAACCCTCATCCACTAAACCTGCATGGTTGCATGCTTATAGAACACAAGCAAAGCTTACAGTGTCAGATATGTTCCAAAGTGTTTAATTAATTCAAAGATTTTGAGAGCATCCTTGTAAAATCCATGTTCATATCCTACAATCATTGCATTCCATGAGATGACATCTCTTTAGTGCATTTTGTCAAACAGTTCACGTTCCTTTTATATGCTTCCACATTTTGGATACATGTCCAATAGGGCAGTTGTAACTGCAACATCTGATTAAATTCCTCTGTTCTTTATGCTTTGATGGATGTCAATACCCTGTTCCAATGCTCCTATTTTGGTACAGGCAGGGAGAATGCTGGCAAAAGTTTTATAGTCTAGCTTTACACCTGCCAATTGCATTTTCTTGAAAGTTTCTAAAGCTTTTTAAAAAAATCCATTGTGTGCATATCCTGCGATCATTGCATTCCATGAGATAACCTCTCTTTCAGGCATTCTGTCAAAAAGTTCACATACCTTTTCTATGCTTGCACATTTTATATACATGTCTACTAGAGCATTTCCAACTATAATATCTAAAAAAAATCCTCTTCCATGATGCTTTGATGGATGTCCATACCCTGTTCCAAAGCTCCCATTTTTGGCACAGGGAGGATACTGACGAAGGTTGTGGAATTTGGCTTTACACCTGCCAATTGCATTTGCTTAAAAGTTTCTAAAGCCTTTTCAACAAATCCATTTTGTACATATCCTGCAATCGTTGCAGTCCATGAGATGCAATCTTTTCAGGTATTCTGTCAAATAGTTCACGTGGCTTGTCAATGCTTCCACTTTTTCCGCCAGTAATTATCTTGAAATTTGAGAAAGATTCATCTTGAGTAATCATGTATTGGTTTAGTTGCAAAGAAATTGCCTTGCTAACGATGCAGATGACCCATTTTTGAAATAGAAACACATTCAGATTTTATAGGACACTTGCAATGTCTCAGAAAAAGTGTAGAAATAGAAACGAATTCACGAGGAAACCACTGTTCAGATTTTATATTTAGGGTTAAATATCTGTGTTTTTTTAGAAAATGCAACAACTCTGTTTTTGATGTAGCGGAAGTTTGAAGGCTGAAAATGATAAAACAAGCTATGTGCATTGTGGCAGATAATATGGCATTTTCTATGGCAGAAGGAAAATAATATTTGTTTATGGCATTCACTATGGCACAAGGAACCCTTTTACTCTGTAGCTTTGCTATGTGCCACTATTGGTGGGTGAAGATTAAATGCAAAGCCAAGTACAGGCATTTCATGGAAATAAATAGAAGCCTTTTGAAGGGCACAGTGAAGCCCAACATTGGTGCAGTCTAGTTCAACATACAAGAGATCACGGGCACAAGGAACAATTTCAGTGCCGCCAACATTATGGGAGAGGGCAGTTTCGGGACAGTGTACAAGGGAATGCTTTCCGAGGGTCAGCAGATTACCGTGAAAGGAAATCAGAAAATGCACTTCAGAAGGCGATTCAGAATTCATAAACAAGGTCAATATAGTCAACAGTATCATTCACCGGAATTTGGTGGTTCAAAGAGTTTTCTGTGTCGCCAGCGAAAACAAAGATGGACGCCAATGGTTTTTGATATATGACAATCTGTCTAACGTCCAACACATTTTTGATTGTTTTCCATGGCTATTTTAAAATCACACGGCAGAGAATTGGTGGAAGGATACGCCTTCCGCGTAAAGTACCATCCTAAAAAGCTTTTCACATGCGCGGTCAAAGTAAGGTACGCCTTAGAAACGTTGAAGGAAATAGGCGAATGAAAACTGTGAATATCGAATGGTTCAAATTGTTTGAATCGTATGACATCCCTTTTCGTGCAACTTGGGCCATCGATCTTACAATTTAGCTTTGTCTCTTTCAAATAAGGATACGCCTTCGGCGTAAATTAGCAATGGCACCTTCGTGTGCAATGGATACGCCGAAGAGTTGTGGAAGATAAATTAATGAGAGGGTCTTTTTTTTTAATTGAGAAATATATCATTGTTAAGAACTGCTTTGAAGTGCATGTTAATGTTCTTTTGAAACTTGGTTTTTTGTATTGAATTGCATGTTATTGTTCTTGTGAAAGCAAAATTTAGGCAATGGAGTCTATCAATGCATTAAATACTTAAATAAAGTAACTTCAAAGATTTTCTTGAAGTATGAAAGTGGAGTATGTCTTATTCGTATTTTCCCATAATATTTTGTTGAAACTTTGAGTTGTTCATAGTACATTTGTTATTTTGCTTAAGCCTGTAAAATACTATTTGTTAAATCAGTGTGAATCCCATAAACTTAGTGTATACATATATATTTTTTTTGATCAGTGATAAAGGTGATTTTTATTAATAAACTTAAAAAATTTACAAGGTGTTTCCCAATACAACTTCTTCTTAAAAATCCCTGACAACAACATAAAGCTTCACTTCAAGAACTCTTAGCCCTATCTTTTATCCATCCCATAGACCTTAGCAATAGTGACATACAAAAACATTACAACAAAAATAGAACCTCCAACTAAACTACAACCAATACCCCCAAACAAAGACCTATTGATAGGTCGTGGGATGGGGGCTCAGACTAGTCTTCTCTTGGTTTGAGATCGAAGAACCATCACAGACAATTTCTTTGTTACTTTCTTTGCTCTCTTCCCCTTGACAATTTGCCAACCGTCCTCCACCCTAGCAGCCTCCTTCTGCCACTCCAATTCTTTGTCAAGAGAGCTCCTCAATATTCCTATCAGACTGTCAGATGCATGTGGATCTTGTTCTTCAACTTTCCTTTTCCTAGCTTCTTTCTCTTGTGACCTCACCTCCCCTCTTTTCTCCCGACATTCTGGTGTTGTTGCCCCATTTTTAAAGATCAACTCATGTTCACTTCCATTGGAAGCCACAATAACTTTGTTCCCAACCACACTCCCTTCATGTGGCACAACCTCACTCATCTGCTGTTGATCCGCCCTGCTAACATTAGATACCAATGTCTTCCCTTCCAGCACCTGAGTCTTAGCATTTTGACCTGCCACTACCCTGCCTTCCAAAAGATGGTTCTCTTGCCTGTCCACTTTTTTTTTCCACTATGTAATGTTGTGGAGTAGCATCCTTCCACCAGGAAGCAGATTTATGTGTTCTAAATTTGGCACAATGTGCAGCCAAGTGCCCTGTTTGAAAACAAATTTTACACCTAAAGGGTACCCCTTCAAAATCCAGAGGCTGCACCCAACATCCCTTCGAGGTTTTTATTTGGATCTCTTCTGGTAGCTCCTTGGACACATCCATTTCCACCAAAATTCGAGCAAAGGTTGAGTGCAGTAAATTTGATGAACCCTCATCTACCATTAGGAAACTTCCTAAAGAGTTCCCTATAGCCTCCAAGCAGGAATCAAACCAAAAATGCAGAGGAAGATTAGGAAGTCTTACCCAAAGAGGCACCCTCTCAAAAACTTCAGTGGCTAGATTAAAAGCTGGATGCCATGGCTTTAGCAGCAGACTAAATTTTCCTTCCCAATCCTAATGGTATTCACACAGAATCTTATTTCTATCTTCCTCTTTTTCAAAAACCACAATGAAAAATCCTTTAGCCATGGGATATATTTGAACATACCCAACTAAAATAAGCTCCCAGAAATTAGAAATACACTAGTGAAGGTCTGTTAGTTTTGGCCAAAAGCCCCTGAATCGCCCAATCAAACCCAGCCCAAAAAAAACATTTTCGTTGAAGATCACTTCTTGTTCCAGCTCACTATCTAGCTCCACTGTGACAGTTCTAGCTGCAAGAGTTGAAATGGGATCCTCTCCTCTCTTCCCTGTCGGGATTTTTCCCATTTGCCTTGATGTCTGGGAGGGTCCTGCGTGCCTTCCATTCTCAGTGACCTTGGCCCCATTTATTCCACTGTCTCCCCCTAGGCCGCAAGCAGCAGAAGATCCATGTTTTTTTCCTTGTTGTGGATGTTGGTCATTCCTGTCCAGGCCCAAACCTCCACCAGTTTGAGCTCTAAGCTTCTCAGCGCCCACTGCTTGGGCTTCACTAACAGACACCCCCTAACGCATCCTTCATAGCACTGAAAACCACTATCATTGCCCTACAAAGCCTTCCCAACCGAGCATGGACCTGTCAAAACCCTAGTCGCCTCAACAGTAGTCTGCAGATGACCATTGCTCTCCATCCTCTGGCGAGTATTTTTGCGTGTATACATATATATTAATAATAATCTGAATATCTCAAATTCACGAGTGGCTGAGTTGACATAAAAATTGACTAAAAACTCTTTATAATACAATGGTGTTCAAATATTTAGGATTGGCGACATCAGTAAAATGATACATTACCAGTAGGTACTGGTCACAGTAATTTGCTGATAAATTGACATTAAACTATTTCTAATGATTTACCATTAGATGCCCATGTATTACATAAATGAATCCAAGCATTGAAAGGAAAAAAAATTAAATAGAAACATTTGGTGATAATTATATTGAAATGAATTAGAGTGACAAAGAGGTGTTGAGCAATGAGAATCGAACTAAAAAAATTTAGAATGAAACCGCTGTTCAGGAATAGACAATGTGTTTTATTGAGCATTAGAATTTGAGAGGGTTTTTTGTACCAGCCCTCGTATAATTTTGTTTACAAATTTGTGTTTCATAAAGACATAATTGTAGAAACATCTGTAGCGGCCCTTTTTTCAAGCCTTTCTTGAGTGCAATGGCTTGTGAAGACCTTGCAACCAGAATGCCTGTATTTCATATCCAATCTATGTATTTGATTATTAAATTTGCATATAATAAAGTCCAGCTTTGAAACTTGTAAAGTGTGCAATTGTACATAAAATAGAGAAATTGTAGAAATCTGTAGGTTCACAATACAACAGATGTATCAAATATTAAGTTGAGAAAGAAAAGTAATATATAACAATGTAATAATTTGTAATTAAATAAAAATAGTTGCTGAAAATTTGTATTGATCTGAATTATAGAAACAAACACTTGCTGAGCAATGAGTAATTAATAGAAACAGTTGTTGAAATATTATACTGATTTGAATTAGGGAAACAAAGAAAGGGAAAAAATAATTAAATAGAAACACTTGCCGAAATATTATATTGATTTGAATTAGAGAAACAAACACTTGCTGACAATAGAAACAAGTATGCCCGATAGTGGAAATTGTCAAGTTATGACTATGTAACTGAAAACTCATTACATAATTAATACAATATCAAGCACTTGTAATTTGATGTTTAATAATGACATGTGAATTTATATACTGTCTCTAAACAAACTGTTTAGAGACCATTGTGTGTTGGTAATTTTTCTCATACACATAGTCAGTTTGACACATAAGAAACTGACTCTTACTACATATAGAAGAGGCAGCACTGTCTCTTTTTTATGGTTTGTCCATCAAAACAAAAAAGGTTTAAATATACAGCCTTTTGATTCAAATATGATCTTGCGCTATTCTTTTTTTTGCTTACATGCAGTGTCCTAATATAGTTAATATGAGTGTATGTATGTAAGCAAGACCATGGGTGGCAAGATGTAGGCCTTAGGTCAGTTTTGAAAACCACTATTCTTTGAAGCCACTTAATCTTTCCCACTAATTTTAACAATGTTTAGGGTGTAGAAATCTCTACCATCGGCACCCTTCTGTTGTTTGGATTCTAAAAAATACATGATGTTGGATGATAGATTCTAAAGTATTATTTTCCACTAATCAAGATGAGATAGGTTTCTCTTACTTTCTAAGTGGGGTATGTTTTGCAAAGGTCTTTGATATTTTAAAGTTCTTATTTTAGGTTAATTCAACGACTGGTATTGTATATGCTAGTCATTTTAGCTATTTGTCGGGTGTTTGCATTTTCCAATGGTAGGAGGGGTCCCAATAGTTTGGCACCCTATGTTGGCTTGTTTGATGTGCTCATTTGGAATTACTTAAACAAATTTATATGGAACTAGTAATAGCATGTGCCAGGGTTGCACTTTTGCACTAATATTAAGTGAAAGACTTTTTTTTAAAGCACTTGGTATAGGCAATTTTAAATAGAATGAAAAAGGTAGGTTCATAATTTATATATTAGATCAAGTGATTTTGGGATGCCTGTGTTATCATTTGATTTATTAATTTTAATTTTGGATGTCACATAAAATAAGATTTAAAAAAAAAAAAAAATCCTTTAGAAGTCTATGTACTATTATATGACAACACTTAACTATTAGGTACTTTCCTCCACCAAACTATAGATATAGATCAAATAACAGGTACATTGATTATACACATTTTAGCTAGCAAGATGTATAATGAGTTATTCTCCATTTGTATCCATCAATTGTTAATTTCCGCAAAGACTGTAGGTTGAGTACACTGCAACTCTGCGTATTTCTATTGTTTTCATGATTCATGTAGTTGCTATTTTGTGGGAGTTTATTGGTCTGAAATGTTCTCTAAACAATTTATAACATGTAATCCTTTTTGTACAAGAGGATTTCATGCACAAGTATGAAAGGTTTTAGATTAAATCATTCAATATTTATGAAGGACACAAGTCAAAATACTAGGTTGTTTGTATTGGCTACATCTTTTATGTAGATATAGATTAGGAGGTTCTAAGTCTACTACTATATATGGAATTGTTCTACCATGATACCAATCTAGTTGTTGGATTGCACCCAACTAAATCCCAAATTGTTAGGGTAGCTCTACATACCCTGTTTTATATCTTCAGGCCTCAAGTTGCTCATTCATGAGACCTACAAACCCAAATTAGCAGAATTCATTTATGGAAATTTTAGAAGTCTCGGTAACCTCTTGTTTGTCCACCTACCAGAATAGTTTCTACTCATGGTTCATATGAGTTCTCTATTTTTTTGTTATAGGGTGAGGTTTTGGTCAAAAAGAGGCACCTAGTATGGATCTAATCAACTGATTGAATGCCCTAGTTTGTACTCTGCCTTAATATTATTGATGAAGAAAAAATATATTTCTACTTCTCAAAGAAAGCATAGCCATGAGTGATGACTGGAAATATTACTACAAGAGTTCAGATGTAAGACATGCCTTAAAAGTAAGAGTCTAAAGAGAAAATATTGAAAGAATGCCAATATGAATAAAAACACTTATAAAAGCACAACTTGAAGGAGCCCCAACAACCTTGATATATCCATACCGAGATACTCAAATAAAAATAGTTAGTAGCAAAAACTCGAGGATGATTCAGAAGGAGAGGAGGAGGATAAAGAGGTGTTGAAGGTTGGAAGAAATGAGATATTTTCTATTTCTGAAGAAAAATAGTCAAAGCAAAATCAAAATGACGGAGATACATAGGATGTTCTTATTCCAAGTATGCAAACAAAATTCTTTTTAGTTATTTTATTTTAGCACAACCTAGCCAAATGCCCTATATAAATACTGGATGCATTACTGTGGCTAAGGAGATTTAAACTTTTGTGTAATGTTAATGGGGCATTGGTCATATTACCACTGGCAATTGAAGCCACAATTCATAAAACACACAAAAAAGAAGAGCAGTAAAGGGAAAAAATAAGAAGAGGAAGATAAAAGATGAAACCTGATTAGTAATGAAGAAAAATCATGGCAAGTGACTTCCCTAAAGATTCAGCACAAATTGTGTCGAGCTGTTGGTGATTCCAATGAGAGAAAATGGGCAGAGCTTCCAAGAAAATGAAACAACTGGTTTTTTTAAATGAAACCAACTAGACCCTAATTTAGTACTGTTGCTGTTTCAATCTCTAGACCCAAATTATTTACTGTTGTTGCTTCAATCTATTCACATTAAAGGAAACTATTAGCAGTGAGGGAAGTAATAAAATAGGGCAAAAAATATACCAGTAAGGAAGTATTTGGAAACCTTTAACGGCAAGGGAAGCAGTAAAATACAATGACAAATGGCAATATTTTGGCAGTAAAATACCTAAAGGTTTTGCACAAATCTCTATTAATGTCGATAATGTCCAGGTAATGAAAGCAGGGTGTTCACAAACCCTCACTATCAAAGATGTCAAAGGCATACAAAACGAGATATTTTGGACACAAATTCCCATCTATGGGTAAATGAATGAAGAAGATAGAAGAGGGCGAAGGAGAGTTAATGCTTACCAGAGGGTGCACAACTGCCATGGACATTAAATGACACCTACTTGCCTCCCGAAACGATCAACGGTTGCAGATAGTTCTATCTTATGCAAATTCTGCTCTAAACTTGCAACCCTTGGTAAGTAGCAAATTGTAAAGCTTCAAGAGTAGTGTACATTGTTCAACAGTTCGTTGATCACAAGGGTTTGCTTCCACTTACCTACTTGGTAAGTAGCAAATGTTCGCAGGAAATTTTCAAACCATTAACCTACTTGGAGTGGAAACCATTAACAACAAACGAAATGCGACTTACCTCAAGATTCTACACAAATATATCTTGATAGTAGATTTTACTCAAAATGTAAATATGAATATCAATTTAGGGTTTGGGGCATCTAGTAAAGGAGTAACCGACTTACCTCTTTTTGTCGCGCTGTCAAGGACATTCATTACTTCTATCAGATATTTTGCACACATTTTTTTCTTCTTCCCACCTACTTGAGTGGCAGTCTTCAAGGCATGCATTGTCATGTGCATTAAAGAGCCACGACCAAACAGGCAGCAACAACAATCCTAATGACCTAAGTAAATGGTCAACCACCCGCAAAAATGAGTGTGTTGCTAATGGAAGGATCAATGACTGTGCACATATGGAGAACCTTGCCGAGAGCCTCCGTGGTTTCCAACCGTCCACTGCAAAAATGAGCTTGGAAAGCTCAATGAGGGACACGCCTTCGGCGTAAAAATAATAATGTGGTTTAAAGAAAATAATAACGTACCTTCAAAATTTCTTTTACTTTTAGTCAAATACATCAACATCAAAATTTCTTTAGCTGGCCCTGTCCCCACTTTAATAGAAAGAGAGGAAGAAAATGTAGCATGAGATATTGTTTTCATAAATTTATTCAATGATTATTATTATTTTTTTGCTTTTACATGTGGTGGAGTTATAGAATGAATTAGTGCAAATTTCTGGATTTTGGTTTTAAGGTCTAATCATACAATTTCTATTGTCATTAAGTCTACAACACATACATATTGTGTTATTATCTACAAGATCTTATATCTTATGTTTCAAGACCATGCATGATTGAGTGTGATGTTCTTTGGCTTTATTATTATGACAAAATTCTTCATTATTACAATTCATTAAAATGCTTGATTATGATTCATATACAGAATAAAGTAGACCTCAATAATTATTAAAGTACATTGTTCAATTTTTCTTCCAATTTTGTTAACTTTTGATGAATAATTTTTGTTTGGAAGAAAGAAAACTACTCTTAAAGAATTTGTGTAATATTTTCCTCCTCTTTATATTTATATTTTTAGAAAAGATTTGGGCTTTTATAATTTTTGTAGGATATGCAGAAGCATTAGGGATTGCTGATCTAAATTTGAATGCACTTATTGTCACTAGCTTAGATACAACTATTTTGATATGTATATAAAGATCTATGGAATATGGGATGTATCTCATATGGACAAATGACTTAAGCAATCCTTTAATAAATATTTTACAAATATAAATCATATAAGGGATTATGTAATATAGAATATAGGAATTGAAATTGTATGACAAAATCATTGACATGCTTGTTCATTAGATTTTTGACTATACTCAAATAAATTAAAAATAATAAATTTAAAGCTTATATTTATTATGATTTGCTTTAAAAATATCTTAATCAAATTTAAAAATGAATATAGAGACACATAAGATAATGAAATGAATGCTAAGTAACAATCCTTCAAAAAAAAATTTAACACCCCATTCAGACTACAGTAGACTAATAATTTTCGGTATACTTTAATTCTTTTGACAATGACTAATTTAATGCAGGTTTACATAGAATAACCAAACATCATCATGCTACAGACTTGATCAGCCTCAAGATAATATTAAAGTAGGAGAGACAGGAAAGTGAGATAACTATGGTTTACCTGCCATTTCAGGTACAAAGACGAGACAGTGTCCGAATATAATACGTTGGCCCAGTCCGAGTGCTCTACATTTAAAAGACATTGACCGTAGACCTGCAACATCCGCTCAACTAGTGTATAGGGCCTAACTTTTAGACTCTAGGCATTCCAGATATGACACAAAAGCTTTCTTGGGATCTCCTGACATTAAAGACTAGACGACTGGTCACTTTCTGGAGTCAGGTTTCTTAGTCAATTAGAATTCTCATAAACCTCGCGGCCATAAATTCATCGGACATGTCATGCTAAAACTTTAGACAGGAGGACCTGGGTTTCTCCTGATAAAACATGCCTTGGGTTCCGCGAGAAAACAAATGTTTCATGACTCGAACACTCCGCTCAAAAGGATTTTACAGGTATCTTGTGTCCAGGGCTAAGACTTCACTAAATGGAACACGTTAGAGCCTAGAAGAATATAAATGACTTTACTTCGATTCTGAGCTGCAGCCCTAACTTTATTCCCTGTTTGTTGTCGTCATATGAAGGTAACCCAGCTTAGCACAAGTTGAGGGCAGGTGATGCAGTCTATCATTACAGTCAATTTTACTTTTCCAGTTTTCAGCTCAGCAGCCATCCGGGTGTGCTCTCATAACTACATTTTTGCATAAGATTAGTAATTTCATTCTACTTGTGCTCATTTTTTATAAATGTTAATATGCCCTCACCTGTTGTGCCCTGCTTCACAATTAATCTCCCCTGCACATATACTTTCCCTTGCTTTCTCTCCGTCGATGCCTTTTCCCATTCTGTCATTGCCTATCCGAGCCATTCCGACCTTTCACCTTCCCTCTAATATAGTTTGTTCCTTCCCCATTTCCTTGGCACGCATCTCTCTTGCCTTCTCAACATTCATTCAACTTAACCCCCATTTTCTCAATCCTCACTCATGGTCCACTCACCTTTGCACTTTGGTGTTGTGCTTTCCCCCGCATGACAACAAATCACCTTTCCTTATGCTCTCCCTCAAGGTACTC
This sequence comes from Sequoia sempervirens, assembly GCA_007258455.2. Taxonomy (NCBI): domain Eukaryota; kingdom Viridiplantae; phylum Streptophyta; class Pinopsida; order Cupressales; family Cupressaceae; genus Sequoia; species Sequoia sempervirens. Next base: position 279,340,555 of record VDFB02086081.1, on the reverse strand, counting down.
CATTCAGTGATGGTTTCACTTTCATCTAGTCTCCGTCAGATCTGCACAAGCAGATGATAGCCACAAAACAAGCCTATAATGGTAATATAGAGAGCTAGAATTAAAGAGAAGATAGGGCTCTCGTGCATGCGTGAATGCAATCAATGCATGGCTTTACTCAATAGGCACTCATAATTGCCCATATGACACCCAATGTTGACGAACTACAAAGGCAGACAATTATTTAGTGCATGCTGTCAAAATGAGCTTAGCTAAAGCTCATCGTAAAGGTCGACTGGATTGATGGAGGAAACCTAGAGGGTATTGACCACTGACACATTTTGTAGGGCTTCAAGTTCAAGTATCTAATGACAAAAGACTCCATATAGTTAACCTTTCTTTCTTTAAGACTACTTAGTTTAAAATTTATTGGTTATAAATAATTGATCATGGAGAAGTCTTCATAGTTATTTGCATTTTCTTTGTCTTTCATGCTGTTTATGTTAAGATATTATATTTAGAAAAAGGAAAAAATTAGCCAATTAGATTATTAAGGTTTTTTTTTAATTTGTAAATTTTAGGTGTATTTTAAGATTTTGGTTGTTATTCATGTTTACTACTTTAAAATTATATTGATTTATTTATTATAAATATTATAATAGTTATTGTGAAGTCTAATAGTTAAACACCTTAACTTTGCTCTTCACAAAATCTTATTTGAAATTTTAAATCATTCATAATTTTGTACATCAATTTCTTTGGCAAATCTTCTGCTTATTATTAAGGATTTAGGGCCACATCATCAAATATGATGCCACATCAGCACCCATTCTGTTAAGGTGTTAAAAAGACTCAAAAAAAAGTAAGATCCATGATTATCCACTAATTCATGTGAACTGATGTGATGGACATTAAGGACCACAAGTGGAGAGAAGGTTTAAAACCAAAAGAGAAAAAAAATGTCCTAACAGATATTCAATATACTCTGAAATGTTCTGCTTTATTTAATTTCTTTGATATCAGGCATCAGATATTTTGTTCTTATTGTGCCTTGGTTTGGCTGGAGTTTCCCAGCAAATTCAAAGCGTTGCAGAACATGGAAATGACCAACCAACCACAACGGACCTGTTGGTATTCCACCTGATCTTTCAGCTGGATTATTTCTTTCTTGAGAGAATTCATTTGCTCCTTCATTTCATCTTTTATTTCTTTCTTGCGGGCACCTGCGCTTTTGATTATTTAAGGGTTAGAGAGGTTATATTTTATACAAATTGTCTGTTGTGGTTGATTGGTCATTCCCATGTTCTGCAATGCTTTGAATTTGCTGGGAAACTTCAGACAAACCAAGGGCACAATAAGAACAAATATCTGATGTCTTATATCAAATATACAGAATTAAATAAAGTAAGATATTTCAAAGTATATTGAATATTTGTTAGGATATTTTTTTCTTTCTTTTGCTTTAAGTCTTATTAGTGAGATGATGTGACATCACATGATTTGTTGATTTTCAGATCTAAGGAATGCATTCATTCAATTATAATTATTAATCATCTAACATTAACAATTTTTAAGTCACAGCTATTGATGCGATATTGTTAAAACTATATGATACAATAACTACTGAAATATGCTCAATTAATGAATAATTTTCTTAATTTTCAAAGAGGTGAAAAATAAATTTTAAAGCAGTTTGAAAAATTGAAATAATAGTCACATATGTCAGTGTCAAATTTGTTTTAGCTAGTCCCGCTCTTACTTTAATCTCAGATGGTGGCATCATAACATTCTTACTCCGCATATAAATTTAACCAACTTAGTGCAAGCTAAGCTCGGGGCAGGGGATGCAGTGTATCTGATTACATCCAATTCACTTTTTGTAGTTTTGTGGATATTCTTGTTCAACCATCGGAGCAAACGTTTGGTAGTGGCGCTTAACGTCTCCAGTTTCCAGCGCAAAAACCTTCCGGGTACGCATGTTCCTAACTATTGCAAAAGATTAGCGATATCATCTTAGTTTTGCTCATTTTCTATACATGCCAATAGGCTTAGGTAGTAGGAATTGTCAGCATGTCAGAAAAGAATATGTCATCATTTCACTAATTTTAAAATACTGTAAAAGCAGATGGAAAATTGTGCCGAAAAAAGAGGTTTTCCCTTCCGGATTTAGGGGAGAGGGCCTAATAGTCGTGCGGGGTCCAATAGTCGTACACCTAATCATGAATATAATATCCAATAGTCGTTTATACAATGTCTAATAGTTGTGATTTGACTACCCATAATTAAACAAAATGTATGCTTTTGATCTAAAAAGCAACCAATCATGTGATACCACATCAGCGCTCAACTACTCATGATGTAATGCACGAGAATTGATCTCACTTTTTTTTGGGGCCTTTTTGGACACCTTGACAAAAACGCATGCTGATGTGGCATCATATTTGATGATGTGGCCCTGAAACCTTAGTTATAAGCAGAGAACTTGCCAAGTAAGCTGCTGTAAAAAATTGGGAGTGATTTGAAATTTCCATGTAGGATAATTAGAAGTGCGAAGTTAGGGTGCACGACTACTGGGTCCTCTCCCCTAATTTCAGATAACTTAGAAACTAAATGTTAAGTCTACAAATTTCACAAATAATTGTTGCAAATATTTTATGTTTACCTTACCCCTTTTGCCAGACTAGGCCATGGTGGGAATGTCCTACCTTGAGGGGTTAGATTCTGCGCCCTCCTGCATGTATCTCAGCCATATCCGCCTTCCCAGCAACTCTATCTTTCTATATGTGCTTAATTTTCTTGTTCTTCATCTTAATATTGCTTGCATGATAGTGGGTTTGTTTATTGTTTAAAACCCTTTGATATTTGAATATGCTTTCTAACTCCATCTGGTATGGTATATTGCCTGTCATATAACATAGAGCGAGCTTGTTTAATCTTTACTATTTTTTGAGTGCATCAGATAGAGTATATGACAATATTGATGGTGACGGAGAGGGCTTTCCACAATTGATTTCAATTCATATTTTGAGGGAAATTTTTTAAGCAGACTTTTATATTTTTTATAAGTAGATTTTGCTTGAGTTGTGTTATAATTGTTATATAAAAATGAGTAATATTTTATAAAATGTTAATTGTTATATTTTATCTTGTGAATTATTTATAAAATAGATTGTTAAATAATTTTGTTTGTTTGTTTGTGGATATAAGATTTTTTATCAAGCTAATGATATTTAAAAATATTTAATAATCAATAAGATTAAAAAATACACATGGATTCTAAAATGATTGTTATAGGTGATTTGCATGTATTTGGGTGGACATGATCAAATATGCTAGATTCTTTGCTTGATTCCTAATTTTGAGTTAAAATGTGAATGATTGTTTATATGATAAACAATGTTCCTTTCTTGATATTAGATGATTGAAATGAATGCAATGAATGCTTTTTTATACATAAACATAATACTATATCACAAATGTATGTGCAAAGTTAGCATATGGTTGAAGTGTAAAAAGGGGTGAGTTAACTAAATATTTGATTTTGGATTTTTACATTAAAATGGATCAAGATCATAGTTGCAAGGATGATCTCACATCCATTAACCCAACCTAGTTCAAAAATCTAAGTTTCCTTATTTGTTTAATGGGATTGGGTTAGCTAGTTAAGAATTGGATTAATGGTCATAATCAAATGCATAACCCAATTGGATTGATATTGGGTGCACATAATCATTGGCATAAACAATAAGCTTAGGGCCAAATATGTATAAAAATGAATCAATTGTAGCTAAATAAAATGTTTTAATGTAGTGCCCCAAACTAGGCACAAGACTAAAGACTAAATGGGAAATTTATTATAGATTCTTTGAAGTGCATGTGAATCTCTAAATATGCTCATTCTCAAGCATACCAAAATTAGATGCAATAGATTAAAAAACATGTAATCCATTAAAGGATGAAGATTCTCCTTTCAAAAATGTTATTCATGAATTCATGGAAGCCAAGGATAAAATATTCCAATTGTGTAGTATTTGACTCAAAAGATAAATCTAATTTTGAAATGAGAACATTTTGTACTCATGTATGAATCTACTGCCCCCAACCTGCTTCATTTGATTGTCCCCATAGGGTGCAATGAATTGAAGGAAAATATTCTTATACACATCAATAATAAACATAAGTATATAAGAATAGATTGAGAATAGAATATATTGTGTGATAACTATAATCATAATAATATTATTGATCACTAATAAATAATAAGAATGTAAGTACAAATAATTATCCAAGTTGTAAATGATAGCCATCATTTCTAGAAGAGGATATCATGAGAGGAATGATAGAAAACTAGAAATAGAATGAAAGATAGATCATTACCTCTATCATTTCCAACATAATGGTGACATGACACTCAATTTCTAAAAATAACCATGAAAGTACAATGAATGGCTTAATATGGCATTCATGAGCATGAGCAGTCATGAGGTAATATTGATAGGATAAGAAGGATAAAGATAACGTTCTTGTGGCCCTTTATGGTAAACATACTAGTGAAAACAAAATATAAGTTCCGATGTGGTATCCATGAGCACAATCACAAATAGGGTAGGATCAATGGAACGAAACCTAAAAGATGCATGAAGGCCAACAAGATAGATAAATACAATATACAATATAAATAGGATAATAACACAAAGGCCCAACAATCCTAGATAAGTCCCAACAATTACACTAATATGATAACTGACATAGATCTAGATAATTATATGACAATAGAGCTCAATATGATGAGGGGAAAAAAATGGTGTGGAGTGAAAATAAATATGATCATGAAATTTTAATGAATATGATTTAGGCATTTGATATAACAATGTAAGATAAATGTAAATACAATCACTAATAAGATATAGGACAATATAAGGTCAATAGATAAGTGGGTAGGGAGAAAAGTAACACTATATTTCATCCATATAAATATATTTAAGGGATCAATAGAAATCTAAGATCAAGTAGTAAGATATAAAATCAAGTGATTAAGGTGTAACAATGTGATTATAACATATAGCAATGTAGAATCATTAAATGATTGGTCTAGGATAGAGGTAGAGGTAAAAATTTGTGATCAAATATTAATGGTGTCGTAGTGTAAGATATATTGACTCCCAAACCTACAATTCCATAATCTTAGTGTAGATGTGCTCAATATCAAGACTAGAGATACCTGTCCACCTAGATGAAATGACACATGACTCATGATAGGATTTTGGTAGATAAGAGATTAATTGAAAAGAGTTGGTAGCTCCTCTAAAATTTGAACTTTATAAAACTATAATCATTGTGGATGGATGAACTACATTGAACTTTGTCACATTCGGTAAGCTACTAAGTGCTTTTAATTTCTTTTTCCTTTAGTATTACTTACCATCAAAGCTACTATTTTTTGAAATAATTTTTTGAATTTTAAATTATGAATGATATTTTTTATTTTGAAATGATTTTTTGAATTTTAAATTATAAATGATATTTTTAATTTACAATAATTAAAATAAATTAAAGCCAATATTTTCCATTACATTTTCAATGTCCTAAAATATATGATATTTTATAATGTATTCCTCCTAAAAAGTACATGCCATCAAAATTAGACAGTTGACTATAGGCTTCTCTTGACATAGGGTTTATATTATTAGTCATCAAAGATGAATTTAACATTTGATCAGTGACAATAATTAATGATGTAGGAGCATCCGGAAGGAGACCAATTAGTCTACGTATGGGCAGGAAGTGGAGAGGCAAAACCACTATTTTGAGGGGATAGGAGTCAATTTGGACTTTACAATGTTTGGGCTTTTAGTTATTTTGAAGTTGAAAAGTTTGGTGGCAGATTTATTTATAAGAGCAAAGCAAAGAGAATAAGGGTGCACAGTGGAAGTAGAAAGGACCACAAAGAAGACGTGGCAGAAGGAAGGTGAATAGGCGCCTCTGATTTTGGCTTCCTTACACAAGCAACGTTTTGATTGCAGATCAAAGGGAAATAATTAAAAAAGGTGAATGCGTGGAGACAAGTACAATCGACCAAGTAGAGGAACTCCCTCATATCTGCGCCATAGAAGGAAGTAGAGCGATGCGTTGAAGAGAGGAATTAAGGTTGCGTAAGACAGAAGTTAACATTGGCACTGAATATCTTATCATAAGCTCTTGCAATATGGAATCGATGCCTAAGATGTAGAGAATAGTGACATAAGATATGCAGAATAAAATTTGTGAAGGCTTATTAATACAAATTTAATTTAAATAATTGCTGGCAGCGTGTGGGAAAGATGGCAAGTAGGCTGAAGATAAATGAGGTGTAGGCTTGAAAGCAAAAGGTGCACACAAGGAAGAGATGAGGCGCATAGGCAGCATGGAGTGATGTAAATTAAATGG
>VDFB02086081.1:279320733-279334050 GCA_007258455.2 Sequoia sempervirens | reverse complement strand
TGTATGAGTCCTGCTTTGACTAGAACCTAATTTAAATCAAAATTTTGGCAGTATTTTATTATCCTAGATCTAATGTGAGCTTGTAGTGTTGTAATTTCAATAAATTTAACATAAAGAAGTATAATACAAGGATATTTCACTTAGCTTCACTTAGAAATTTGGATTAAAGTTGTCAGAGTTGTTATAAAAGGTTGTTAAGGCTCATGGAAACTCAAATCTTGAGAAAGATATCCAACTTATTTACATCAAAACATGGGAAAGTGCTTATTTAATCCATCTTCAGAGGCTCACAAGGTTTTAGTTCAAAATTCTACTCCTAGGACACTTTTCACATTTTTGGGACGCTTTGCAATAGTCTGGGCATATGAGTCCCAATACACCATTTTTCCCAATCTTTTGGAGATCTAGATCAATTACCAAGAGATTTCATATCCTACCCAAAAATCCTAGACTAAGACTAAATTGCCTAGTCTAGTGTATGAGTTCTTGTACACCTTAAAAGTAGCAATTTTTAGGGCTTTCATGCCTTTCTTGGTCATCTTCATCTCTCCAAGTACTTCTCTAATTTATTCTATTTATTAGTTTCATTACATGCTTTTGGAGTTCTATTTTCTAGGTCATATAGCTAGATTTTCATATTTCCTTCATTTTCTTCTTTCTAAGCATTTGCTTAGTGGTGAACCCCCTTTAATCACACCTAAGGAAACCACTCTCTCACTCATCCTTCCCTCAATTGAATATCTAAGTTGAGGGATCTTAATTTTCCTAATGAACTAAAAGTGAAATACATCTTAAACCTTAGTTCCATCTCATAAATGGTGGAACTCTATTTCCTTTGGTTCACTGCTTACACCACCTTATGCAGTGATTTTGTCCTTAAAGATAAACACTTGGATAAGATTTTCCATAGGCCCTTCAAAGATACTGCTCTAGAATGGTTTTCCTCATTACTGAATAACTCAATTCATTCACTTAATGAACTTGTTGAGGCCTTTATCAACCATTTCTAGGTGCATGTATGACTCCTAAGATGAAATTAGCTAATTTGATGAGATGTAAGCAAAAGGATGATGAAAATGTTACTAACTTCATTTCATGCTACCAATTACTTTATTCCCAAATTGAATAAAGAATATTGATCCTCGGCTTCAAAAAATGTTCAAATTGATAACTTACAAAGTAAGATGCAATATAAGCTTGGTATGATGAAATTCCCCTCCTTTATACACTTGTATACTTCCCTTCGTGATTATCAAAACTCAGTTAGTAGTCCAGAAACAAAACCCACCTTTAGCCATCCTAAAAAGTTTGAATCTGCAAATTAAAACAACTATCAACCTTTTAAGTAACATAATAAAAGGTTTTTTCAACTAAATCCCCCTCAACCAACCCAACATGTTGATACCCAAGTGGCTATTATAGAGATGAAAAATCCTTTTATATTTGGGGATCTGAAAAGACAATTTACTCACTTACCTGATACCCTCCATAAATCCATGTTACAACTTCTAGAAAAGAACATTATTTCCTTATGTCCCATTAAAATTCCTGATACTAATAAGTCATTACCTCCAAAATTTAGATCAAATTCCTATTGCCATTTTCACCATCAAAATGGAGATGATAAGAAACATTGTAAGCATCTTAAACACACGGTGAAAGACCTCATTGATTTCAATCATATTCAAATTGGTAGCATCAATGATCAAGGTAATAAGTCTATTTCCTCTACCAACCAAAACCTGCAAATCTTTACCAACCCCATGCCAAATCATAATATTTCATTTGTCAAATCTAGTGATTTACTAAGAATAATGTAATGAATGTTTACACAGATGATGACAATATGGATACTAATGAACAAATTCCTATGGATAATATGGTTGGATTGATCAAAATTCAACCTCCTAAGGGGTAAACTAAAATACCTCTTGACATTGCTTTATCATCACAAGATATAATCAGAAAGGAACCTAATGGTCCTCTTTACATGACCAACCAAATTAATGGCAAGCCCACTAGTGGGATATTAATTGATCTTGTCTGTGGAGACAATGTGAGACAATGTGATCACTGAAGAATTCTTCCTTATGCATGAATTCTATCAAGAAACATATGAAAAATTGAAAGCATGGATAAAAACAAATAATGGTTTTTCTTGCTCTATGATAGGTTCGATCATCCTTCCTTTAAAGTTGGGTTGAAACAATTAGATGTGTAAACACCTAAATTTGGACACTTCATTTATCCAAATTTACCCTTTTTCATCTAAACATCCCTTTATCCGCATTAATTAAGTAATATCACTTTTATTTAATTAATACCTCTAAAGTTCTATTAATCCCTAAGGTGTCTAGTTAAATAATTAAATACCTTACCTCTTTAATTACCCTTTCATCAAATCAATTAAATAAATATGACATTTATTTAATTCCTCACATGTCACATCCTTTTTTCTTATTATCCTCCTAATCCCATCATTAGGAATGTGCACATGCCTAATCCTTGATTAGGACATGTCACATCCTCCAACTTTTGCAAGTTGGCCCTTAGTTTCTCTTAGCCACATAACCCTCTAATCCTTCATTAACTAGCCTAATCATTTTCCCAATGAATTTTTAATTCCTTTTATCCTTCCAAGGAATATTAAAATCATTTTTTTTGTTCCCCATGAGATATTTGACTTGTCACATCAAGTCACATGTGAACTCTTCCCCTTTTCCCATGCATCTTCTAAAATCTTTGAATTGTCACATCAAGTCACATGTGACAAGTACTTACCTTTTTAGGCACCTTGTCTTATCCAAGGTACTTTCTACCTCTCCCTTTGGAACCTTGTCTCATCAACAAGATTCCCCAATCATGTGAATTTTAAATTCACTTTTTATTCCTCCAAGGAATCTTCTCATCTCTCAATGTACTTTCAAGGTACATGTCCTTCCTCCACATCATGTACTCTCCTTCCACTTCACCTACACATCACCATTTCTAAGCCACTTCACATTCCACATGTCAAGATGTAAGGGATTGTGAATCCTCAATTCACCATAGCCCTACATCTTGGCCTTGTTGGTTTAATCTCAGCCATTCATTTCTCTAGAGAATTCAAAATTCTCTATAAATACCCCCTATTTTCTCTCATTTGGGGACCTTTGCATGCCATAGCCAAACTCTTGTAGTTTTCTCATTTGAAGTCACACTTAGCCATATTCTCACATCTTAGCATTTACATCCATTATCATACAACTCCAACTATCTTTCATCCCCACCTACTTGCCATCCAAGGAGAATACAACATCATGAATTAAAGGGCCAACCAAAAGAACAGCTCAACAAGGTAAAATGTTCCATTTGTTTTCTTAAGCTAATCATTTGCTCAATCTTGAGGTGTCTGGTGTTTAGGTGGTTTCTTACATGTTTTTTGTTGCTACTCATTTTTGGGACCACATTTTCTCCTAATCACATTTCTAGCACACCTAGTGGGACCCATATATGGGTTTGTATCTTTCACGTTCTTTGTTTTTTTCACTTTTTGTAGGTGTAGGTTGTAGAAGGGTGGATTCAACCTAGCAAAGGGAAACACCTGACCATCCAGGCGTGGACCTGACTTCGAAGGGCAGACCTGACCTCCAGAGGTGGACTTGACCTTGCCCAGGAGTGGACCTACCCTCCACAGACTCTAGAAACTAAAAATTTTAAGATTTTCCATAGAGGGCGGACTTGACCTGACAGACAAGTGGACCTGACCTTTAGAGGCAGACCTGACCTTGCCCAGGGGTAGACTTACCCTCCAAAGACTCTAGAAACAAAAAATTTGTAGTTTTTCATGAAGGGTTGGACTTGACCTTTAGATAGGTGGACCTGACCTGACAAACAAGCGGACCTGACCTTCAAACAGGAAAACCTAACTTGGAAAATTTTTTTTGGAGGGTGAAATTTTAGTTTTCAGCACCTTTTTTGGCTATTTTAAGTGTTTCTGACCTCCTAATGTGTCCTATTTGAGTCTGTGCAAGCATTTGATCAACATTTGGCAAGAAACAAGGAGAAAAATCACTAACAATTTTTCTTGCAGGGTTAGTTATTTATCAATTATTACTTGTTGTTTTGCATAACTTAGGCACATAGTTTAACTAAGAGTGTCAATTAATCTTGTGTCATGCTTGATGGTAAGCTATTTGATGTATCCAATCCCCTTGCACCATTTGAAGATCTTGGGTGATGAGAAATCGTAGCTTACCAAGTATTTATGTCTCCCATTTTTTTCTTTGTATTAGGGGACCTAATTGGGGATTTCATCACCCCAAGGGACAATCCCAACCATGTGTACTAGCGAGGTATATAAAGGAGGGAGAGCAAAATTTTTAACCCAATTCAACCACGTTGTAATTGGTGAAGTGTTAGGATGACGTGAAGAGTTGGTCTAAGCCTCTAGTATCTCACTAAGGTTCCCGACTCATGCTTGTAACGGGTTGGTGTTCACGGTTTGGGCCTCACGTACTGGGTGTATATCGAGGACTCCTTTGCAACCATGTTCATCCTATAATAGAAGACTTTGCTCGCCATACCCTAGTCTACTAGTCTTAGGATTGTGCTGCTTGAATTGTATTTTGTCAAGTCAAGTCAACCTTATCCTTTGATTGTTGTTTGTTGTGTGTTTCATCCTTTTCCTTAGTATTTTTTGCAAAAAAACCAAGTCAGACATGTACAGGGGTGGACCTGACCTCTAGGGGCAGACCTAATCTCTAGGAGCGCACTTAACCCTTGAGTAGTTAGTTTCATCACCCATTTCATCATTTTGGACAACCATTTCATTGTTTCAAGCTCTCGTTTCACCATTCTAATCACTCGTTTCCCCATTTCAAATGTTCATAAACTCATTTTGATAGTCCATTCCTCATCCCAAGCATTCGTCCCCTCGATTTGAGCATTCATTTCCTCGTTTCGTGCACTCGTTTACCTATTTCAAATAGCTATTTTTATCCATTTTCAATTCCATGGAAAAACCTAACCTTTTACAGGGGCAGACCTGCCCTAGTAGGGGTGGACTTGACCTTGGGAGGGGTGGAATTTCCCTTGGATAGTCTTCTTGGAGCCTAAAATAGTCATTTTTGCTTGCTTTTTCAGTTGTTTTGTCATCGTTTTGCTTCATTTTTATCGTTTTCACCCATTCTTCTTTGGAGGGGTGGACCTTCCCTAATAGGGGTGGGCTTGACCTTGGGAGGGGTGGACTTTCCCTTGGATAGTCTTCTTGGAGCCTAAAACAGTCATTTTTGCTTGCTTTTTCAGTTATTTTGTCTTTGTTTTGCATTTTTTCAATCGTTTTCACTAGTTCTTCTTTGGAGGGGTGGACCTTCCCTATTAGGGATGGATTTGACCTTGGGAGGGGCATACTTTCCCTTCAATAGTCTTCTCGAACCCTAAAACAACCATTTTTGCTTTCTTTTTTGGTTGTTTTGTCTTTGTTTTTCATCATTTTTTATCATTTTCACCTATTCTTCTTTGGAGGGGTGGAACTTCCCTAGTAGGGGTGGACTTGACCTTGGGAGGGGAGGAATTTCCCTCGGATAGTCTTCCCGAACCCTAAAACAACCATTTTTGCTTGCTTTTTTGGCTATTTTATCTTCATTTTGCATCATTTTCAATCATTTTCACCTATTTTTCTTTGGAGTGGTGGAATTTCCCTAGTAGGGGTGGACTTTCCCTTGGATAGGCTTTCTAGACCCTAAAATAGCCATTTTTGCTTGCTTTTTTGGTTGTTTTGTCTTCATTTTGTGTCATTTTTTTATCATTTTCACCTATTTTTCTTTGGAGTGGCAAACTTACCCTAGTAGGGGTAGACTTTCCCTTGGATAGGCTTCCTAGACCCTAAAAAAACCTTTTTTGCTTGCTTTTTTGGCTGTTTTGTCTTCGTTTTGCATCATTTTTTCCTATTCCTCTTTGGAGGGGTAGACCTACCCTAGTAGGGGTGGACTTGACCTCCAGGGGTAGACCTACCTTTAGACAGCTTTTTTGGTCCTTCATTTTTTCTTCCAAGTGTCATTTCTTCATTCTAATTGACTGTTTTCCCGTATTGGGTGATTGTTCATCCATTCTAATCATTCGTTCACTCATTTTGAGTAAACGTCCATCCATTCTAAACCTTCTTCTATCATTTCAAGCTCTTGTTCACTCATTACGAGTAAACATTCACTTGTTTCATAACCAATCTTTTCTCCCAATCCAAGCATCCATTCATCCATTATGATCAATCGTTTACTCATTTCAAGCTTTCATTCATCCATTTCGAACATTCATTCTCCCTTTTCAATCATTCATTTACTTGTTTCCAGTAAATTTTCATTCATCCCTCCTGATCATTCATTTACTTGTTCCAAGTAATCTTCCATTCATTTTGACCTTTCATCCATCCATTCTGAATATTCGTTATGCCATTTTGATCATTTGTTTACCCATTCCAAGTAAATGTTCATCCATTGCATGCCCCCTTTCATCATTTTGAAGTCTCGTTTTGTCATCTTGGTCATTTGTTTACTCATTCTAAGTAAAGTTTCATCCATTTCAAACCTCCTTTCATCATTTTGAACTCTCGTTTTGTCATCTTGGTCATTTGTTTACTCATTCTGAGTAAACTTTCATCTATTTCAAACATCCTTTCATCATTTTGAATTCTCGTTCTATCATTCTGATCATTCGGTTACTCGTTCCAAGTAAACACTCATCCATTTCAAACCTCCTTTCATCATTTCAAACTCTTGTTATGTCGTTATGCTCATTCATTTACTTGTTCTAAGTAAATTTTCATCCATTTCAAACCTCCTTCTATCATTTCGAATTCTTTTTCAACAGTCTCGATCAATCATTTACTCATTCTTAGTAATCTTTCATCTATTCCAAACCTTCATCTTCTTGTTCTAAGAATCATTCATCCATTGTGAGTAGTCATTTACTCATTATGAGTAGTCGTTCATCCGTTCCGATCAATCATTTACTCATTTTGAGTATTCGTTCATCCATTTTTATCATCCATTCATCCAATATACCTTTTGCTTATCCCACATGCTCATGTTGCCAACAAAAGCATCAATGACAAACTCCTCATTCTCCCAACACTAATAGGGTTTCATAAGGGGATCAAAGAATTCAAATTTTCTTAAGGGTATTAAATAATTCAAAGTGTATCTCATATGTCTCATGCTCAATCATAATAGATATAATTAATTAGGATATATATGAATTAAGGCGTCCTAGGAGAAATTATGGCTCAAGGAGTGCTCATAGGATGGATTAAGGGGTCCTAATAGGATATCTTAAGGGGATCACAAAATTCAAAGTATGTCTCATGTTTAGTTACAATAGATATAATTAAGTAGGATATATATTAATGAAGGGGTCCTAGAATAAATTATGGGTTAAGGGGTCCTCATAGGATGGCTTAAGGGGTCCTAATAGGATGTCTTAAGGGGATCAAAAAATTCAAAATTTTCTTAAGAGTATCAAAGAATTCAATTTATGTCTCATGTTCAATTACAATTGATATAATAAATTATAAGATATATGAATTAAGGGGTCCTAGGAGAGATGATGACTTAACGGGTCCTTGTAGGATAGTTTAAGGGGTCATAATAGGATAACTTAAGGGGATCTATGAATTAAGGTCCTAGGAAAAATGATAACTTATGAGGATCAAATTTGGTGAAGTTGTCCAAGGTGACCAAATTTAATAGTAATATACATGATAATGTGATTATACATTCAAATTTTAAGTTTTGAATTAAGAAAACATGCACATAATGAAAAAAATATATCCACTATCAATTTTTATATATAAAATTGTATAGTAATTGTGTATGTACATGTATAAATTTGTCATATATGCCAACTCAAAATAATATCTATAAAATATGGCTTTTCCATCTCAAGCAAATCCAAAAATTGTGTTGGATCATCAAAATGCAGCCTCTTCATGTCACTTGATATTGAAATGACAATAAATCAATCTTAACTATATATAATCAATATATCATCAAAACATGTATTTAAATTTATATAAAACTATATATACTTACTTGTATATACAAGTATTCCATGTTGTAGGTTGAATCTACATCCTCTCTCTTTTGTCTCAAAGTATGTGATGAATGTAATGATGGCTTATGGATTCAAAATGACAATAAATAAATTTTAACTATGTATGTAAACAATATCAATTTATCATTAAAAAATGGATTTAAATTTATATAAAAATATATATATACTTACCTATATTTACAAGTATTCAATTGTAGGTCATTTGCATCCTCTCTTTTTTGTCTCAAAGTATATGACGAATGTGATGATGGCTTAAGGATACAAAATGACAATAAATCAATTTTAAGTATGTACATAAGAAATATCAATTTATCGTCAAAACATGTATTTAAATATATGAAACTATATATATACTTACCTATATTTACAAGTATTCCATGTTGTAGGTTGAATCTACATCCTCTCTTTTCTATCTCAATGTATATGATGAATGTGATAATGGCTTAATGATACAAAATGACAATAAATCAATTTTAACTATGTACACAAAAAATATCAATATATATCAAAAAAAATATTTAAATATATAAACTATATATACTTACATGTATTTACTTATTGCATTATATCATCTAAATAATTTTAAATATGTATATAAACAATATCAATTTATCATTAAAAAATGGATTTAAATTTATATAAAACTATATATATACTTACCTGTATTTACAAGTATTCCATTGTAGGTCATTTATATCCTCTCTTTTTTGTCTCAAAGTATATGATGAATGTGATGATGGCTTAAGGATAAAAAATGACAATAAATCAATTTTAACTGTGTATATAAGAAATATCAATTTATCATCAAAACATGTATTTAAATATATGAAACTATATATCTACTTTACCTATATTTACAAGTATTCCATGTTGTAGGTTGAATCTACATCCTCTCTTTTTTATCTCAAGGTATATGATGAATGTGATAATGACTTAATGATACAAAATGACAATAAATCAATTTTAACTATGTACATAAGAAATATCAATATATATCAAATAATATATTTAAATATATAAAACTATATATACTTACATGTATTTACTTATTTCATTATATCATTTGCATCCTTATTTCATTGTTTCATGCTCTTCCATAAAAATTGTCCATAGCTCTTTATTAACAGGTCTTTCATGATACCTCACTAGTTTTATATTTGTTGTCACCACCAAATGTGAGTAAATTGTTCAATATTCTTATGTGTTTGATAATCTTCAAATGCAGGAAAACCATTCTTCCTTGTTAGGTATTTTTGTAGCCAAGTGCTAACAACCACCATAGAATCTGTTGGATAATGATAGCCATCATCATCTTCTCGAGGTGCTATTAAATTGTGTTTAGTCTCCACACATAGAGCCAACCAATATTCTATTTCCTCTTCATTCTCCTTACCTGTGCAAAAACAACATACACATGTCCTACAAACAAAATTTAATTCAATAACTTGTGTGACATATAATTTAACCAATCTACATATATGCATTCATAAATAATAAAATATATTATAAAATAGTAAGAACTTGAAATAAAATGAAATAAATTGAATCAAATTACCTTCTTGCACAAGGTCTGAAACAAAGTCATAGTCATCCAATGCAAACACTTGATCATTATCTTCAATTGTATTGATCGTGTGTTTGTGTAGGTGTCAACGATCTCTCCTTCCACTCTTTAATCCATTTTGTATTGTCACATGCTTCCCAATCTCCTAAAATATAAAACTAACAAAAACATGTAAGCTCCCTTGTCCAAATAGTCCATGTGTTTGCATTTGAACTCTTAAATGAATGCAATTTATTAGATCCAATGATTGTCTCACAAACAAGTCTAGGTAGAATGTTCTCTTCTTCAACCAACCAAAATAATCATTGAACTATAGAGTACTTGCTTGAGCCTGTGGATAATTTTGTATTTCACCAATCCATAATTGCACATGCATCTTTATATTTTATTGCATCTTAAAATTTCAATTGCTCTCTTATGAGAATTATTTTAACACATGCACCAACTCTAGATCATGTTCTCCTTTACCATGTCCAGCTTCAAAAAAGCTCCACATATGTTGGATATATTATGCTTCTTGTGAAGTTTAGTTAAAGAATAAAACATTTGAGCATTCTTTAACTGTCCCATACAATTATTTGACCATATGATATGTTCAGCCATATGGATTCCCCTTTCTCTTAAATTTGTATAAAATATATTGAAATTTTTTTGACAAGTGTATCCAGTTGTCACTCAAATAGAAATGATATTCCATAAAAAAAAAAATTCCATCCTCTATACTATCATCTAGATGCATGTATACAATATCAACAGACATAGCCAGCCACACTAAATTGTAATATTGTGATTGGATTTCCTCTTGTGGAGCAAGCGGAAATGGAAATGTGTTTCTACATCTTCAAAATTTTCCATCAAGCCATCAAGCATGTTGAGATTTTTTGACATATTTTGGTACAATCTTACTCTTAATTTATGATATGAATGCATGTACACTATTTTTTTTAATGATTAAATAGAAATACTTTCCAAATTTTCCATCATTTAAAGAATACTCAACATTCTTAAATCTTTTAACATCCACTAATTATTATCCAAAATTATTTTCAACACTTTCATGCATACAAACTCTTAAAAATGAAAAATTGCCACAACTAGTGCATTGTCCAAAAATACATGAACTTAAATAAAATAAATTTCAATTAGATATTTCACAAAACAAACCTTATATAAATCCTTTATTGCTTTAGGTGGCATATTAATACCACATTGTTGCATAATCATGTTAGTATGTAAAGTACAATTCATAAATCAAAAAACATCATAATAATAATGAAATTCCACATGTATTTTACAACAACAAGAGATTAGTTGCTTATTAATTTTAACATACCACGGTTTAAATTTTTCAATGATATTTGACTTATGCTAATGTTTCCAAGTAACAATTAATCATCTAAAAAAAATCTATAAAATATGGTTCAAGTTGTGTCTAATAGGTGTTTTGGATGAGGATCGCAAATTTTAGACCCTGCTCTTAATTTTAAAACATCTCTAACATTAGATGATACCCTAGTATTATCATGTCAATATTTTTCAACCAAAGATTTGATTTTAATATTCAATTTTATGTTAGACCTTGGGAGTCAACCATTAAAACTCCAATATTGGTTGATTGGATCATTTTCTATACTTTCTCTTTTCTTTGTCGCTCTTACCAATGTTTTAGGATGTATGTTTAGAATTCCACTAATTTTTCTTAACATTATTTTATCCAAAGTGTTTTATTAACTATGGTAGTTTTTTATAACTCGTCATGCCACATTCTTATCTTCAGATTGACTCTTCTTTCCAATAGACTCAATGACACTAGCAACATTAGATATAACATGTTTAAGTGATTCATCTTCGCTTTTTGGTTTCATAAAAATGCCTAAATTTTTCATTACTCTTCTGATTTTCCACTTTCTCATCAATTGCATCATGAGTTGACATTAAAATGATAGTTTTTTTGATAAAAAAATTGTTTGTAAAATCTATTGGCATACATTCTTATTTGTCTCCAAGAAATCTTACTCGAAAGATTTTCCAAAACAATACTTTCAATTTTTGAAAAAATATTTTCATTTTCAATGACACAAGGATTTTCAATTTAAACAACAAAAATATTTTTATTTTTAGCAACACAAGGATTTTCATTTTCAACAACAAAAGGATTTTCATTTTCACTAGCACACTTGGATTTTTGTTTTCAACAATAAAAGGACTTTCATTTTCACCAACACAAGGGATTTAACTGTTTATATTCATTTCTAAACTTGTCTATGAATCAAATTGATCTCAACATTGTTGTATATAGCTTCTTCTAAATGACAAATACAAATATCATCTAGAATCAATTTTTTCATATCATTCAAAGATGGATTTGAAGATGTACCTAGATTCATGCCTATTTTCACATTCTCCATAGCATTGAAAGATGTATTTGAAGACATACTAAGATTAGTTTCTATAATTGAATTATCTTCCACATTCACATCTTGTAAATTTACATCATGTACATCCATGGTCTCTTCAATATTTTTATCTTCAATAGTCATGGAGCCAAATGCTTCAACATTATTCATTGCTTGAATCCTCATTCCTCTATCTCTTTATTTTTTTCCCTCCTTCTCTCTTTTTGATTGAATTTCTTTAAGAGTCAACCAATTCCTATCTTTCCTCTTTTGATGATGTTATGATCCCATAATTACAAAATTCTAAAGTATAAATGAATTTTAACACTAAAAGTCTTTCCTTTTTATTCCTCCTTCAAATGAGTAGAAATTGAACACAATTCCACTCCAAAATTGTCTCAATGTTTCCTCCTTCCAAAATTAAAATGAAATTACAAGTTCAAGAGCATATAGAAGACAAGATTTGTTAAAAAAATGTAGAATTAGTCATTGTTGGTCGTACACTATCATAAGATGTCAAGTTGTAGAGTTGATAGTAATTTTTTATCAGTAAAACAAAAAAGGGTAAAAAATGAAATAGGATCCCATTTAGGAAATGAGGTACAATATCCTAAATGGTATATCTTTTTTTTCAACAGTTTGAAATAATAAATAAATCAAATGGGATCATGTTTAGGAAACAAGATCCTAAACTCCTACAGTGTGATCCCATTTCTTAAAATTTGAATTGTAGGTGTGGTTTCTGCTATAGGTTTCAAGTAGGGAAGAGGCTTGGGGACCTGAACCTTATCTTTGGACTTACTTTGACCTACAACTTGAAGCTCATGTGAGTGTCACTAGAAAAGAGTGACTTTGGACATATGTCTAAAGACATTTTTTGCAAATTTATTTGACAAAATTAAAACCATTATAGATGATATTGTGTAGATTCCAAATATATATAATTTTTTTACAATTGGATTATTTTTTTCTATTTTTCAAATAAATTTTGATGAAACTGATTGATAAACTTGAAATATCAAATTTTCTTATTATTTTAATAATTTTTTATTAAAATATTTTTTTGAAAAATAAATTATACGATCACAATTTTCAAACAATTATTTTCAATTTGAGAAAAATGTTAAGTTTAGGTGATCTTATGTGCAACTTAAATGAGGGATTTTCAAAATAGCAATTACAACCAATAAAAAATTCATATATATATATATATATATATATATATATATATCATGCACAATCTTCAGTGTGTTATAGATCTTTTCCCAA
>VDFB02086081.1:279297889-279320633 GCA_007258455.2 Sequoia sempervirens | reverse complement strand
ATATTCCCTCAAAAAATTTCTATCATCCTCTGTACTATCATCTACATGTCTGTATACAATATGAACAAACATAGCCACCTGCACTGAATTGTAATATTGTGATTGGATTTCCTCTTGTGGAGAAAGAGTATAGTTTTATGCAAAATCAACCACTGATAGTATAGTTCCAAATGGAAATATGTTTCTACATGTGCAAAATTGTCCATCAAGCCATTAGGCATGTTGAGAGTGTTTGACATATTTTGGTACAATCTTACTCTTAAATTTTGATATGAATGCATGTACACTATTTTTTTCTATGATTAAATCACAATGCTTTCCAATTTTTCCATCCTTTAAAGAATACTCAACATTCTTAAATCTTTTAACATCCACTAATTGCTGTCCAAAATCATTTTCAACACTTTCATGCATACAAACTCCTAAGAATGAAAGATTGCCACAACTAGTGCATTGTCCAAAAATACATTCAAACTTAAATAAAATAATTTCCCATTAGATCTTTCACAAAACAAACCTTCTATAAACCTTTATTGCTTTAGGGTTGCATTATTAATTTCAATGATTCTTGCAAAATCATGTTAGTATGTAAAGTACAACATATATATAAAAAACATCATAATAATAACGAATTCCACATGTATTTGCATAAACAAGAGATTAGTTGCTTATTAATTTTAACATACCACGGTTTAAATTTTTCAATGATATTTGACTTATGCTAATGTTTCCAAGTAACAATTAATCATCTAAAAAAAATCTATAAAATATGGTTCAAGTTGTGTCTAATAGGTGTTTTGGATGAGGATCACAAATTTTAGACCCCACTCTTACCTTTTTTCAACCAAAGATTTGATTTCCACATTCAATTTTATGTCAAACCTTTTGAGAGTCGACTACTAAAAACTCCAATATTGGTTGATTGATCATTTTCTATAATTTCTCTTCTCTTTGTTTCTCTTACCAATGTTTTAGGATGTATGTTTAGAATTCCACTAATGTTGCTTAACATTATTTTATCCAAAGTTATTTTATTAACTATAGCAGTTGTTATAGCTCATTGTGTCACATTCTTATCTTTAGATCAACTCTTCTTTCCAATAGACTCATTGGCACTAGCAACATTAGATATAACATGTTTAAGTGATTCATCTTTGCTTTTTGGTTTCATAAAAATGCCTAAATTTTTCATTACTTTTCTGATTTTCCACTTTCTCATCAATTTCATCATGAGTTGACATTAAAATGATAGTTTTTTTGATAAAAAAATTGTTTGTAAAATCTATTGGCATACATTCTTATTTGTCTCCAAGAAATCTTACTCGAAAGATTTTCCAAAACAATACTTTCAATTTTTGAAAAAATATTTTCATTTTCAATGACACAAGGATTTTCAATTTAAACAACAAAAATATTTTTATTTTTAGCAACACAAGGATTTTCATTTTCAACAACAAAAGGATTTTCATTTTCACTAGCACACTTGGATTTTTGTTTTCAACAATAAAAGGACTTTCATTTTCACCAACACAAGGGATTTAACTGTTTATATTCATTTCTAAACTTGTCTATGAATCAAATTGATCTCAACATTGTTGTATATAGCTTCTTCTAAATGACAAATACAAATATCATCTAGAATCAATTTTTTCATATCATTCAAAGATGGATTTGAAGATGTACCTAGATTCATGCCTATTTTCACATTCTCCATAGCATTGAAAGATGTATTTGAAGACATACTAAGATTAGTTTCTATAATTGAATTATCTTCCACATTCACATCTTGTAAATTTACATCATGTACATCCATGGTCTCTTCAATATTTTTATCTTCAATAGTCATGGAGCCAAATGCTTCAACATTATTCATTGCTTGAATCCTCATTCCTCTATCTCTTTATTTTTTTCCCTCCTTCTCTCTTTTTGATTGAATTTCTTTAAGAGTCAACCAATTCCTATCTTTCCTCTTTTGATGATGTTATGATCCCATAATTACAAAATTCTAAAGTATAAATGAATTTTAACACTAAAAGTCTTTCCTTTTTATTCCTCCTTCAAATGAGTAGAAATTGAACACAATTCCACTCCAAAATTGTCTCAATGTTTCCTCCTTCCAAAATTAAAATGAAATTACAAGTTCAAGAGCATATAGAAGACAAGATTTGTTAAAAAAATGTAGAATTAGTCATTGTTGGTCGTACACTATCATAAGATGTCAAGTTGTAGAGTTGATAGTAATTTTTTATCAGTAAAACAAAAAAGGGTAAAAAATGAAATAGGATCCCATTTAGGAAATGAGGTACAATATCCTAAATGGTATATCTTTTTTTTCAACAGTTTGAAATAATAAATAAATCAAATGGGATCATGTTTAGGAAACAAGATCCTAAACTCCTACAGTGTGATCCCATTTCTTAAAATTTGAATTGTAGGTGTGGTTTCTGCTATAGGTTTCAAGTAGGGAAGAGGCTTGGGGACCTGAACCTTATCTTTGGACTTACTTTGACCTACAACTTGAAGCTCATGTGAGTGTCACTAGAAAAGAGTGACTTTGGACATATGTCTAAAGACATTTTTTGCAAATTTATTTGACAAAATTAAAACCATTATAGATGATATTGTGTAGATTCCAAATATATATAATTTTTTTACAATTGGATTATTTTTTTCTATTTTTCAAATAAATTTTGATGAAACTGATTGATAAACTTGAAATATCAAATTTTCTTATTATTTTAATAATTTTTTATTAAAATATTTTTTTGAAAAATAAATTATACGATCACAATTTTCAAACAATTATTTTCAATTTGAGAAAAATGTTAAGTTTAGGTGATCTTATGTGCAACTTAAATGAGGGATTTTCAAAATAGCAATTACAACCAATAAAAAATTCATATATATATATATATATATATATATATATATATCATGCACAATCTTCAGTGTGTTATAGATCTTTTCCCAAAAGGATTTAGAAAAATAAAATTATTCAAGTTTCAAAACATGGTTGATGTACACATGCAATGGTATGGTTAAAAAAAAGCTAATTTTAAACAACGGTTTTGACACGCCTATTGAAAATTTATTTGCATCATCTCAATATTAAAATAAATTACATATTTGGAAACCATACCTCGAAAATTAAATTTCATATTACTGTCTTTTTAAAAAATTCAATCTTTTAAGTGCTCAATTTTTAGGTCAAATGTGACTAATTCTGAAAATCAGGGAACACTTCCACTTTTTGGCCAAAAAGTGGACTCCTCAAGTTCTGCACACACCGCATGTGGAAATTTAACAATAATTGTAAAAATTAATGACGAACCAACATATGACATTAAAAGGAAAAGGTAAACTACTATGGGAAGAATTCAAAAGTGCGTAATTATTTCAAATCAAAAAAATTTAGACAAAATGGAGATAACACCGAAATAAAAATTTCTCAACTTCTAATAGATGGAAGAGATGAAAACCCAACAATTGATGATTATAATTTTTCTATGACAAGAACCAATTCTAGCATCAATTCAACAACAAATGAAGACTTCAACAATAATGTTCATTCTTCTCAACCAATGATAATGCCATTACCATAAAAAGTTATATTCATTGGACAAATCCTATTGCATGTATCATTGCAACAAAAGTGGGAAATGCTACTGCTGCTAAAGGAGGTACAAATAACGAGCTTGATATGGAATTGTTAATGAGAAAAATGTAAAAGTAATGCTAACTTTAAATTTTTTGATAGAGGAAAATCTTATAAATGGAACTTTAAGATATATTTGATAAATTGTATATAGAATTGGAATTGCACCAGCTCAACTCCCAACATATGTTATGTTTGAGTTCAAAAATTACTCAAGGTTATCATTTAGGATCACTATTCAAACACAATTCCAATTAGAGCAAGACAAAAGGGTACCACAATTCAAATAACAACATAAATAATAAAATTAACATTTATCTCAATGTCTTGTGTAGAATCTTTAGATGACTAAGAATTATGCCACTGTTTGCATACGACTGATATGAAAAAATGAAGGGAAACAAGTTGTTAGGAAAAAGGCTAAAGAAAATAGATTAAAATCCTAGGAAAAAATAAATTTGATATAACATATTTTCTTCAAATTATAATTCAAATACTATTTCTATAAAATCAAAATACTTTTTCAATTATTTCATATATAATAACATTAATAATTAATATTTACATCTCTTTATTTAATAATAATAGGATGAATAACTTTTCTCAAGGTTCCACATTCAAAACACTACAAGCTTTAATATAAGTTCAAATTAATCAGTAAATAATCCTTTCAATTCATCTTTAAATAATTATTGAAATTATACATTAAAATATTATTTAAATAAAATGCATAATATATACATGTTAAAATACTTACTTTATACTACTTTGAACATTAATATTAAAACTCTTTTTTCAATATAAAACAATCAACTATTCATCTCTAACCCCTCCACACACAAATTTTAATTTATAAATTATTATTATAAATTTAAAAAATATATCTAAAAATTCAAATTTGATTATTTTAAACACGTATATTTTAGAAATATTACAATATCAAATAAATAATATTACAATTTACATTTCAATAAATATAAATATTTTATAAAATCTACAATATTTAAATATATATAAAATACATTTAATTAATATTCTATATAAAACAAAGATAGATTGTCTCTCTACTAATAATCTATTTAATATAATTTTAATTAAAAATCTATATTACTAATATTTTTTACCATTAACTTACTAATTTATATTAATAATCTATAAATTTAATATAATAAAAGGTATATTAAAATATATCTACAATATAAACTACTTATATTTATGTATATATCATTAAATTTGAAAGTTGTAAACAAATATTGCAATTGTATTTTTTTTTTAAATTTATAATTTTTGTTTCATTTTTCATCTAAAAATTAAAAATATGGATATAATGATTACTAATGATAATTATTTTACAAAATATTTTAACCAAATTGTATCTAAAATATTTACTAATTATTTTTATATTTATAATTTTCGTCAACTTGTTACAAATTAAATTTAACCATTACAAATAATTATAAATATTACTATTTTTTTATTAAAACCTAAACTATAAATTATAGTAATATATTAATTATAATTTATAAAAAAATATATAAAATTTTAATTTTGATTTTTATTCTGAAATCATTAACGATGTCACCTTATCTTTGCCATGACGTTTGGATTCCATATCCTAAAGACACAGAACGCCGACCTACGCATAACTTTAGAACTGAACGGAAAAAAGACTTTCAGCTTTCCTTCCAATTCATCCACTTTGATCTTTAAGAGTAGTCATCTTTTGATTGCATTTTGTATATCCTGTTCAACATTGGGGACAGTGTTAGATTCATCCTAATCTAAAAGGAGGGCATTCATCTCTCACTTTTCCTAGGGCCCTTATTGTCTTCTTCCCGCGTTTTCTTTCTTTTATCTTTTTCTTCATTTTTCCTCCTCACTTTCAGTAGAGTCGCTGAAAATCTCCGCAAGAAGTTAAAACAAGCGTAATACCAAAATAAAACTAAATGACCGTGAAATTTTAGTAAGAATTTGAATGGTAGGCCTAGTTAGGGGATGTCTGCAGGCAAGGGAAAGTGAAAGGAAGAATGATTGGCCTGCACAGTCGAACTGTCATTTTACTCTCCATCCTTTTTTTCCAACAATTGTCCAAATTTCTCATCAACTCTTTATTAACAACCCACGTGAAATGGCCGTCCTCATAACTGGCACTGTGCACTTTCTCGTTGCCAGCTAAGATTGAAAATGAAGCACACAGTCTTTGATCAAAATCAATGCACCATGGATTATTACGCTACTTTTCGTACTCCAACTTCACTGTTACGTCCAAGTCTGTTGAAAAGACTTGTTTGGGAAGGTGCATCATTCACAATAATAAAGACAATAAGACTTACGGCAAAAGGCATCTGCCATACGAAAGAGCTTGACGTAGTGGATGGACCCTATTGTGATCTGCCAACAATTGTCCAAATTTCTCATCAACTCTTTATCGACTACCCACGTGAAATGGCCGTCCTCATTAACTGGCACTGTGCACTTTCTCGTTGCCAGCTAAGATTGAAAATGAAGCACAGAGTCTTTGATCAAAATCAATGCACCATGGATTATTACGCTACTTTTCGTACTCCAACTTCACTGTTACGTCCCAGTCTGTTGAAAAGACTTGTTTGGGAAGGTGCATCATTCACAATAAAAGACAATAAGACTTACGGCAAAAGCATCTGCCATACGAAAGAGCTTGACGTAGTGGATGGACCCTCAGTCAACAGAGGTGTTGCCCTACCGCTTCAACCTTTACAACTTGAAATAATAATGTGGTTTAAAGAAAATAATAACGTACCTTCAAAATTTCTTTACTTTTAGTCACATATGTCAAACATCAAAATTTCTTTAGCTGGTCCTGTCCCCACTTTAATAGAAAGAGAGGAAGAAAATGTAGCATGAAATATTGTTTTCATAGATTTATTCAATGATTCTCAAAATATTATAGTTAAGAGTAATAATTTTTTTTCTTTATATGTGTGGTGGGATTATAAAATGGGATTATAAAATGAATTAGTGTAAATTTAAAGATTTTGGTTTTAAGGTCTAATTATAGAATTTCTATTGTCATTAAATCTGCAACACATACTGTGTTATTATCTACAAGATCTTATATCTTATGTTTCAAGACCATGCATGATTGAGTGTGATGTTATTTGGCTCTATTGTTATGACAAAATTCTTCATTATTACAATTCATTAAAATGCTTGATTATGATTCATATATAGAACAAAGTAGACCTCAATAATTATTAAAGTACATTGTTCAAATTTTCTTTCAATTTTGTTAACTTTTGATGAATAATTTTTGTTTGAAAGAAAGAATACTAGTCTTAACAATTTGATTAACATTTTTCTCCTCTTTATATTTATACTTTTAGAAAAGATTTGGACTTTTAATTTTTTTTTAGGATATAGAAGCATTAGAGATTGATGATCTAAATTTGAATGCATTTATTGTTACTAGCTTAGATACAACCATTTTGATTTGTATATAAAGATCTATGGAATATGGAATGTACAAATGACTTAAGCAATCCTTTAATAAATCTTTTACAAATATAAATCATGTAAGGGATTATGTAATATAGAACATAATAATTGAAATTGTATGACAAAGTCATGTTTGTTCATTAGATTTTTGGTTATATTCAAATAGATTTAAAAAATAATAAATTTAAAACCTATATTAATTATGAATTGCTTTAAAATAAAATATATAAATACGTAAAAGATAATGAAAAGAGGCTAAATAACAATCCTTAAAAAAAAATAGTGGTGCAATCAATTGTAATTATAATATCTAATACCTAGTTGTTTATATAATGCCCAATAGTTGTGATTTGACTATCGATAATTAAATAAAATGTATTCCTTTGATCTAAAAAGTAACCAATCATGTGATGCCACATCTGTGCTCAACTACCCATGATGTAATGCACAAGTATTGGTCTCACTATTTTTTGGGACCTTTTTGGACACCTTGACAAAAAAACATGTTAATGTGGCATTATATTTGATGATGTGGCCCTGAAACCTTAGTTATAAGTAGTGGACTTGCCAAATAAGCTGTTGTTAAAAACTGGGAGTAATCTGAAATTTCCATATAAGATAATTAAAAGTGCTAAGTTAGAGTGCAAGGTCCTCCCCCTAATATTAAAGTAAGAGAAACAGGAAAGTGAGATAACTATGGTTTACCTGCCATTTCAGGTACAAAGACGAGACAGTGTCCGAATATAATACGTGGGCCCAGTACGAGTGCTCTAGATTTAAAAGACATTGACCTTAGACCTGTAACATCCGCTCAACTAGAGTGTATGGGGCCTAACTTTTAGAGACTAAGCATTCCAGATACGACACAAAAGCTTTCTTGGGGTCTCCTGACAGTAAAAGACTAAACAATTAGTTACTTTCTGGAGTCAAGTTTCTTAGTCAATTAGAATTCTCATAAACCTTGGGGCCATAAATTTCTCGGACATGTCATGCTAAAACTTTAGACAGGAGGACCTGGGTTTCTCCTGATAAAACATGGCTTGGGTTTCGCGAGAAAACAAATGTTTCCTGACTTTAACACTCAGCTCAAAAGGATTTTACAGGTATCTTGTGTCCAGGCTAAGACTTCACTAAATGGAGCACATTAGAGCCTAGAATGAATATAAACGACTTTACTTCGATTCTGAGCTGCAGACCCAACTTTATTCTCTGATTGTTGTCGTCATATGAAGGTAACCCAGCTTAGCACAAGTTGAGGGCAGGTGATGCGGTCTATCATTACGCTCCATTATAGTTTGCCAGTTTTCAGCTCAGCAGTCATCCGGGTATGCTCTCATAACTACATTTTTGCATAAAATTAGTAATTTCATTCTACTCGTGCTCATTTTTTATAAATGTCAATATGCCCTCCCCTGTTGTGCCCTGCTACACAATTAATCTCCCCTGCACATATACTTTCCCTTGCTTCCTCTCCGTCAATGCCTCTTCCCATTCTGGTATTGCCTATCCAAGCCATTCCGACCTTCACCTGCCCTCTATCATAGGTTGTTCATTCCCCATTTCCTTGGCAGGCATCTCTCTTGCCTCCTCAGCATTCATTCAACTTAACCCCCATTTTCTCAATCCACACTCATGGTCCACTCACCTTTGCACTTTGGTGTTGTGCTTTCCCTCGCATGACAACAAATCACCTTTTCTTATGCTCTCCCTCAAGGTATTCCATTGAGTGGTAGTTTAATCTAGTCTCCTTCAGATCTGCACCAGCTGATGATAGCCACAAAGCAAGCCTATCATGGTAATATAGAGAGCTAGAAGCAAAGAGAAGATAGGGCTCTCGTGCATGCGTGAATGCAAGCAATGTATGACTTCACTCAATAGGCACTCATAATTGCCCGTATGTCGGCCAATGTTGACGAACTACAAAGGCAGACAATTATTTAGTGCGTGCTGTTAAAATGAGCCTAGCTAAAGCTCATCCTAAAGGTCGATTGGATTGATGAAGGAAACCTAGAGGGTAGTGACCACTGATACATGTTGTAGGGCTTCAAGTTCAAGCATCTAATGCCAAAAATACTCCATATAGATAACCTTCCTTTCTTTAAGACTACTTATTTTAAAATTTATTGGTTATAAATAATTGGTCACGGAGAAGTCGTCATGGTTATTTGCATTTTCTTTCTCTTTCATGCTGTTTATGCTAAGGTATTATATTTAGAAATAGGAAAAAATTAGCTTATTAGATTATTAAGCTTCTCTTTGTAATTTGTAAATTTTAAGTGTACTTTAAGATTTTGGTTGTTATTCATGTTTACTACCTTAAAATTATATTTATTTTTTTAATTATTATTAGCCGATAGGCTATATATATTGTGAAATTTCGGTCAAAACCTATCTCGGCGGACAAACAACTTCCGGATTATCATTCCTGGTTTCTGGTGTCCGTTGATGAAATCAGATCTACTCACGTACGTAATGCAAAATAGATATTTACTCGCAACTACTATTTTCTATTCAGAAGGTTTGCAAAAATCTTGTCGGGCCGAATTTTTTTAGGGTCTTCTCTGAGAATTTTTGAGGCTGAGGTTACACAGAGGTGGAATTTGTTTTCTAACGCTTGGCATGGCCGCCGACAGACATGGAGGCCATAAAGACGATGAATTCAGGGACAGGGAGAGGGACAGAGACTCAAATTTTGTGAAAGAAATGGAGGAAAATGAAGGAGGTAGGAATCAATATGGGGATTGCCATCGTGACAGGGAGTGGGAAAACGATAGGGTTAGGGATCGCTCGAGAGACTATAGGCCTTCTAGGGCTCAGCGCAGGGAAAAGGAGCACAGGGATTAGAATGGGGTTTATGCTTCTGGTTACTCTTCCTTGCCGCCTCTTGTTCATGGTGATAACCATTATAGCCACGGACAGGCGAGCCACAACGAGGATGTGGACAGTGAGCCCAGGGAACTTTCTAGCAGGAGTGTTTTCTGAGGACAGTGGTGGTGGTGGTGCTTGGGTTGCTGATCATCGACCGTTATTTGACCCAAGGTTAGGGTTTTGGCTCAGTCAATCTGTGGAAGGTAAAGTGCCCAAGCCCGAACAGATGAGTAGTAGCCCTCCTGTTTAGGAAAAGAGGAAATATTCTCCAATTATTTGGGACTTGGAAGAGAAGCCCAACTCCCCGGCCGCTACTCAGGCGAGCATGGTGTAATAATCTAGGATCCTCTAGTGCTGCAGATGGTGTTGCTTCTTCTAAGGTAAGCCCCATAAAAGTCCCTCTATCCCCTCCATTACCCCCTCACTTCCAGTGAATTCTAATTGCCCTGGAGAATTAATTTAGATGGTTGAAGTTACTACTGAACCGTGCCATCATCAATGGACTCTCAACTGCCAAAGTCGGGTATGCAATTGGGAAAACCCTTGCAGCATCTTTCAATTTTGCAAAATTTGCCGAAGTCTTTCATTTCTGCTTTTTTCGATTAGAAGTATTTCGTTTTAGTATTTCATCTCTGCCTATGTTTGAATTTCAATTGGCAGAAGTTCGATTGGGTTAACATGACTTCACTTTAAAAGCATGTGGCATTATTCGACCGTAATAAGGGCGGGATCGTTTATCCTTGGGAGACATATAAAGGCTCAACTCGTAAATCTTCAATCTGTTCCTGATTTTTTTAATGTATTAGCTTCAGGGTATATGTGTTGAATGCCCTACGGACAACAAAACTTGGGCATTTGATGCCACAATTGTGTTCCTCTCAAATATGTGCTTTCATAATTGTGGCATTCAAATCTCTATCTATGTGACAAAGTTATTAGCTTCCACATGTTGTCACCAATGCGAGACCAAATAGCATGAGAAAACTAATGCATTCTTTTTGAACATTGAAGGAGCTGCAATGGTGGCATTGAAGGAGTTGTTTGCAGAGATTTTAACGGATCATAACCATGTGTCAAGGCAGGCAAGAGGTTTTAGCCCATGTTGCAAAACATAAAGGAGGCATGAATGTCGAAGATTTAAGGCAGTTATTAGTTCTCTTCACGTTGCAAAGTTTCATAATAGAAAGGAGGCACGTTGAAAGTTCTCCTTGCCAAGTAAGCCTCTCAGGTCACCATATTATTGAGGTTTTAGCTTTTGTTCAAGGTTCTCCAATTATGTTGAAATGTGAAGGTTTCAAAGTTCTTTGAAATCTCCTTATGATCATGCCATGAAAGTGGTTAAGAAGAACGTAGTTCCACAAGAAGATAAGATATATATTTCATCTTTTAGTCTTGCATTTCTTCCACAAACCCTACTGTGTGGCAAGGAACAATTAAGGGAGTGACCTTATGAAGAGCAAGATCATATAGGGGTAGTGAACTAGTTTCATTGTATAAATGCAATCGCATGTTCATGAGAGGACAGTAATAAGTCAAACAAGAGACAGGGGATTGAGGTACAAATAAATATGATGGTAATCATACCTCTCATCTTGATGGAAGGAGTGAATCTAAAGAGGATGATCAAGGATGTTCAGATTTACTATTGGTTCAAGATCAAGGGCATAATTTTTATGAGAGAATTTTTGACATTTTCATAGTTTCTTCTTCATCAACTAGTGAAGGATTTAAGGTCCACTGCAACAGTTCCATTCCATAGCGTTAAATGTGATTTCTAGGTGGATTTAAGTCGAGTCTTTGTTAGTTTGAAGTCTAGTGTGTATGGAAAATTTTAGGATTCATCACATGTTGCAGATACATCTGAGAATGTTGTGCCTTCTAATGGCATTGAAATGGAAGAGGATAGGAAAGAGAACAAGGCAGCTGGTAAGCCTTTAATGTCTGAATCTCAGATATCTTCCACTGTCATAGTTGCATTTGAAGATCTAAAAGAAAAAAAAGAAGGTATTTTCATTTGCATTTTCATTTGGGTTTTTAAATGAATAAATTATTTGGGATTTAATGGGATATTTTTTAATGTTTGAGAGTTCTGGATGTATCTGTATAATACTTTTTAGTATCAAATTATATTAAAAAAATACTTTGAAGTAGTATTATAGATTTAGAGAAATATTCTCATTTATGTTAAAGAATGGTTAAATTGTGTTGATTTCCTGTTTACTGAACTGTTATAAACAGCTTTACTATGTACTTCAATTAAAATTGGACTCAAAAGGGAGTTTATCATTCCATTAATCACCTTTATATATTTATAATGATATTTTTTAATTATTAATATGTGGGTTTGGTTATATCGAGTAGACTTAAACAGTATTCATTGTTGAAATACAAAAATCTGATATTGAGACATTATTTGGGAGATTTGAATTTAGATTTCCATTTTGAAAACTTTGTGACCTTTTCATATGAACAAACTTTTTGATTACTTATAATAAATATTAATCTTATAACATATTGAAATGTAGGTATGGTTACATCAACATGGGTATCATTTAAACAAACTCTATTCATATTAGAATGTGGATTTGGTTACATGGAGTATCATTTACATTGCTGAAACATGTGCACTTGAGAGTTGAGATGCATTTGGAGATTTGAACTTTAGATTTTATCTTGACTTTGTTAGGTTGAACACAATTTATTTCACTATTTACAATAAATATACATATACTTTTTATTGTGGAAGATTTGAACTCATCACGGTGATCACTACAATAGCTGTGCTATTACACCAAGCACCCTTCTGCAATTTTCAATAAATATTCATCTTACAACATTTTATTCTAATAATTATGGACTGATATAAATTTATTACATTTTTAAACCATAATAATCTTTTCTAAGGAAATTAATTTATGTTTTAATTATTGTTACCATTGACCTCGTTAAGAAATTTAAAATAAGAGACAGGTTGCTGCAACATTAGATTTCAATACAAGTAGTAGAAGGATTAAGCTAAAACATGATCCTTGGAATAAAGAGGCAGTACAAATTATCTTTAGAGTTTATTACTGTTATCTTAAAAATAGAAAAGGATTGCACAACATAAAGAGATGACTTGGATTCTTCTTAAAACTTCTATTAACTTTTAAGATGATTTTAACTGGCTTTTTAGTTTTTGCATCTTTGTATGCTTCTCAACTTCATTTCTCCTACACAACACATTCACATTCTCAATCATATACATCAATGAATTTACGCATAATGTGACGTTTCAATTGTAACAATAATCAAATCATATATGATTTGGCCAAGGACGAAAAATAATTTATTGAAAAAGAGGCCATCAAAGGTGTTTATGATGACATGTTATTCGAACTTTACAAAAAGAAGAATGCCTCCACAAATCCATGTTAAAAGGATATTTTAAAACCCTGAATTCTCTACAAGATACAAACCCTATTCATAAATACTTTGTTATTTTACGAGTTATTGATTAATTTATTATTGTATGCTTCATTATTCCACTCGTTTTAGTAGATTCTTGCTGTGGAATTTTTCATTTGATAGTTGTTAATTGTATATACTAACATGATAAATTCAGTCACACATTGAAAACCTAAAAAAATAGATAAATAGATTTTGGATTTTAACTTTCAATTATTGTCAATAGTTAAATCAAGCTGTTATTTTGGTTACCAATCTTCAAACCCTTATAGTCTACCAAATGTGGAAGCACCAAAAAAAGTTTATTTCCAACAATGCTTTGATGTCAGGTTTGTGCAACATCATTGTGGCAAGTAAACTCTTTTTGAACACATGCTTGAGGAAGGTATAAAGCCAATTCAAATCACCTATGTCATTGTTCTCGTTGCATATAGTCTTATAGGGCTTGTGGATAATGAGAGACTATGAACTTACATTTCCAAGTTAATTTTCATTTTTTTTTTATAATCTTAATAGCTTATGCTCTTCTCGCCTTTACTTGTAATACAGGGGGGAACTTCTTTGGTTGGATAATGAGCGTTATGTATCCAATGTGGGAGTAGCAAGTTTCTTTACAAGGTCTAGGTTGGGTTTGCCAAGGATCCTGCCCCAGGCCTTCGCATTTGGTCTAGATATGACATTACACAATCTTGGGTGAATGCCCGTGGGACAAAATAAAGCCCCATTTATCAAGGGGAAAAAACCAAAAAGAAAAGCTTCTTGTCTTAGTCACGGTTAAGGATGAGGGACATAATGTTGGTACATAGGTTCTCTTGTATAGTGCGGATATTGGGAATGCCATTGATGTTGCTTCCACCAGACCAATCAATCTTGATGAAGAGCAATATTTCTATACATTTGGCAACTGAGTCACTAACATTGAATTGGCAATAATTAGTTGGGTTTTGTATTTAATTTTTATATTTTATGCAGATCATATAAGTCAAACTGATTTGCAAGTGTTGTCCACTTGACTGACCTCACCACCTGATATATATAAAATTTAGGTTAGGCACCAAGGGGCCACAAAAAACCAAACGTTGAAGCGTAGGATTCTAGTAACCATAGCTTCATTAGACCCATCCAAACAAGATGTTAATCCATCTAGATTCTACACCATGAATGGCTACACTAAGTGATACAACTACAATTTCTTATGAACCACCATGTTTTGGAGAATTCTTTCAACAAATCTTAAAAGATTTGAAGATTATGAGATGGGCAATCTTCCCTTGCCCATTCTTCTTTTTCATCTTTGCCTTTGTCCAATAACTGAATCATTAGTCACATAAGCCCCATTTGTAGGATTTTTGGCTTTTGTAGGAGATGTCAAATCTGAAAGAGAGGATACTTTGACACATTCAATTGTTGGTGTAGTAGCCCTACCTTTAATATTATCACTTGTAGTCGCCTCCAAATCCTCATGACACTCTAAAAACTATATTGTGTCTAAAGTGACTTTAATCTCATGCATTGAAAAAATAGCGAGATGCCCCTTTCCGCTAGGTAGGGTGTGAAGAATCCTTCTTCCTAAAATCCATTGACAAACCTTTTCTGTTTTGGATAATGAGAATCCGAATGGCTGTGCTAGAATAGAAATTCACAACAAAATGGAATATTTACGTAGTGTAGTTTTTATATCCATGCCTTGCAGCTATAGAAGAATTCATGGCCTTATTTTTAGAAGAATTTGTTGCGTGAGGAGTAACCTCCCTGGTCGCCATAGCTCCAGGTTGCAGGTTGACATTGTCACAACAAGCTAAAGATTTTCTCTCAGAGCGTGACTTAGTTTTAGGGCATTCATACGGGCTAGATAGTTTGAAACAACATGAATACAAGTCATGATATCCTTACTTGAATTTGGTGGCTGTTGAATATGTAGTGCAAATACTATGCATAAAATGAAACCAGTGTTTACATTCAAAACATGCACTGCATAGAATTGGTATTCCATATATGTCTTATTAATACAAAATAATTAGCTTTCAGGGATCATTCGTGTGGATCCATCATTCAATATATACAAACAATACTTTTAGAATGAAATAAAACACAACAGAAAATGATTTGTCTGTGTACATATTCTACACAAATTGTTACATGTCAATGATGCCGATGAAAAATATACAAAGTTTTCAACCTTTCATCAAAATAAACCTAAAACTAAGTGAAAGGTTTGAATTTGAATGAATATTAGTAGCAGAAAACAACATTGCTCTATCAAGAATCCAAATTTATTATGATTAAAAGTACAAACAAAGCATATAGGCAGATTGAGTTATTTGTAGTAAGAGAGACAATTGACAATGTTATAGCTAAAGCTAATTTGAGTTATTTTGGTTGTAACATTGGGTGTTTGGTATGCTTAGTTGAATTAATCTCAGAGTTTGTGAAAGGTTTCTTACCAATAAGATTTGCTAAATTACCTTGATATGTATATGACTGTTAATAGACGGGAAATGTTAAGAACATATTTTTCAAATTCCTTCGCTGAGATGCAACATCATTAACAATAAAGAATATACCTCCTTAACATGTTAACTTACATATACTTTTCTATCGGCGTAACCCTTGCACCCCCTTCTGGTGTAAGTGCTAGTAGTTATGTGAAGTCTAATAGTTAAACACCTTAATTTTGCCCTTCACAGAATCTTATTTGAAATTGCAAATCACTCCCAATTTTGTACAGCAATTTACTTGACAAGTTTTCTACTTGTTATTAAGATTCAGGGTCACATCATCAAATATGATGTCACATCAGCACATATTTTTTTGAGGTGTTAAAAAGGGCTCAAAAAAAGGTCAGATCGATAA
Organism: Sequoia sempervirens; assembly: GCA_007258455.2. Taxonomy (NCBI): domain Eukaryota; kingdom Viridiplantae; phylum Streptophyta; class Pinopsida; order Cupressales; family Cupressaceae; genus Sequoia; species Sequoia sempervirens. The sequence continues at coordinate 279,304,336 of VDFB02086081.1, read as the reverse complement.
TTGTCCACTAATTCATGTGAATTAATGTGATAGACATTAAAGACCACAAGTGGAGAGAAGGCTTAAAATCAGAAGAGAAAAAAAATGTCCTAATAAATATTCGGTATACTTTGAAATGTTCTGCTTTATTTAATTCCTGATATTTCATATCAGACATCAGATATTTTGTTCTTATTGTGCACTTGGTTTTTCTGGAATTTCCCAGCAAATTTAAAGCATTGCAGAACAGGGGAATGACCAACCAACCACAACGGACCTGTTGGTATTCCGCCTGCTCTTTCAGCTGGATTATTTAAGGGTTATATTTTACCCAAATTGTCTGTTGTGATTGGTTGGTCATTCCCCGCAATGCTTTAAATTTGCTGGGAAACTCTAGACAAATCAAGCTATAATAATAACAAAATATCTGATGTCTGATATCAAAAATATAAGAAATTAAATAAAGTAGAATATTTCAAAGTATATTGAATATTTGTTAGGGCATTTTTTTTCTCTTCTGGTTTTAAGTCTTATTAGTGAGCTGATGTGACATCACATGATTTGTTGCTTTTTAGATCTAAGGAATACATTCATTGATTCATGATTATTAATCATCAGTACTAACAATTTTTAAGTCACAACTATTGATGCAATATTGTTAAAAATATATGCTACAATAACTATTGGAACATGTTCAACTACTGAATCATTTTCCCTACTTTTCGAAGAGGTGAAAAACAAGTATTAAAGCAGGTTGAAAAATTGAAATAGTAGTTTAGGGACATATGTCAGCGTCAAATTTGTTTTAGCTAGCCCCGCTCTTACTTTAATCTCAGATGGCGGGCATCATAACATTCTTACTCCGCATATAAATTTAACCCAATTTAGTGCAAGCTAAGCTCAGGGCAGGGGTTGCAGTGTATCTGATTACACCCAATTCACTTTTTGCAGTTTTGTGGATATTCTTGTTGCAACCATCGGAGCAAACGTTTGGTAGTGGCGCTTAACGTCTCCAGTTTCCAGCGCAACAATCTTCCGGGTACACAGTTTCCTAATTACTTTTGCAGAAGATTAGCAATATCATCTTAGTTTTGCTCATTTTCTATATATGCCAATAGGCTTAGCTAGTAGGAATTGTCAGTATGCCGAAAAAGAATATGTTATCATTTCACTAACTTTAAAATGCCGTAAAAGCATATGAAAAATTGTTCTGTATGCCGAGAAAAGAGGTTTACCTTGCCGGTTTTAATTTCAGATACTTTCGAAACTAAATGTAAGTCTAGAAATTTCACAAATAATTGTTGCAAATATTTTATGTTTACCTTACCCCTTATGCCCGACACGGACAAGGCGGGAATTTCTTACCTTTAAGGGGTTGGATTTCGCAACCTCCGACATGTATCTCAACCATAGCCGCCTTCCGAGCAGCTTTATCTTTCTATATGTTATAAATTTTCTAGTGTGTGTCTTCATATTGCTTGCATGACATTGGGTTGGTTTATTGTTTAAAATCCTTTTGTATTGAATTTACTCTCTAACTCTGTCTAGTATAGTATATTGCTTGTCATATATCATAGAGCGAGCTTGTTTAATATTTACTTTTATTTGAGTGCATCAAGATAGAGTATATGACAATATTGATGGTGCCTCAAAGGGCTTTTTACAATTGATTTCAATCCATATTTGAGGGAAATTTTTTAAACAAACTTTTAGATTTTTTATAAGTAGATTTTATATGAGTTGTGTTATAATTGTTATGTAAAAATGAATAATATTTTATAAAATGTTAATTGTTAAATTTTATCTAGTGAATTCTATATAAAATAGATTGTTAAATAATTTTTAATTCTTTTTTTTTTTAATGAATATAAGATTTTCTATTGAAAGCTAATGATATTTAAAAATATCTTGATAATCAACAAGATTAAAAAGTGCACATGGATTCTAAAATGATTGTTAAGTGATCCGTATGTATTTGGATGGACATTATCAAATATGTTAGATTCTTTGCTTGCTTCTTAATTTTGAGTGAAAAAGTGAATGATTGTTTTGATTAGATTAAGATTGGAAGGGCCAATACCCATTACAAAACAACCATTAAGGCGAACGAGGGGCTCATGAGAAGTGAAGTGCCTAACAAACTAAAGTAAAAACTACAACTTAAATAGTCTAACTAGCAAAAAGAAACAAAGAAACACACAGACCAAATACCAACACAAGACCATCAAACACCTACAGGTCTCCCAACAATTGGAGACCACTAATAGCCTTCAACTCTTGAGCCAGGAAGTGGAGCTTCTCCTTAAAAGATAGGGGGTCTTTTAAAACTTGAGTATCCACCGTGGCGTCCGGAGTCGAGTTGTCCACCACCTTACCTTTTTTCTACGTGTGACTATCATCACGTCCTTCCTTAGCCACTCGTTTTCCATGGCTCTTCCTTATCTCCTATTAAAAGATCTAAATGGGGAGGGTGGTGTTCTTCATAATATCCTTACTATAATTAGTAATAACCTGGAGGCATTGCATGGTTTTTCTTGGTTCTTGTGAATAGCATCATCTCCATTTGTAAATTCTTTTATCCTCCATGCCAACAATAGCTCTCAGCTCTTCCAGCTCCTTATCCCAATTGGTCCAACACTCAAACGACTTAGCCAAGGAGGCTATCATATCCCAATGGCCACTATCCTCCACCTCCCCCTTCCATAGGACCTATTGCTATAGCACCTTGTTTTCTAGAATCTAGATTCTCTCTTTGGTAGTAACAAGCTGATCCAAGAGCCACTTGAGGATGTCATTTTGGACATTAATTGTCTTCAAAATTTCATTGATTTTATTGTGAAGGGGGTCACTAGAGGCACAATTGTCAAACCCCACCTTGGGTTCAACATGGGTCCCCTCCAAATTGATGTGCAAAAATCAGGAGAATTTTGAAGGCTAGGGTTAATAATAGGGGGGTGTTGGGGACAACAAAAACCTCTGCATGAACAGGGGAGTGCATTGGGGAATTAACAGAGGTGGGATTCCATGACTTGTTGTTCAAGTTACCCGACTCACCAGACCCAAAAGTAGAAGGGGTCTCCTCATTAGCAGGGGTTTTACCATGAGCACGAGTAATACGATGAGTAGTGGGAGGGGTTTCATTTAGGGTAATGGAGGGACTAGGGTCCGTTGGGGGTTCGGTGGGGTCATGAATGACCAAGGTGTTCTTTTTTAATAGTGGCAGGGGAAGGTAACAAAGTGGCTTGGTAATGATAGAGATGGAAGATAAGACCCCGGTGAATAGGTAAACTCTTGCTTTTACCTTGGATGTTTTTGATAGATTGTCCTAGAGAGGACATAATCCAAAAGGAAAAGTTCATCTTTAAATTGAAACTGAAGATGGTTAAGCATAAAAAACAAATGAGCATGAAAGCGACAAAGTTGACCCTTGAGTGTTACATACCTCACCAGGACTTTTGTGGCCTTACTCCAAATAATTGAGAGGTTAGCCCGATTGAAGCCATTTTGGAGATTGTTCACGATTTTCCCCTCTTTCAAAAAGCGGTCCATGTCTTTCTGATAATGGCCCTTAGATTTACAAGGAATGCAGACACCCTCCAACGAAAGTCTTGTCACCTCCACAATAAGCTTAGTAGTCATTGTGAAGGAATACCCACAAATAGTGATAGTGCCTTTTGCCTAGGAGGTAGTGAACTCCACAAAAAGCTTGGGGTCATGCCCTTGCATGCCTTCCACATAAGAGGCTAGCTTGCCCCATTGAATGATGGGCCAAACTTCATTGTCTTGTTTCCACATCTTACAATTAGTAGGTTCTTCCTGAATCAATTCACTCCCCATGGTAAAATTTGTAAACTCCAGAGCAAGAAAACACAGTTTGTAGATATGACAAGATGAATACCAGAGCCACAAGTAAATGTGTTTATGAAAATTTTGCTTAAAGGAATTAATTTTCCATAAGTGAAAATCGTGGAAAATCTCAATGAGAGCTGATAATAGATCTAACTCAATCTCAGTGTGATAGTACTTTGGCATCATGATGAATTAATTCACACACATGCCTAGGGATATGAAAAATATTATCCCATACTACTAAATTTGGGGTGAAGATGCCAATGGTAGCGAGTATGTTGACAACCTTATTGTCGTTTCTAAACACGTGATTAGCATTGCAATTTTTGAGGACAATCATAATATTATGAACTGATGACATGGGGTCCTGGAGTGCCTAACAAGGATTAGCCTTCCCCATCAGCATGAGAATAGTATTTTTAGAATCTCCCTCAATGACCATGTTGGAAAGCCCAACTTGCGTGGCAATCTGGATGCCATGAAAGACCGTCGCCACCTTAACAAAGTTGGACAATTGCATCGCCAAGTTCACCACATAAGCCAAAATTAATTTACCCTTTTGATCATGAATGACCCCATCCCCACTCACCCGACTCGGGTTAGGTTTGGCTGAGTTGTGAAAGTTAAGCTTAAGCCGTCAAAATGTGAATGATTGTTTATATGATAAACAATGTTCCTTTCTTGATATCAGATGATTGAAATGAATGCAATGAATGTTTTTTATACATAAACATAATAGTATATCCCAAATGTATGTGCAAAGTTAGCATATGATTGAAGTGTAAGAATGGGCGAGTTAACTAAATGTTTGATTTTGGATTTTTACATTAAAATGGATCAAGATCATAGTTGTAAGGATGATCTCACATCCATGAACCCAACCTAGGTTAAAAATCTATTTGATTTTTTGTTTAATGGGATCGGGTTAGCTAGTTAAGAATTGGATTAAAGGTCACAATCAAATACATAACCCAATTGAATTGATATTGGGTGCACATAATCATTGGCATAAACAATAAGCATAAGGCCAAATATAAGTAGCAATAAATTTGAGGGGCAAAATATGTATAAAAATGCATCATTTGTAGCTATATAAAATGATTTAACATTTGTAGTGCCCCAAACTAGGCACAAGACTAAATGGGAAATTTATTGAGGATTCTTTGAAGTGCATGTGAATCTCTAAGTATGCTTATTCTCAAGCATACCAAAATTAGATACAATAGATAAAAAACACTTGCAATCCATTAAAGGATGAAGATTCTCCTTTCAAAAATGTTATTGATGAATTCATGGAAGCCAAGGATAAAATATTCCATGTATGTTGTATTTGACTCGAAATATAAATCTAATTTAGAAATGAGAACATTTTGTACTCATGTATGAATCTACTACCCCTAGTCTGCTTCATTTGATTGTCCCCATAGGGTGTAATCAATTGAGGGAAAATACTCTTATACACATCAATAATAAACATAAGCATATAAGAATAGATGGAGAATATAATATATTGTGTGATAACTATAATTATAATAATATAATTGATCACTAATAAATAATATAAATGTAAGTACAAATAATTATCCAAGTTGTAAATGATAGCCATCATTTCTAGAAGAGGACATCATGAGAAGGATGATAGTAAACAAGAACTAGAATCAAAGATAATATCATTACCTCTATCATTTCGAAAGTAATGGTGAAGTGACACTCAATTTCCAAAAATAACCATGAAAGTACAATGCATGGCTTAATATGGCATTCATGAACATGAGTAGTCATAAAGTATTATTGATAGGATCAATGGAATAAAACCTAAAAGAGGCATGAAAGCGAACAAGATAGATAAAAATAATATAAAATATAAATAGGATAATAGCACAAAGGCTCAACAATAGGGCAAAGTCCCAAAAATTACACTAATAAGATAAGCGACATAGATCTAGATAATTATATGAGAATAGAGCTAAATATGATGAGGGGAAAAGAATGATGTGGACTGAAAATAAATTTGATCATGAAATTTTAATGTATAAGATCAAAATGCATATGATTAAGGCATTTGATATAACAATGTAAGATAAATGTAAATACAATCACTAATAAGATACATGACAATATAAGGTCAATAAATAAGTGGGTAGGGAGAAAAGTAACCCTATATTTTATCCATATAAATATATTTAAGGGATCAAGAGAAATCTAAGATCAAGTAATAAGATATAAAATCGAGTGATTAAGGTGTAACAATGTGATTATAACATAGAACAATGTAGAATCATTAAATGAGTGGTCTAGGATAGAGGTAGAGGTAAAAATTTGAGATCAAATATTAATGGTGTAGTAGTGTAAGATATATTGACTCCCAAACCAACAATTCCTTAATCTTAGTGTAGACGTGCTCAATATTAGGACTAGAGATACCTGTCCACCTAGATAAAATGATACATGACTCATGATAGGATTTTGGTAGCTGAGAGATTAATTGAAAAGAGTAGGTAACTCCTCTAAAATTTTGACTTTATGAAACCATACTCATTGTGGATGGATTGTACTACATTCGCTTTGCAACACTCAGTAAGCTACTAAGTGCTTTCAATTTCTTTTTCCTTTGGTATT
>VDFB02086081.1:279257829-279297789 GCA_007258455.2 Sequoia sempervirens | reverse complement strand
TGGTAATAAACTAGAAATAGAAAAAAAGATAAGATCATTATGTTTATAAGTGCAAAGTAATGATGATGTCGTCCAGTCAATTTCCAAAAATAACCATGAAAGTACAATGAATGGCTAAATGTGGAATCCCTGAGCATGAGTACTCATAGGTTAATATTGGTAAGATAAATAGGATGAAGTCACTCACTATGGTAAAAATATCTATGAAAATGAAAAATAAGCTCCAATGTGGTATCCATGAACATAATCACAAATAAGCTAGGATAAATAGAACAAAAAACAAAACTAGCATGAAGTCCAACAAGATAAATACATATAATATATAATATAATTAGGATAAATAACAAAAAGGCCACACAATAGGACAATTCCCATATATAGCAATTATAACAATAAGATAAATGACATAGATCTAGATAAGTATACAATGATAGAGCTCAATTTAATGGGACAAAAATAATGATGTCCACCTATGTAGGCTCAATATGATGTATAAAAATAAATGTGATCTCGAAATTTAACATGTATAAGATCAAAATGAATGTGATTAAGGAATTTGATATAATAATGTAATCTCAATGTAAATACAATCACTAATAAGAAATATAATGATATAAGGTTAATAAATAAGTGGTTAGGGAGAAAAGTAACACTATATTTCTCTCATAAAAGTATATTTAAGGGATCAATAGAAATCGAAGATCAAGCAGTAAGATATAATTTACCAAGTGATAAAGGTGTTACAATGTGATTATAATATATAACCATGTAGAATCATTAAATGAGTGGTCTAAGATGTAGGTAGAGGTAAAAATTTGAGATCAAATATTACTGTTGTAGTAATGTAAGATATATTGAACTCCCAAACCTACAATTTCACAATCTCAATGTAGATGTGCTCCATATAAAGAATAGTGATACCTATCAACCTAGATAAAATGGCACATGACTCATGATTGGATTGTGGTAGCTAAGAGATTAATTAAAAAGAGTAGGTAGATCCTCTAAAATTTTAATTTTGTAAAAACTATAATCATTTTGGATGGATAAACTATGTTCAAATCTATAACATTTAGTAAGATACTACTTGTGCTTTCAATTTCTTTGTTCGTGGTGTTATTTCACATCAAGGGTACTATTTTTTGAAATGATGCTTTTATTTAAGATTTAAAATGAAATTAAAGCCAATGTTTTCTATTACATTTCTAATGTTCTAAAATATATATTGTCCTCTAATGTATTCAAGAAAAGTACAATCCATCAAAATTAGTCGATTGAGTATAGGATTCTCTTGGCATAGGGTTAATATTATTATTCATTGAAGATTAATTTAACATCTTATCATCAATAATAGTTAGAGACATTAGACTTTCTAGATTTCTTATTCTCAATGGTAGCAATCTATGAAAAATAAGATTGATATTATTCATATGGATCATAAGTTCATTAAGATCTTCCATTCAAGCCTCTAAACTATGTTAATTTTTTGGGGAGGACAAAATAGGCTCAAGATATTATAGGCTTTGGATTATGATATTTCATACTCAACCATATCTATGTGACTTTTGAGATTATTGAGGCCCTTAATATATATGTAGGCTTTGATATGGATTAGAAGAGGGTAAATAACTATTTCATTACTATATTAGTCATCAAAGCCATACTCATCATGGTGTCTAGGTCTAGGGGTTTAAGGTTAAGAACATGAACAAGTTGACCTATTACAATCTTTGTACCATGGATCTATTTTTTACAAAATACTAGAGAGAATTACTAAAACTAAAAATATGCACCCCTACAAACAAAACCCATTCTATGAAAGAAAAATTATCTCTAATAAAAAGAAGAATAAGAGAACCTTGTAGCTTAAAATTTATCTCATATCAATTTTAAATCTAGCATGTAAAACCTCAATAGGAATGTTATATAACTTAAAAATGATACTTATATTTAGAGTCACCACATTAGTAGTGAGGACAATGTTGAAGACTACAATGACCATTAAGGAAAAAAATATACTTTTGGGTTCACTCCATCATGAGAGTTTCAAATTCACCTAAAATACCTTGATTTTTTCAAAAACAACACCATTTCTTGGCTCCCAAAGTTATATCGAGCCATATTTCTAGTAGTAGGACTAATTTTCAAGGCCAAGAAAACATGTCATCTAAAGATTAAGTTGAATCTCATCAATAGATTGAGGAAAATATAGGATAATGCTTGAGAGTAGGTAATCTCTTATTTAACTTGGACTTAATTATACTCAAGAGGGTATTCCTAAAGGTCTTGTTGATGTGTTTTTTATGCATTTTTCAACACATGCAGTGCATAAGTGCACTACCTCTCTTGAAAGACAATCTTCCACAATTAGATTGCAAAACACTATACCAAGGTCTCTAATGTCAAGTCTTGACAGTGCTTGGAATATCTCAGTTGTTTTATGTGATTTGCTGGAATCACAAAGCGGTTTTATGGATGAGTTACAAAGTATGGGAAGCTAGGTTTGCAAATGCAGTTTCAAAGTGCTAAAAGTGAATGAACAGTGGCTGTCCACTCAAAACAACAAGTTGAAACTCATCAAGTTCATCTGATTTAGCTTCATGGTGATGCTTTGGTTCCTACTCTAATCAAGGATTAAAAGAAACAACAAAAGGAGAAGGATTAAGAAAGCTATTTTTATCTTAAGCTACAAATGAACAGTAACAATGGTGGCTGCTAAAGTAAACAGGCTTTCTAAATTGAGTTTTTGCTTGACCAAGAGAAACCTACAGCTACACAAAACCAGTGCAATCTCCCAAGGTCTGTTGATTTTCAAATTGCACATGCACATCATGAACATGCAATCGAACTAAGTTGTAGTAATGGAATAAAGAAGCCTAGGCTAACTTTGCACAGCAGCTTGTTGTCAACAAGTGCTAAAAGTATGGGCTAGAAGCTCATCAAATACTATAACAGTAACACCATCATGACAACCATTCAAGAAACTAATACTAAAACTAACATAGAAGTAGAACCATGCATGCAAGATGAGAAAAATCAAAGAGAACATTCATAAACTCATGCAATGCTATCTTCTATTGCTGCAAAATGTTTTTTACAACAATTCTCCAACCCTTACAAATGAAGGGCAAGCCCCTATTTATAGTTTTCCAAAGCCCAAATGAATGGCTAGGATTCAATTACATCGAATGGCCTAGATTTGATTTACAATAGGGTTTCACCTACCCTCCATTATCTAGCAATTTAAAATACATTCCTTGTCTTTTCTCTGTTTTGTCATCTAGTGCCAGTTACTGTAGCAGATTTGTCTTGTAGCTGATTTCCCTTTTTACTATAGCAGAGACTATTTGAAGGCTGCCCTCCATTTGGTGGACTTGCAACATTTTTTATTGGATCAAATAGGTTGGTCGATGACTTGCATTAATGGATTGGTGGCCCCTAATTCAGGTGGATAGCTCCTTAGAAATCTTCATCTGGAAAAAGGTAGGACAACTCCCTCAATGGGCCTTTTCGATAGACCTACGGAAGGCTTCTTGACTCCTGCAAATACGAAGTATCGTAAGTGCATTTATACATGAGTTAAGGAAAATGTCAGTGAAACCTACAAATTCCCTGTTAGATCTATCCATGCATCATCAAAATATCTTGATATTCATATTTGGAGCTCATTTGGGCCATAAACATTAATGCATGCTTCAAGGGTGCGAGCGCCAGAGGGCGAAAAGATGGCGGAAGAAAGCCAGAAGGTAGACAGCGGACGAAAGCCAAAACAACCAGGAAGGAGGCGGGCTCCCGAATGTTCAAAACAGCTAGGAAGAAGGGAGGCTCCCGGATGTTCAAAACAACTGGGAAGAAGGGAGGCTCCTGGATGTTCAAAATAGCCAAGAAGGAAGGAGGCTCCTGGATGTTCAAAACAACCGGGAAGGAGGCAGGCTCCCAGATGTTAAAAACAGTCGGGAAGGAGGCAAACTCCCAGATGTTCAAAACAACCAGGAAGGGACGGACTCCCGGAAACGGCCACAGAGGACCCGTGTTTCAGAGGTCGGGAAGGAGGTGGCCGTCGGATGTTCCAAACGGCCAAAGGGGGATGGACTTCCAGAAATGGCTACGCAGGACCCAGAAGGGCGGTGGCCTCCGGATGTTCCAAACGGCCAAAGGGGGACAAACTTCCGAAAATGACCACGGAGGACCTGGGTTCCGGAGGCCGGAAGGGAGGTGGACGCTAGATGTTCCAAAATGGCCACGGAGAGGCGGAGTCCCGGAAACGGCCATTAAGGGGCCGGGCTCAGGAGGCCAGGTCATCCTGGGCCGATAGATGTTCTAAAACAACAAAAGGGGGACGAAGCTCTGAAACCACTGAAACTTAACCGAATGTTAACGAAACGTTGGCAGTTCATTTACACACTTCAAACACATCTCAGAGCCAAAAAAGGTTACCCCGAAAGTCAAAAATGTGGAAACGGGAGCAACAGGGGTTTGCGGATGTTTCCAAACAGTCAAGGAGGAAGGGAATTCTGGAGGGAAAATTCTGAAACCATCGAAACCTAACGAAACGTTGACGAAACCTTGAAAGTTCATTTAAGTATTAGGAACACATCCTAAATCCACCAAAAAGTTGGCCCCAAAGTCAAAATTACGGAAACGGGAACGACAGGGGTCCACAAATGTTTCCAAACAACAAAAACAAGACAAAAGGCAAAAAAAAGGGGACGATGGACCTTATTTCTCCGCAGATCTGAATACCCCAAGTAGGTGAATTTGGGTAGGGAATTTGATCGTTTGGAGGCACATGACCAATTTGGGCTTGGAAATGGGGCGCACAAAAAAAGACAGGAGCAAAGCAGCCTGTCGGGAGCCAAAAAAAGGGGGTCCCTGCCTACGGCGGGGCCAAAGCATGCACAACAAATGGCGACTCGCTGGGGAAATGCTCCAGAGCATCGTGATGACAAACTGTAATCATGAACCAGAATCTCTACTTCCGACCTTCACGCTAGGGCAAACAAACCAGATGCCCAACCAAAGGATCAAAACCATTAGCCAACCCAACCTTCAGTATGCTGAAAATCCAAGTGTGTGCAATTGCGTTAATTCCCATCCTTCAGTTGCTATAGGAACCCAAGCTCCATTCAGTTAAGCTATGTAGTTTATTCTAACTTAAAAGCATCCGGGACATTGCCTCGGCTGCTAGTTGGCATCCATAGCCCCGGCGGGTTATCATTGTAATTTATCCACATTGTTTCTATTATATCCGGTGAGAGTTGCTCGAATACCTCAAAAGTTGAATTTTCCTTTCTTTTAATTTTTAGTGTTTTCTTTATTTCTTTCTTTTCTCTTTTCAGCTCTTTTATTTCAACCTGTAAGCATTGAAGCTCGTGCTCAGGGCTGAGAATCACAGTGGCGTTGGAGCAGAATTTTACATTTTTCACTTAATTAGACTTCACAAAAGGCCCTATAGTGACCGTCAAATTCTTAAAATGTGTAAGAGCTATAAGATTTCATAATACGTCAAAATCAGACTAACCAACAACTTATCCTCTTCGAATTAAACACCCAGATCGCTTGACACTAACAGAAGACCTTCACCATCCACTCTGAAGACTTGATTAGAGTTTGACAAAGAAATATGTAGAAAAACCCCAGGCAATAAGTATGGTTATTGTGCGCACAAATGTGCCCAGCTAAAAGCAAAGGGACTCTGAGCAAAGCAGCAACAAAGCGAAAGCAAATGAAAGGAAAACAACCTACAAAGTGAGCAACCTACACACACCAACTAACTTAAAGAAAGGAGGAAAGTGGAGTATTTACATGAAACTTATATTACTCAAAACGAGCTATGTACAAAGATATTTACAAAGCATTATGTTCGGGCAAGGCGAGTTAACATTAACACTCATTGGATTTCGCAGTGCATGCACAAGCAAACAGAAGATTGTTGTCGTTCTTAACCATGCAAATTTATCTTTATATTCTGAAAAAAGAAATTCAATGTTGCAGCACTCAAGTTCAACCACGTCATCATGAAAAATCAACAATTGAGGAGGCTCGTTGAACCCATGGTTAATCCACAAACATGTTCGTTTTCCCTCGTTCCCATAATCAAAATAATAAGTGCAGTTATGAGAAATGATAGGGGCAAGGAAGGATAAAACCTAAATGTCATCACACAGAGGTGGCAGCGTTGGACAGTTGAGAGCAAGTATAACATCCTTGATCGTTGCATTGGCAGCCTCGGGCGGGTGTGGTGGAGGGTGCAACACTTTAGACATTAAGCTGACATAAGGCTGGGAGGACGGGGCAGTAGATAGCTCTTCCAATCCACCAATGTGACCTACAACCCCAGTTGGCAGTTCTTCAAAAAGAAATACTTCTCCACATTGATCATCTGCAAACATGGGATCCACTTGGTTGTTGTCCCCAAGGGGCAGAATGTTGTCTCGTCTCCTTCCCTAAGGGTTGTCCTTATTTATGTGGTGTTCAACATCGTGAGACAATGACATATGCAAATCTATCCTATTGCAGCCATCTGAATACAAAGGAGGATCAACAACAATCATGGCGGAAGGACTCCGAGTTGCATCTTGTAGTCGGTTGAGTGCTTCATCTCTGTTAGCAACTATCTTAGCACCTCCGCCTTTGTCTTCTTCTTTTTGATGTTCATGCATCTCATCATGGCGTTCACTCGTTTCCTCGTGCTCACTATCACTGTAAATGGAGAAGGAGCTCCTCTCCCAATCTGGAAACTCTAGTGCATCACCATTCGAGGGCTCAAGGAATATGTATTCATCGGTACCGTTTTCTGGGATGTGCTCTTCCTCGACATGAACATACCTCCGTAGTGCAGCTCCCAATGGAAAAAAGTCATCAATTGATGGAACCTCATCAAGGGGACCAAAGTCTATTGCACAATTTCCTTCTGAAGACTCACCAAAAAGTCTGTCCATTGTACACAACTGCTCTTCAAGATGAAGAACTTCTTGGTGACTAGTGGACAGCATTCCCGATTGATCTACTTCATCACTCGGAAGTCCGAGACTGTATTGTTGTCCTTCTATTGTTGCCCCAACATCCTCTTGAGGTCCACTTTCAACTAAGCCATCACTTGACTCAGGCTCTTGGTCTTCTACTTTGATCTAAGCAGCAAGTAGAGGAGGTCGGGCACTTGGCTACCTTGCTTGTTCTTTGACTTGTTTGATGGCTTCTTGGCCTAGTTCACATGTGAACTCCGAATGTGATGAATCATGAAGTCTGCATCAATTTGGTAATAGTAGCACCTCCAAATCCACTTGGTATTTTAGCTCTGACCAATCCCTTGCTAATCTGGAGATGAGTTGGTCATATCTTTCTGCTACTGGGTCCTCATCATCATTCGAAAAAGAAGCTTGATGGTAGAGAGCCATGGCGAGTGGTTGTTCTGACTCCCCCAAATTTGGATTTTCAGATTCTCGATCACTATTGTTTATGAAGGAGAGGTCTTCGGCCCTGATTTTGCTTATGCTTTGATCATCTCCTTCTGCTGCCCCAAGGCTTTCAGCCTCCTCTTCTTGATTTTTAGCATTTGTGTTGGCTATCCTAGCATATGCTGCTGCAAATTCTGTTAATTCATCTTCAATTACCGTTCGTTCCTCTTCTTGAGTGGAGGACTGCTCTTCTTCAATGGAGGGAAAACCTACTAAACTAGTTACAATCAGATTTTCATCAATGCATCTTGCTGTCCTAAGACTTTCAGCTCCTTCCTCTTGGTTTTCATTTTCTATGTCTGCTGTCCCAACACCAACTTGTGTCAAATTTCTTGGTTCATCTTTATTTTGTTGTCCTCCGGATGTTGACAACTCTTCTGCCTCATTGGATAACTTATCCTCATTGAGAGTTTGCTGCTCCAACTTGTCCAAACAACCCTTGGATTGAGAAATGATGTTGTCACATGATGGACACATAAATTCTAAATGTGGTGCATTGTGAAATCTACACCAACTTGTGATTAGTACTTCCTCCAATCTTGGTCCATCCTTGCTGCTCAAATGTTCTTGGATCAACTCTTTAAATGCGTTGGCTGCCATGGTTTGCAATTCTTCTTGTGGGTCTTCGTGGGCCAAGGGCAGATAAATGAATGGCTAGGATTCAATTACATCAAATGGCCCAAATTTGATTTACAATAGGGTTTCACCTACCCTCCATTATCTAGCAATTTAAAATACATTCCTTGTCTTTTCTCTGTTTTGTCATCTAGTGCTAGTTACTGTAGCTGATTTCCTTTTTTACTATAGCATAGACTGTTTGAAGGTCGCCCTCCATCTGGTGGACTTGCAACATTTTTGATTGGATCAAAAAGGTCAGTCGATGACTTGCATCAATGGATTGGTGGCCCCTGATTCGGGTGGAAAGCTCTTTATAAATCATCATCATCTGGAAAAAGGTAGGACAACTCCCTCAATGGGCCTCTTCGATAGACCTACGGAAGACTTCTTGACTCGTACAAACACGAAGTGTTGTAAGTGCATTTATATATGAGTTAAGGAAAATGTCAGTGAAACCTATAAATTCCCTGTTAGATCTATCCATGCATCATCAAAATATCTTGATATTCATATTTGAAGCTCATTTGGGCCATAAACATTAATGCGTGCTTCAAGGGTGCGAGCGCTAGAGGGCGGAAAGATGGCGGAAGAAAGCCAGAAGGCAGACAACGGACGGAAGCCAAAACAGCCGGTAAGGAGGCGGACTCCCAGATGTTCAAAAGAGCCAGGAAGGAGGCAGACTCCTAGATGTTCAAAACAGTCAGGAAGGAGGCAAACTCCCAGATGTTCAAAACAGCCAGGAAGGGACAGACTCCCGGAAACTGCCATGGAGGGCCCGGGTTCCGGAGGCCGGGAAGGAGGTGGCTGTCGGATGTTCCAAATGGCCAAAGGGGGACGAACTGCCAAAAACGGCCACGGAGGACCAGGGTTCCGGAGGCCAGAAGGGAGGTGGCTGCCAGATGTTCCAAAACAGCCACGGAGAGGCAGAGTCCCGGAAATGGCCACGGAGGGGCCGGCCTCCAGAGGCCGGGTCGCCCTAGGCCGACGGATGTTCTAAAACAACAAAAGGGGGACGAAGTTCCGAAACCACCGAAACTTAACCAAATGTTAATGAAACGTTGGTAGTTCATTTACGCACTTCAAACACATCCCAGAGCCAAAAAAGGTTGCCCCCAAATTCAAAAATGTGGAAACGAGAGCAACGGGGGTTCGCGGATGTTTCCAAATAGCCAAGGAGGAAGGGAATTATGGAGGGAAAGTTCCGAAACCATCGAAACCTAACGAAACATTGACAAAACCTTGGCAGTTCATTTAAACACTAGGAACACATCATAAATCCACCAAAAAGTTGGCCCCAAAGTCAGAATTGCAGAAATGGGAGCGACAGGGGTCCACAAATGTTTCCAAACAACAAAAACAAGACAAAAGGAAAAAAAAAAGGGGACGGTGGACCTCATTTCTCTGCAGATTTGAATACCCCAAGTAGGTGAATTTGGGTAGGGGATTTGATCGTTTGAAGGCACATGACCAATTTGGGCTTGGAAATGGGGTACGTAAAACAAGATAGGAGCAAAGCAGCCTGCCGAGAGCGAAAAAAGGGGGTCCCTGCCTACGGAGGGGCGTGTGTGCAAAACATGCACAACAGGTCTCATAAGTACGACAATTGGATCTAGAAATACAAATTGAATATGACTGAAACAATCAACAAATATACCTAATATATGATGTATAATATAATTTGTACCTAATTTTAAGACTTACAAATCCCCTAATTAAGATGATAAAATATTATTTCTTATATACCAAAAAGTAATAGTAATACAATTTCCCCACAAGTGAATCCACTGAAGTATACATACACACATGCAAGTGAAGAAACTCACTAATATGATTCTCTATCAATTTAATAGTTTACGATTACAAAAAATAAGGCCATGGTTATATTATTAGCTCAAGAGACTATGAAAGAAACTAAAGCATTCCAAAACAAGTAGGACAAATACCAAAAAATGCCATGAAAGTACAATGAATGACTCAATGTGGCATCCATGAGCATGAGTTCTCATAGGGCAAGATTGATAGGAGAAGTAGGATAAAGATAATTTTATCGTGGCCTTGTATGGTAAAAATACCTATGAAAATGAAACATAAGCTTTAATGTGGTATCCATGAACACAATCACAAATAGGATAGGATCAATGGAATAAAACCTAAAATTGGCATGAAGGCCAACAACATAGATAAATAAAATATATAATATAAATAGTATAAAGAGTGTAAAGTCCCAATAATAGGACAAGTCTCATATGTAGCAATTACATTAATAAGATAAGTGATATAGGTCTAGATAATCATACAACAATAGAGTTCAATATGATAAGGGGCGAATAATGATGTCCACCTATGTAGGCTCAATATGATAAATTATGAAAATAAATATGATCATAAAATTTTAATGTATAAGATCAAAATGAATATGATCAAGATATTTGATATAACAATATAAACTCAATGAAAATACAGTCACTAATAAAGTATTTGAAAATATAAGGTCAATAGATAAGTGGGTAGGGAGAAAAGTAACTATATTTCTGCCATATAAGTATATTTAAGGGATCAATAGCAATCTAAGATCAAGTAGTAAGATATAAAACTAAATTATTAAGGTGTTTCAATGTGATTATAACATATAAAAATGTAGAATAATTAAGTGAGTGCTCTAGGATGTAGGTAGAGATAAAAATTTGAGATCGAATATTAATGGTGTAGTAATGTAAGATATTTGACTCCAAAACCTATAATTCCACAATCTTAGTTTGGACAATCAATATCAAGACAAGATATACCTATCTTGATCTAGATAAAATGGCACATGACTTGTGATTAGATTGTGGTGGCTAAGAGATTAATTGAAAAGAGTAGGTAGCTCCTCTAGAATTTTAATTTTGTAAACCATAATCATTCGAGATGGATGGACTACATTCAACTCTGTAAGATTCAATAAGCTACTAAGTTCTTTCAATTTATTTTTCCTCTAGTATTATTTTACATTACAGGTACTATTTTTTCAAATGATTTTTTTTTTTAAATTTTAAATTATGAATGATTTTTTTGTTTAAAATACTTGAAAAGAAAGTAAATCCAATTTTTTCTATTACACTTTCAATGTCCTAAAAGATATAATATTCTATAATGTATTCCACATGAAAAGTACAACTCATCAAAATTAGGCAATTAACTACAGACTTATCTTGGAAAAGGGTTAGTATTATTATTCGTCATAGGTAAATTTAACATCTTATCATCAATAATAATTAGAGACACATTAATTTTTTAAATTTCTTATTCTCAATGGTAGTAATCTATAAAAAATAAAGCTTTAATAATATTCATATGGATCATAAGATCATTAAGCTCTTTCATTCAAGCCTCTAAAATTTGTTAAGGTTTTTGGGATGACAAGATAGGCTGAAGATATTTAGGTCTTGGGTTAGTGTAGGATCATCGAGGTCCAAACTAGGTCCTTAAGTGGCAATGAAAGTTTAGAAAAAATAGAGTTAGGAAACTTGACATAAAAATTTGAATAAGTTATTAACATAATTTGAAAAATATGTAACAAAAATATTTTTAACAAATTGAATGTTTTTTTCTAAGTTACTAGTCATTTTAAAAAAAAAAGTTAATCTATTTGGTGAAAATTTGAAATTTCAATGTAGTAGTACTAAATTTTTCTTGCAATTTCTTTCCTGAGATCTCACACTTGTCCTCAAGGGTCAGAATTAAGAGAGGTAGTAGCACATCACAGGGTGATAAGAGGGCAAGGTAATATACATGACATAAATGTTGCAGTGCAAGAGGATCAGGGGGTAAACTCAGTCCAGGGTCCTCGTAGGTGAATGTAATAAGTTTTTTCACTTATATATGTGCTAATGTAATCCATATATGGTTATAGCTTTGCATTTTTGGTTTTAGGTAGTCTAAAGATCAGTAAATTGGGAAGATGGATAGCAGTTGTAATGGTTTTTGTTGGTTATGTTAAGCTACATTATACCATATGTTGTAATTATTTATAAGTATTAATATAATTTATGGGTTTTGCCTTTTACTAAAAAAAAAAAAGCCTTTTAGGAAAAAATTGAAAAGCTAGTGTATGTCTTACCAACCTAAATATAAGAAAAAAATATTTATTTTTGAAACTTTCAATATAATTAGAGGACACATGCTTAGATGTGCCGCAATTTCTTTTGCAAGTAAATAATTAGTTACAATTTTTTATTAGAACTTTTTAAAAATATTGAAAATTGTTTGTCTTGAAACAATTTTGGGCTAAAAATTACTTGAATTAACAGAAGGAAATCATTACAATATATAGAGGAGGTAGATCACTGTAGACATTTAAGATGTCTAGCTACCTCACATACTAACTACTGTAGCAACAATAGTATTGACCATTAATACAAGAAGAGTACAATATTATAACACCCTCCCTTAATGGTCAATCATCTAACTAGCCTACAGAAAATACTCTACAGGTCACTTAGTCACAAATTCTTCAGAACACTTTGCTGCTACACTAAAAATTGCTTGAATTAACAGAAAGAAATCATTACAATATATAGAAGAGGTAGATCACTGTAGACATTTAAGATGTCTAGCTACCTCACCTACTAACTACTGTAGCAATAGTAGTATTGACCATTAATACAAGAAGAATATAATATTCTAACACCCTCCCTTAATGGTCAATCATCTAACTAGCCTACAAAAAACACTCTGTAGGTTGCTTGATCACAAATTATTTAGAATACTCTGCTGCTACAGAGACCCTCCCTGGATCTACAAAATGTTAATGACGAAGAGTACAAAAAATTGTCCAGAATAAAACAGAGAAGGCTTCCCCTTCTTTAGAAAGCTTTGCAACAAGAGACAAGAGCCTGCCACTGACTCTGCCACTAAGATGAGTTTGCCACTAACCCTCCCAGAAATTGCAGAACTTTAGAGCAGAAAACGTCCAACCTGATGGTTGATAATAGAGCTTTTTCTCCCTATCGCTAGAGACACACCAAGAACAACTGCCACAATTTCAAGGATAAATTGGCAAACCATTGAGACTTTTGTAGAGGAGCATGGCACCCGAAAACAAACTGCAACAAACTACGAGAGAACAAATCATATTTTTTTCAGAAAAAAGGGTAAAAAGCAGAGAGGAATCCCACACATGTTGCGAATTACAGAAACCCCAAAGTACCTGGCACAAAATCCGAAACACGGATCAATATGTAAAACATCATTTTTAAGGAAAAACGGTAAAACCCTATAGAAAGCAGAGAGCCCTCTCGTACAATAGAAACCCTGACTAGGGTAAACAGGAACTAACATTTAATTTTTGAGAAAATTATAAACCCTTAAGCCATATTTTTTTAATAATAAGGGAAAAAATATTTAAAAAACACAACAAAGAAATCTCATGCAACACTTCGAATTACAGAAGCCCAGAAACAGGCAGTCATCGATTGTCGGCTGAAAAACATAGGGTTTGGAACCCTAGCTGCCAGAACAGGTCTGCACAGAAATCGAGACACGAACTTCGAGACACCCAGAAAAATCTAACAACCTAGTTGAGATCTCGCAAAACCCACAAGGAATCTGCAGTTAGAAATTTTTTTCGACTTGAAACTGAGGCACAAATTTTGAGGCACAAAAAATGAGGTACCCTAAAAAATCAGAGACCAACCCATTTGAGATCTCAAAAAACCCATAAGGAATCTGTAATTAAAATAATTTTTTGACTTGATCTGAGGCTTCAAAACTCTAGTCGAGTTTTAGAAAAACCTAGTTCGCCATGAAAGACCAGAAAAAAAATTTGCAGAAAATGAGTTAGAATTTGCACGAAAATTTGGCAAAATAGATGCCAAACCCTAGGCAACATGCTTGCAGACTAAGGCAACCTCTTGAGGCTCAGATTCAAAGAGAAAGGAACCAGAAATCGCATCCAAAAAGAGGCTGAAAATCGTAGGTCGTGCGCAGAAAAACATGAGCAGAAAACGTGAAGAAAAATTGCATTTTTCAGAAGTGACGAATACATGCAAGAAGAACCAAAACAACGCGACCACAATCCCTTCAAATCGTGTCCAGTAACAAAGGAAGAAGCCGCACGATTCAAAAACAAGAAGAGACTCACGTTTTTCTCAGAAAAATCCGACGCCCACCAATTTGAAGAAATCACGACCCAAAGGCAAGAGAAATCATGGCCCAAAATCTGAAAGTCTCCATACAAATTTTTAGAAAAATGCCCATGAATTTGCAGACACAAGAAAACCCTCCAACGATTTTTATTTTCATAAAAATCGACAAACAAATTTCTGGACAAAATCCAGATCAGAAGAGGGTCGAATTTTTATTCAAAAAATTTGCCAGATTCTATAAAACCCCATGGCTCTAACACCATGAAACAATTTTGGGCTAAAAATTGCTTGAATTAACAGAAGGAAATCATTACAATATATAGAGGAGGTAGATCACTGTAGACATTTAAGATGTCTAGCTACCTCACCTACTAACTACTGTAGCAACAATAGTATTGACCATTACTATAAGAAGAATATAATATTCTAGCATGTATGACCACCATAACTTGGTCACAAAATTATGAAATTAAACTATTCTTTTTTTATCCTATAGTATGGGAAGCATAGAATGTGCCACATCTTTTTGATTAAAAAAATGTGAAATATTTTGAGAATTATAGATATTTTTTAATTAGCCTATCAATAAAAAATTGTCATAATACATGTAGTAAATTAATAATAATTATCTATTAAATTCAAAATAAGGAATATCTTTTTTTTTTTTTTTATGTGATATCGCTCCCTTCATTGATTAACTGAAAATAGTACATAGAAACATTGGTAGCTCAAAGAGAGCTACCGACACAGTCAGTGATAGAGGTAACCTACCCCATCAATAATCTCAGCTAGTCTAGCTACAACATTTTGAGCAATGAGTTTGGGATTTTCTTAAGAAAGGACAAAAAATTGACAATATTGTATTTCTTTTTGACCCCAACCTTGAACAAATGCCAAGCCTTTTGTAGTTTGTTTTTCTTCTTTTCCTCGCTTAGACTAAGAATGCCCACTGCAAGACCAAACTTGGGCTCTACCAATACCAAATTGATGACATTTGAAACCTTCAAATACAACTCCTGATGCACATACTTGTTGGTTGTAGTAACACCCCATAGCCGAGCCCCAACAACGTGAATGTAGTTATTGAAAAAAATGAGGCATAGCTTATATTGGTGGAAAGTTGACAAT
The DNA here is from genome assembly GCA_007258455.2 of Sequoia sempervirens. Classification (NCBI taxonomy): domain Eukaryota; kingdom Viridiplantae; phylum Streptophyta; class Pinopsida; order Cupressales; family Cupressaceae; genus Sequoia; species Sequoia sempervirens. The sequence goes on along the minus strand of VDFB02086081.1, from coordinate 279,282,461 downwards.
TTTCTCAATAAACCCTTTTAATTTTATCAATTTTAGATAAATAAAAAGTCATCAGCATTTTTTTCTCATATCACCACTTTTTGGACCGACATGATCCTGCGCTCACCCTCTTAGATAATAATATTTCATGTTCAACCATATCTATATAACGATTGTGATTATTTAGGCCCTTAAAATATGTATCTAGGATTTGATATGGATGTGAAGAGGGTAAATAACTATTCCATTCTTAGATGAGGCTTTACCATATTAGTCATCAAATCCATACTCATTATAGTGAATAGGCCTAGGGTTATAAGGTTAAGAACATGAACAAGTTGAACTATGATAATCCTTATACGATGGATCTATTTTTTACAAAAAATATAGAGCATTCCTAAAACTAAACATATACATCCTTACAAACATAAACAATTGTATGATAGAAAATTCATCTCTAAGAAAAAGAATAAGAGAACCTTGTAGCTTAAAACCTTGTCTTGTATCAATTTAAACTATGTGATATAAAACCTTAATAAAACCTTGTCTTGCATTAATTTAAACTATATCATATAAAACCTTAATACGAATGTTAAAGCTTAAAAAAATAATACTTAGATATTAGAGTCACTGCCTTAGTATTGAGCATAATGTTGAAGAACATGACCATTGAGGACTAAAATGCATTTTTGGGTACACTCCATCCTTAGAGTCTCAAATTCACCTAAAATACCTTTAATTATTGAAAGAATCCGTGATTGGGATCCCAGATGTCTTGGATAAAATTTTGAAGAGAAGCTTGTCACACACAAATGAGAAATTACACAGGAAAATATATGAAACAATAATGATTATTGATTACTAAATACATACAATGAAGGATTGAATATCCTTATGTAGACTTAGGCGAACTCAACATGAGACCCTGATTGATGGAGTTTTGAATGAGAGAGGAGTAAGATAACAGAATGCATGAATCAGTTAAGTGTCTTTATCTTGTGTTCAACACAAAGAATAAAATGCATGAATGATTGAAATGCATAATTAATGCAATAACACTTGCAACCAAAACTAGATGATCTTTTCCTAAGTTTGCATTAAGCATTGGAGTAAATATTAATTAATTTACTCCAACACCCCCCTAAATGAAAACTGAGAAGCAAAAACTGATGAAGGAAAAGAAAATGAAGATATGAATCCCCCCATAATGACAGAGCTCCCATGCCAATGATGAACGCCTGAAAGCAAAATATGATCCACTGCTTGCAAACAACATTTCTCCCCTTTGGAAGAAAAGGATCCACTGGTGATTGGAGAAGCCAAACCAAAAGAATGGGTGATTTTGGAATCCAAATCTAGATGATGTGTGCCTTTGAAATTTGCTCACATGTCAACATGTTGGAAAGCGATGATGTCGATCCAAGATCCCGTGGAGACTGATAGAGAACAAGTTGCAAAGGCGATGAAGATGGTAGGCCAACATCGGTGATGTGGCTGTCAACAATTTATCCAAACTAAAGAAGAAAGCTGCAACTGCTAAAGAATTGCAAAGACGCCCTCTAGTTGGGATGATGCCATTGTTTATTCAATGCTCAATATTGTCCTACTAGAATGAAACTCTGGAAGCACACAAGGATGTGACTCTGGAAGCTCTTGAAGTTAGGAACTTAGAACAGAAAAACATTTTTGGCTGCCTATTGGAGGAACATTACAAAGCTTGATAGTTAATTAACAACTTTTAATATTATAAGTTTGTTTATTCAGAAGCAAAATGAAAGAAATTTAAACTAGATGCTTTAAGTAGAAACCTCCATTTGGAACTTTATATAAGTTTGATTTTTTACAAAGCTCCAAATTTTCCTAGATCTTTATCATGTGGTGCTCGCAAAGCACGCACAATTTTTAAAGAATCAATAAGGAAGAAAGCAAGGAGCACGCAAAAAAAAGGGAAAGAAACATTCATGCATTTAGAAACAAAGGTTTACATCTGCATCCATTGTGGTGAAAATGTTCACAGAAATCTACCTACAAAATGAAGAGAAGAACTCGCTTGCAAAAGACAGATTGATCATGTCATTAGCAGATCACTCCTAAACATGCATATAGATGTCAGACAAAATATTGGTCACAACTTCCAAACCTTCATGTTCGCATGAGAATTTGGAGATACAATGTTGGTTGTTACTTTGCAAATTAGGTCGTTGCTTTGCAAAGAATTTCTAGACCGTTCTTCAAGCTCAATAAAAAAAAATCATGATCACCTAAATGTAAATCGGGTCCACCTTTCAAATCTATGCCTTCACGCCAGATCTCATGCGAGATGGACAACCTTAACAACTCCCTTTGCTGGCAATAATCACACCTCCAATGGATTGAAATCATGCCTCCAAAGGGAATAATGGACCCCAAATTTAGAGGTTGACCTCTACAAAATAATTGTTCCTTCGACCCTTCATATGCCACAAATGCTTGTCAAACAAGATTCAACATAATACAATTTGAGCGTTGATTGGAAACATTTGTATGAAGGTTCGAGTCAAAGGGAGAAATCGATTGGTTGATTAGTGTCTGGTTGGAGTGGATGGGTCTTCAAATAGAGCATGCAATGTGAAAATGCGCCTGCCAATACACAAATCATGCCCACAAAAAGAAAAAAATGCAGCTCTATTGCCTGTGCTGGTAATCTTCAAATTGCGGATAGTCAAGTGATGTGTAGGTCAACTCCAAATGGTGCTTCTGATGCAAAAAATTCCTCAAAAAAGTGAACAAGGATCTTCAAATTTGGAGCTCCGATACCATGAAAGAATCCATGATTGGGATCCCACAAGCTCTGGATGAAATTTCGAAGAGAAACTTGTCACACATAAATGAGAAATTACACAACAAAATATATGAAACAATAATGATTATTGATTATTGAATCGATTAATGAATAAATACAATGAAGGATTGAATATCCTTATGTAGACTCAAGCGAACTCAACATGAGACCTTGATCGATGGAGTTCCGAGTGAGAGAGGAGTGAGATAACATAATGCATGCATCAGTTAAGTGTCTTTATCTTATGTGCAACACAAAGAATAAAGCACCTGACTGATTGAAATGCATAATTAATGCAATAACACTCGCAATCAGAACTAGATGATCTTTTCCTAAGTTTGCATTAAGCACTGGAGTAAATATTAATTAATTTACTACAACAATTATTCATAAAAACAACACCATTTCTTGGATCCCAAGGTTTTATCTCCATATTTCTAGATGTAGGCCTACATTTCAAGGCCAAGAAAACGTGTCATTTTAAGGATTAAGTTGAATCTCATCAATAGAATGAGGAAAAATATAGGCTAATGCCTGAGAGTGGGTAATCTCTCATTTACATTAGACTTAATTATACTCAAGAGGGTATTCCTAAAGGTCTCATAAATAGGACAATTGGATCTAGAAATTTAAAATAAATATGTCTAAGAAAATCAACAACTATACCTGGTGTATGATGGATACCAAGATTTGTAGCCAATTTTAAGATGTACTAATTGTCACTACATGACTTGTAAACGCCTTAATTAATATGATAAAAATATTCTTTCACATATACCAAAAAATAATAGCAAAATTATTTCCCCTCAAGTGAATCCACTTAACTATACATACATATATGCAAAATAAGAAACACACCAACATGGTGCTCTACCAATTTAATAGTTTACAATTACCATAAATAAGGCCATGGTTATAGTACAAGATCAAAAGAGCAAGAAAGAAACTAAAGTGCTCCAAGACAAGTAGAGAATAAAAGTGAAAATTAAATTTGATGTTTTTGAGCCTCTCGACAATCAAACTCGTGTGTAAAGTAATGGAAAAAATTCAAATTTTGGAAAGAAGAAAATACCACACTTGAAAACCATCAATCGAGTTAAACCTAGAGAATCATACAAATTAAAAAGAAATCACACCTATAGCTAAAAATGGTTCACATTATCAATCTCAAGATTGTAATAACATATGCAATGAGAAGAAATAATTATAAGATAGTTTGAAATATAATATGAGTTTTATTAATATTAAATAATATTCTATGAATTAGGATAGAAAATATGGTGAGAGATTACAAATATCTAGTTCAAACATTCCCTTGAATATAAATTTTCATGGAAACATTTTTAACTTACAAATATATTTTTATATGAACAAACCTTATTTCTATTTAGAAATATGTTGTAATGCCTTTTAAAACTTGAAATACATCACTTAATTCCCTACGAATAATCTATGACACACTAAGGATATGTAATTTTCTCATAGACCAACCTATTTTACAAGCAATAGGCTTGTATTTATGAGGTCATATAGTATAATAATCCCTATGAACATATAGTTTTAGTCAATTTTAGCCTGTCACCTTGAAGTAGCTTATTTTCACTGGTATCAATCAAATTCTTATCCACATGGTATCCAAAAAATAGGTGTGGAAGATAAGGGATGATATATTTCATTGGATACATAAGTTAATCAAATCTATAATAGCTTGAGGGTGCTGGCAAGAAGTTGAGTCCACTTTTTGGCCAAAAAGTGGAAGTGTTTTCCCTAATTTTCAAAATTTGTCACATTTGACCTTAAAATTTGAAGCACTTAGAGATGGAATTTTGGAAAAAGTCACTGATCATAAAATGTAGTACTCGGAGTCTAGTTTCCAAATATGTAATTTATTTGAAAACCTAGATGATACAAATTGATTTTCAATAGGCGTTTCTAAAAACCACTGTTTAAAAGTCACTTTTTTTTTACAGTACCACGCACGTGTACGACATCCATATTTTGACTTAAATAACCATATTTTTCTAAATCCTTTTGGGAAAATATTTGTAACTCACTTAAGCATGTTTTCCCTATTTTTTGTATTTTTTTATTGAATACTTTTGTTTTGTTAAATTTTTATTGGCCATATTTCATGTTTTAAAAATCGTGTACGACACGCATAAGATGACCTAAACTTATCATTTTTTGATGATATTTTTTTCAAATTGAAACGAATTGTCTGAAGTATGTTTTTATAAAAAAAATTCCTAAAATTATTTTAATAAAAATTTATTAAAATACTAAAAAACCCTGATAATTCAAGTTTATGGACCTATTTCATAAAAAAATAATTTAAAAAAAAAAAATCTAATTGGAAAAAAAATTACATATTTAGAATCTACACAATCTCATCTAAAATGGGTTTTAATTTCATAAAATAATTATAAAAAAACCCCCATCAACCATATTGACATAGTCAGTTTTGTTCTCTCGATATTGACATGACCTTGTACTTGTAGGTCTAAGGCTAAGGGTTGGGTTACCATGCATTTTCTAAGCCTAAATCCAAATGAGAAACATGGATTGTGATTTTTAAACCTTTTGGAATGAGTACCCACTTTATAATGGGTACCTATTCTAAAAAATGAGTGACTACCTATTTTAAAACTGAAAAATGACACTTCCACTCTAGAAGTGGACTCAACTTCTTGCACTTACCCTTGAGTGCAAACCTATACATATTCAATGTATTAAAACATTAAAATATTGTAGTCTTGTAGTAGGAACTTAGCTCATGTACATAGTGGAATATATCCAAAAAGGAGAGAATAAGGAAATAAGTAGATACACATAGTTAATGGAATACATTTTTTCATGGAGAATGTTGTGGCTTATCTATCTTTTCATACACATGGCATCATAAATATTTTATTCACATAAAAATAAGAATCTAACCATCCTTAAGAGATAAGAATCATATATGCAAGCTCCAAATAATGCATCATACTAGCAATAGGTCTTACATTAGGGAAAAAGAGGTAAGAAAGCTTTGTAATAGAGAAATGAATTCTCCCAATCCACATTTGGCACATTAAATGTGCCTGGGTGAGGAAAGTGGTCCAAACACATAATGACAAAGTTGCACTATGTACATATGAGGAAAATAAATAACCACATGTAGGATAGCATGTGACCCCATAAAGTTGGAATATACCTCTATATGCACATACAAAATCACCCTATAAGCATCCATTAGTCACCGACAATCATCTATATACAATTTAGAAGCACAATGTATTAAAATGCAAGCTACTAAACTAGTCTTAACGATCTATAGTCATTTAGAAGTGCATAGGGCATTCCGTAGTGTTAGCTAGCTTGAAATATACATTAGATCCATGGTTAGAGAGAAGCTAGAGAATAACAATGTTTATCAATAACATATATAGTGCCACACAAGTATAAGAACATGTTGCACTAAAAGTAATCTACCACCTAAAAACACAAGTCACCATAATAGGAACTCAAGCTTGCTAATGTCAAAGATGACAGTGGAGGGAAACAAAATGCTACTTAGTCCACCTAAGTCATTACAAGAAGATTTTCAACCATAAACGAGCATAATGAATACCACCATAAACTAGGTATAAGAACACATGGTGTCATAGAGTAAGGTAGGAGATACAACCCTTAGATTGTGTAGTGTCAAAGCATCTATATATATATATATATATATATATATATATATATAGTCATATTAAATCATAGTATAAGTTATCTTAGCCCCATTTGTAGAAACATGGATGGGTTCAATCTAAATTTTGAATTTTTTAACCACATCATCTTATACATAAATAAAGGCTAGAACATGAGGTAGTCCATATGAATTTAATGAGTAGGTGGCATCAACAATTCCAATTCCTTTTAGAGAATTAAAATCTAGTTGTCAATTTTAAATTATAATTCATTATGCTACCAACCACCATACATACTTGATCAAACTTGATAGGAAGATTTCACATTGATAAAATGCCTCAAGAACCTATAGCCTTGAGATATAACAAAGAAGATATTAGTATATTAGGTATAGTAGATGAGCTGAATTTTAATGAGATCTTTATTCTCCATGGATGTATGCTCTTAAATATCCCTAGGAGATGAACACATTTAGTTCTTAAATACCTCATGTATAGTATAATATATGTTAAATCATGATTAATGCTCAAATATTCTACCACCTCAGATTTCTTAAGCAACACACTAGTTAAATGATATCAATCAACATCTAGAGTATCGTCACTTCTCTTGCAGGGAAAGAGTCAAGTTGAGCTATCAAGTTGCTAGAAAATTAGGCTAAGGAACTTTCTGACTAAGTGTACACCTAGTAAAGCATCACATTAGATGGGAAAATATATTGGGACTTGATGAGCTTTGCGTAATGCATGAATGAACACAAAAAAGGGTTATGATAAAGCATTAAGGCAAGCAAGAGAAAATCAAAAGCTTGCATGTGGGATTTTAAATACATAGGGTTAGCATAAACATTGAGCAAGAGCTTAGCTAGAATCATAAAAAAGGAAGGAAAATGTGTGGGCATGAAGATTACTTAGGAGTTTGAATTTAGTGACTTCAAGCCCAAAATGGACTTGGGTTTGTTGAGGGAACAACATGCTATGCAATTGGTTTGCTAAGCAAATTCTCTAGAATTTTTATATCTATTAATTTAACTATTTATGTGTATGAAATTATTTAGTAGTTCAAATAGATATTATAAATAATATTTATATAGAAAAATAAAATAGCTCTTGAAGTAAAAACTAAAGGTAAATAAATTATTTTCATTTATTTTTTTGAAAACTTGGACATGACATTAGTATTGAAAAATAAATAATGACTCATAAAAGATAAAGCAAATGATGTTTGAATTAAAATACTTATATGATTTTAAAGTAATAATGTGTATGTCTTTTTTTATCTAGTTGTTTACTTATTTACATGCATATGCTTCTATCTAGAAGTTTAGATAGATATTTAAAAATAATATTCATATAAATATTGTAAAGAAATATAATTTTTTATCTTAATCTAAACAAATGAATTCATATAAGTATACAAATTTCAACGTACATTATTTCATAGCAATACAAATAATAAATTAATATATGATAATATCTATTTTCTAAACAAATATAAATATATTATCTAAAAGATTTTAAGAGATATTGATATGGAGCTATCTATGTATCTTATATAACAAATTAATATAGATATACCAAAATTCATTCTAGTCTTTTAACATCTTTTAAATATATTTGTTTAAATATCTAAAGTCAATTTAAAATCAATTTACTCTAAAATTTGAAACACTTTTATTTTATATATAAATATTAATTTTTATATAACTACAAATTTATTATTTGTATTATTTAAAAATTCATAAATTATGAGCCAATAGACTACATATAGTGTGAGATTTGAACCTGAAACAAGTCTCACCCCTGCAAACCAGTCTCACCCTTGCAAATCAGTCTTGAGTCATCGGAAAACAAGTTTTAGCTATGGTTTAAAGGTAAACCAACTACCATTTATTGGTAAAAGCCTCCAAAATCCCATTTGTCATGTAAAAGCCAGATAAATATTAATTTTCTAACTAGATGGGAACATTCTATTTCCATTTGTAATGTTTTTCTGTCAATTTGATGCCAACTTTCTTTTTCCATTTGCATTGCTTTATGTTTTAAATCTATATGGTTTTCTATCAGATGTAATCCTTGAATCTCCTTTAGATGCAAGTGCTATTATGACATTCTTATATTACGTGGGATGCTTTCCAAAATCAATTGGACAATATTTTAATTGATTTTTGTTTTACCAATTTTATCTTAAATTTTTTTATTAATATACGCAAATTAACATACTATTCAGAAATAAAATAATCGATTTCCTTTTTAATGTTTCCACGTACTTTGACAATTTTTTTCCCCTATTTTGTTGTAGGTAGCACATATTCACACGGAGAAGCGAATAAAAAATTGTCTTTCTACAAATGTTTGTGCAATATTGTTAATTTCTGAAACGCCATTCCACTGGATCGTTGCAATCTCATGGTTTTGAGACTGCGTGATGAAATGGTTAATTTGGCAAAACAAGGGTTAAGTAGGCCTTGACCGAATATTCACTAGCAAAATACTCAGACCTCCACATTATAAGCTTACGCTCGTGATGGCTTCGGAAATAGAGGCCGCGCCTTGTACAATGAAGTTAGTTGAGAGGAGCTACTTTACTCCACCAGGCTGGCGTTTAGCAACTTTTCAGGAAGCAAAGGATGAGCTTCTGATGATAAAGCAGCAGGGTCTTCTCAAGGAACGGGAGAGAGCTCGTCTTCTTGACGGCTGGATAAGTGGCCCGCATTATAACATCCAAATGGGAAACGAGTTCAGAAGTTGTTTGGGAGACATGCTTATCGTACAGCTCCAGCCATCCGCAAGCTCTAGCTCGAGTATATTCTTTTCTTTACATATCGTATTCTATTTTCGATTCAGATTCAAACGATTAGTGAGAATGTTGCTACCCTTGTGCACTCAACTAGCGTTGCAAAATGTTGTTCAGGTAATTCAGATCGTGCGAAAAGCATATATGTAGATGTAAAAGTCAGCCCCAAAGGAAGAGATGTGGCATTATTTTTGTGTAGTGAAGACTGGAATTACGAAGTTGTGTACTGGGTGCTCAACTCTTGGGAATATAGAGAGACTTTTAATTCACTAGACGTGAGAGAGGGCAATATACCTTTCATTAATAAAACCAAATTTGTAGAGATGAACAGACTGATATGTCAAATGGGCAGAATACTTGGCGAAGAGGGACTCGCAGGTCAGAAAGCGGCGAAAAGGAAATTCTCTGGAGATTCAGTTGAGGAAGTGATGGTTAGCATGAGAAACTCCTGTTGGAACAAGTTCAGTCTGGAGCATAAGAAGATCCTCGGGCAGCGCTGTCAAGATAAGATAGATGAACTTATCGAAGATATAGAAGGGCAATGTTCAGAAGTGAATTGGTTTCAGAATTTTGCTTCCGAAGGAGACACGTCAGGTGCTATCTGGAATTTTTTATGGTTCTATCTTTCTTCCTCTATTGTAGCAGGAATTATACGAAGTAGTATTGGTTTCCTAATAAAAGAGTGGTGGGGCAATGATGATTGTCAGACGAGTAGCCGAAAGGATTTCATTATATCTACTGCCATACTCTTTTATCTCTCCATGTATGAAGAGAAGAAGTTGGATTCGATTCTCCAACAGGCATGCAAGGATTCGCAACATATCAACGATACGCTGCAAAATCCACAATCCGCCTACTACGACGAAACTGGAGATTATCATGTCCTCAACAAGATTTTAATCTATGCAGCGTGGAATGAAGATAGGTTGTTGGTGAACAAGGTACTAGAGTGGGGCGCCCAGCCACAAGTAAACCTTGGCCCAGACAGACAGAATATGGCTTTATATTATGCTATACTTTTCAATTGTGAACAGATTGTAAGAGATCTTTTCGACAAATGTCATTCGAAAGAACAGTTAGCCAATGCAGAAAACGAAGAAGGAATGACTGCTCTTCATTGGGCGTGTCAGGAAGCTAACGTAGGCATGTGTGCAATAGTTCTTGAATACGGGGGTAGCCCGTATATTCGAGACAAAAGAGGCCGCCTCCCCCTCCACTATGCAGTTGAGTTGGAGGCAGAAGGTATTGTCGATGTGTTGATTGGGGGAGGGGACAGCGATACAGCGCAAAGTGAAGATGTCTCTAAAGTTAACCCAAAGAAGGCGGATATGGTTACTTGCAAAGACAATGGTGGGGTGAGCCCTCTGGATATGGCCGTTAAGAATTATAACATAAAGCTAATGGGAAAGCTATTGTCGGTTTCTCAAGAACCACTAGAGACTTATTTTGATGAGGTGGACTCTGCCATGCTTCTGCGTAAGTTTGCCTATGAAGGCAATTTAGATGCTGTGAAAAAACTCTTGGAGAGAGGAGCAGATCCACTTGCTTGCGATGAGGGGCGCCGAACAGCATTGCACCACGCTTCCATGTGTGAACATCACTATAAAGCACCTAAGTTAGCTGAGTTAATACTCTCCAAATGTACAAGTGAAGAAGAGAGAAAAAAATGGGTAGAGAAAAAAGATGATAACGGTAAAACGGCTCTTCATTTTGCAGCTATGGAAGGACACACACGCCTCTGCTACAAATTTTGTGAAATAAACGAAGACATCGTACAAATGAAAGATGCATACGGGCGAGGCGTTGTCTATGATGCGGTTAAAGGAGACCACCATGATAATCCTGCTATCGTTAGGCGCCTCCTTCGATTGGGTAAAGCAGACGTGGAATCCATAGTCGACCACAGTGGATTGACATTACTACATGTGGCCGTTTCAGAGGGCAGAATGTATATAGCAGATTTCCTTCTCAAAAATTCAGACAAGCGTAAAATATATGTGAGGACACCAGATGTCCTCGGACAGACGGCTCTTCATAAAGCCGCAAAACGGGGACACGCGGATATGATAAAAGTACTGTTGTACTGGGGAGCTCACCCTCTTCTCGAAAGAGATTGTGATGGGCGAACGGTCTTCCACTATTTCGCGCAAACACTGTTAACTGGAGAGGATGGAAAAGCAGTTGCTGAATTGCTATTAAACAAGTGCGGATCCGATGAAAAGAAATTGCTTTTGCTGTGGGCCTCCGCTGCAGGGTTAGGCACCGCAGACAAGCATCTAAGCGATTCTCCACTCAAAAACTTTCTCTTACAACAAAAGAATTATTTCGCTGAAAAGGTAGGGAAGGAAAACAATTTGTTAAGGACAGCTGCATGTCTGGGTGATATTGAGATGACCAAAGAATTGCTTTCTAGGGGTGCTCAAATGGTGGACATTACCGACCATACGTGGAGAGAAGGTTTAAAACCAAAAGATAAAAGTAATGTCGTAACAGGTATTCAATATACTTTGCAATGTTCTGCTTTATTTGATTCTTTATATATGATACCACATACCACATATTGTTTTATGATTGTGCGCTTGGTTATCTGCAGTTTGCCAGCAAATTCAAAGCATTGCAGAACAGGGAAATGATCAACCAACGACTTCTGACAATCTGGGTAAAATATAATCTATCTTCTTTTAAAACAAAAAAAGGTTCCTAAATGTTTTTTTTGACCTTATCCAAATTTGTTATTCCTAATTTTCCAGGAAGAAGTGACTTTGCACATGGTCTTGCTGCATTGCTTTTAAACCCTTATTTAAAACCTCCAATTACAGTCGGTATTTCTGGTAGCTGGGGTATGGGAAAATCGAGTCTGATGGTGCAGGTAAATTTCAAATGCCACGTTAAGAAAAATATAATTAAAATATTCTGCTTAATCAAAGTTTTATTATGTTTGGCCTAAAGTATAGTTCGCTTTCGTTCAATACAGACAGAGGGCATTTTGTTGAAGACAGCTGCACAACTGACATTATTGCCATCCGAAATGACAAGTTCAAGTTTTCCTGGTTTTCAAATTTTAGAACATACAGAGAAAGGCAAAAGGAAATACCACCAAATTGAGACAAGCATACATTTACTGGTCTATGACAACAAATTTAAAAATAACTTCTTTCAGAGTATAAAGAATAACATAGTTGAATGCTGCATGAACATAAAAAATATTATATTCGGCAAAACAACAAAGGTAAAATTTAAATTTAAAAAGTAGTATTAAGTCTTTCTCTTCAACCTTTTCCGCTAACTCAATGTTAAATGTGGTTGTTTACTAGTAAGAAGGTTCACTTCGTAACTTTGTAAAAGAGTACGATCCCAGATATCATCATATATTTAAATCACTAGCTGCTATGGATAGCAGTGGCATGGTAAATCTCTTGCTTAACAAAAGCTTCAGTATTGCCTTTGGTTCTAACCTTGGTAATTCAATTGTCTAACTGTTTCTTAATTTCCGTTCTCAGTTCAAAGTAAAAGGTCAACAATCACAGTCAGAGAGCGATTCTTCAACAAAGGGAAGTGTGGTTTCATATGCTTTATGTTCTCCGTTGAAAAGAAAAACTCAGCAATTAGAATCCGAAATTGATTCTCCAAGAGAGGGAGGTGTGCCTGCTATATTAACTGTTCGATATAACGCATGGAAATACAGGAATGAATCAGAAGCATTGGCGGGCATGGCGGTGGAGATCACAAAAGGAATGGAAGGAATAATGACAGAAGCCCAATGGTTGAGCACCTGTTTGAGAAATACTTGGAGAAAGCAGAAGCAGGCTATCTGGATTGAAATTATTTTTCCATGCCTCCTTGCAGTTATTCTGGGCATTATGTTTACTTGGATTTTATGGCTGCTGCTGGATAGATACAAAATCAAGGAATCAGTGGAGCTAAAATATGCTTCTTTTCCTCTAACTCTAGTCATTATGGTATGGACTCTGGTAAAGAAAGTGATGAGCACTGTGAATCCAGTAAGTGTTCAATTAATGAATTATATAAAACTTCCAGACCACGCAGAAAAGCTTGGTTATCAAGAACGTGTAATCTCTGATATTACTTTCTTGAAAGAGGAAATTAGCAAAAAGCCTTTCTGTCTGTGCACTGCTGCTTCCTACATATGGCATTTCATAACAGGATCTTGGATTACTTCATTGCTATCTTCTAAATACGGTAGAAAGACCTTGCCCAGTTCGATACCCAGTGCTAATCTTAGAACTGTTGTATTTGTTGATGATCTTGACAGGTGTCAAGAATCCGTCATTCTTCAGGTAAATTTATGATTAATTTATTTTCAATACGAACCTTATATTGTCTGTGCAAATGAAATTGCGCTAAAACAATTATTTTTTAATGTTATACAGGTTTTATCCGCTGTTAATCTTGTATTAGCTGTCTGCGAAATTAGTGTGGTTCTAGGAATGGATAAAGAATTGATCCAACGAGCCATTTTGAAAAAGTATGGAGACAAATCCTTGAAAAATAGTAAGAAGCTTGCAGATAAGTATTTACAAAAGATAATAAAACTGCCATTAGACCTCCCTGACCCAAATGAAGTCCAATCAATGAATTTTTTGGAACGACAGTTGGGTGTATTCAAAAACAAAGGCCATTTAAATTCAGAAGCAGATGGACAAGATGACTCTACACCAGAAATAGAAAAGGCTTATCGTGCTCTCTTTCCTGCAATTGAGTGGGATAGGTATCCTGACTTTAATGAATTGATTGGCCCAGATCCTTCCATCCAAGGTAAGAGTGTTGATTTAAGACATAAATATATGTCAAATATAAAGAAATGATAAATACCTTATATATTCTTTGTGTTATTATTGGGGGCATCTAGCAATAAACATTGTTATTGTAAATAGATGCTAGCAACTCAAAAGCAAGAGAAGGTCAACCAGAAACAGAAACACCTGAAAACGCTGTCATAGATATACAGGGGACAAATGGAACAAGTAGGTATCTCAATACCATTTTTATAATATTCTGTACAAAGCCAATTTACAATTTCATAATTAGTCTCTGTAATTCATACTCATTTATTTTCTTCCTAATAAAGGAAAAGCGACAAGCGTTCAGAACAAATATTAATGCGAATGGGTTATTAAAGAAAAAACATTATAAATTTATAAAAGTACAGTAAAAACATCAGTACTGAACCATCTGTACATTATAATAATGTTTGGTTGTGCTGTTGAAAATGTCATTCTTAGGAATATTGTTGATAATGTCATCTTTAAATCTATTTTAGACCTTTTTTATATATATTCAAACAAAACGAATTACAAAGAATAAGAACTATCAACAAGCAATTGAAAAAAAAAAATCTACAAATATCAGTAGAACTATTGTAATCTTACTTTTAAGATCCAACACTAATAGATGATTTAGTATTTATTTACAGATAGTAGTACCTCACTACAGACAATGACCAAAATAAAATTCCACCACAATCAGATGCAGCAAAAGGTAATTTTATTCCATATAGATTATAAATAAAATAATTATTTTTTAATTATTTTTGTTAGATTATACATTATTAATGGTTATTATTTTTTAATATTTTTTTTAAGATTATACATTATTAATGGTTATTATTTATTTCTCTTTAGAAGTGTTTTGAAATTGAATTATGAAAATATCACACATCTAACATACAAATTTTACATTCTGTATCCATCAATGAATATATAACCAGTAAATATATATCTTTATGCAGATGACCAAAGTTTCTATGTGTTGATTCTCATAAGGGAGCTGTTAAAAAAATACAAATAGCTTTTTAAAATGTAGCTTGAGATGAAAATTATTTAAATTGAGAAATATTTTTAATGTCAATTTAAAAACAATTCTTAATGATTTAAGATCTAAAAAGTAAATTTTTTTATTTTTTGAAATAAGTTCTAATTTTATTCTATTACAAAATTTTCCCCAAAACTTCCTACTCTATAAATTGGATCCTCAAATTCCATCCATTAAAATCCTTAATCTCTCCAATTTATATATACTTAATTTACTAAAACAACTATTAATAGACTTTCTTTTGGCATCCAACACTAATATATGGTTTCATATTTATTGATAGATATTAGTAATATAAAGTATTTCTGGAATCAGCTGCGTACTTTTTTTTGCATCCACAACAAAATAAAAAGTCTGCCACGATCAGATATAGCAGAAGGTAATTTTAATTTGTCTAGATTATAAGTAAAATAATTTAATTATACATGTAAGTTTCATGATTAATTGGAATCCATTGAATTAATTTTAGCTTTCTTTTGACATCTGGAACTAATATATGATTTGGTATTTATTGATAGATACTACTAGCTCACTACAAACAATAAACAAAAAGGAAGGTCTGCCACAGTCAAATACAATAGAAGGTAATTTAAGTGTAATACACAGAAATTCTATGATTAGTTAAATAAAATTTTGTTATTTTCTATCCTCATTGAATGTGCAACTATAATCTCCATGCAGGTGACCAGAGTTCCAATGAGTTGATTCCCATAAGGGAGCTGTTGTTCGTAAGATACAGCAAAGGAGAGAGAGACGCATTTTGTCACTTTCAAAAATTGGCTACAGATTTCCGAAAACTGCCTCGAGAGTGGAAGCGTTTTCTCAACTACCATAGACTGGTCTGGTATATCTTCCTTATAAATAATGAAGCTAAGGATGTAGATGGATGGCAGGTTCAGCTGATTACTTGGATCTTTATATGCTGGGAGTTTGAAGATAATATAAATATTCTTGTACAGGTATGAATAATTTTAAAGAAGATATATATATGGATGGATGGTGGACACTTATATAATTCTAATTAAGTTCTCTAACAATCTTTGGCAGAGATGGAATAGTATTGGTGTTCTGAGAGAACGAACACCTGATCAACAATCATTACGAGTGATCGTGCAGCATTGCATAAATAATGAGAAGTGGATCGCAGGCAACAGCAAGGCCAAGAAGATAGTTGGGACTTGCAGTGGAATAGATACAACTAACTTGATGACAATTGTGAAAGAAAAAAATGACAAGTTAGAGGAAAAAATATTAATAGAACTAGATGCCCTCAAGAAGCAGGTGGATGCCCTCAAGAAAGAAATGAAAGAGGAAGTGAAGGAGCAGATAAATTCCCTAAAGAAAGAAAGAAATGATGAAATGAAGGATCAAATGGATTCTCTTATGAACGAAATGAAAGAGGAAATGAAGGAACAGGTGGATACCCTCAAGAAGGAAATAAAAGATGAAATGAAGGAGCATATAAATGCCTTAAAGAAAGATAGAAATGATGAAATGGAGGTGCAAATGGATTCTCTAAAGAATGAAATGAAAGAGGAAATAAAGGAGCAGGTGGACGCCCTCAAGAAGGAAATAAAAGATGAAATGAAGGAGCAGATGGATTCTCTCAAGAAAGAAATAAAAGATGAAATAAAGCAGCAAATGGATTCCCAGCAGGTCGGTAAGAGTGAAAAAGTGGACGAGGAAAAGAAATTGAAGTTACGAAGCTGGCGGAGATTAAAATATGCATTACGCAAATATGATGTGTCAATGGATGGTATACAAGCATTTCAGAGGTTTAGATTCTATTGTGAAGCTGGGCATCTCCCATGGCCATTGCCTCCGAAGGAAGAGGAGAATGACGACTCTTAACTTCTCCAAATATCAAACGGATGTTGAAAGATAGTATGACATTACCACAAGGCTTAAATTCGAGACTTTCAGGTTGGGGGCATCGCAAGGAACATGAAGCTATTGATTTATGAAGCCTTATTGAAAATTGTATTAATAGGTTGGAGATCTTATAAATCATATTGTGCATGTTTAAGTTTGGGCCATCTGAAGAGAACTCTAGAGCTTTAAAAGGGAATCCCAAGCCAAGCCAAGCCATATATATATAAACATTTATATGTCCTCTGTCTCCTAGAATTCTCAATTTGAAAGTTTTGTATTACATTTTCTTTTGAATATTCTAAAATATAATAATTTGCTTTGTTTTTGACAAGTGCAAGATTAATGATAGAATTACAATTTTTAGTTTTATAATAATTTATATTTCAATAGAGTTTGAACTATTTATTGGATTCATTTTATAATGTGATGTTAGTTTATATGATTAAATTTAATAGTTGTATGATTGCATTTAGGTTTCTATAAATTATGGTTAAAATTTTATGAAGATTTTATAACATGAATTTTTTTTAGATAGATTATAAATTTTTAATATTATTTTTTTTATATATTTAATTTATAAGTATGGTTATTTTTCTATATATTTAGTTCATAAATATATTTTTAAAATGAAATATGTCTTAATATTTGAAGAATAATTTTGAATTGATAATTGTCATAAACAATTTCTTAAATACAGAGTTTACAATCAAGTTTAGGTCCTTCAATTAGCGCAAAAATAAGATTTCAAAGCTTTTGAATATGTTTGCTAGTAAGTACACAAAAATAATTTGGATTTCATGTTTGTCTTTGGAAGGAAATTTTATAAATAAAGAATTTGACCTCCTCTCTTAGAAGAAATGAATTTTGTCGTTGCTACGTGTTGTCATATAGTTATTTCACATTTATATCACTTGGAATTGAGTATTTTTTATCTCTTTAGTTAGTAAATCTTGATTTGAATAAATCTTCTAAACTAGACACTTCAAATTTATGCTTATTTGATAATGAATTTGACTTATTTAAAAGGAAAGAAAATCAAATAAATTTTAATGAGACTTATTATTTGTAGATTATGTTGAAGCTAAGTATTGTTAAAATTTTGATCAAGATGATTAAATGTAATGTATCAAACACAAATCCAAGATGGAGGATATTGCATTATAGAGGGCCATTTGATTAGTGGGCTCTTTAGTTTTTATTATCATATTAATAGTATTGTCATTTTTACCAAAATCATGATTTTTTTAATATAAATGAGGTGTAAAGGATTTTATTATGCATTCAATTTGTTTTTATATAGTTAAAATACATATTAAAATCTCAAAGGTTGTTGAGAGTTGAAACATAGTTATGATAATAATTTAGTCCATAGAGAATAAGTCATAATATTTATATGAGCTTATTTGTATGCAACATGTGCATGGACAAGTAGATTGAGGCTCCGAAGAAATAAAGGCTTAAAGATGGCTAAATCATAAAATCAAAATGAATAAAATAGATATATGGGAGATAAGATAGTAGTTTTATAATATTCTTTTCTTGTCATAATATTTGAGGTTACATAGGTTAAAAATGAGTTATGCAATGAAATAATTTATCCATTAAATTTTTAATTGTATATTAAGTATAAATCTTAAAATTTCAAAATATCAAATTACTAAAAGTGTAGTGGAATAAAATTGATTTCTAATTAGTTTATGATTTTAACTAATTGTTAGAAAAATATACATTTTGATCAAAAAAAATTCTACACAACCCCATGAGAGAAAAGAACACATCTAAGCTTATAGAATAACTATAATGCAAAGATCAAAGACATACCACAAGGTTACACAAGATATACCTTATAAAAATCTCAAAAGGGAAACACCTACCCTCGAAAATCATCCACACTCAATGTATTATTTAGCAATAAAACATTACAATACACTTACATAGTCTACATAAATACTTCTAAAACATTAAACTCCTCTAATACATCCTCCATGTGTCCAAGCATCTATGCACACATCCCATGCCATAATTCATGTATACACTCTTTAGAAGGTATCTCAATACAATGACAACCAAGCCAAACAATCAACCAACAAACTAACTAATTAGTCAACCTTAACCACTAAACATGTGATTCCTCTTATAGAATCAATTTTACATAAAAACCAATTGGTAAGGTAAAACCATGTGACTCAAAACCATGAGTACACAAAACTGTTGACCCTAACATTTACTTTTTGTAATAATTTTCCATATTAAATATTTTTTCATGCGCAACCCACATATACTATATCCAACCAATGTTACAACTTTACAAGAAATCACAAATAAATATTTAATGTGGCTAAATACACCTCCTAAATATGCACCATGAATAACTATTTATTTTACATAATTAAATATTTTATTATTTTTCAAGGTGTACAACTATCAATTCACAACATTCTCTTGGACTTGTATACATTACATAAAAAAGACTCTAGGTTGCTACCAAATGGTGAAAAATCTACATGAATGGAACTAAAATCTACATAAAATACCAATCCATCCAATCATCCATACCTTTAGGGTATCCAAACATCAATAGAACTCATTCTAACAACATAACCAAATCATAAACTATAACCACAAGATTTGTGTACAAAACTTATCCATGAAGAAAATACACATCCAAGAACTCCAACTACATGGGAAATGCCAAATCTAAAAATAGATCAAGGCATGCCAAGTCTACCAATCAACACTTATACCAAGGTGTGACTAATAATTAAACAATATGATAACAAAAAATAATTACCATGTTTCACACTTGCAACAAAAACTGCTACATAGTCTCTCTCAACAAGTCACCATAACTCTCCCAAGTACACCACATCAAACCGTGTGAACATGAACCTCTATGAACTATCCATAGAACAAAGAGAGAAAACCTCTAAACCATGACACATAACATGTCCTTCTACCATCGCCTCAAAGTGCTAATCTATTTGAAGATCTCCTTCACAACACCAATTCAAAAGCTTCAACAAATCCTAATTGTTCAATCTCCAAGAACAAACAAAATATATGTCTCATATAACAAACATGAATGTAAGCCACTCTAACCATAGATGATCAAACTCCAACACATTCCCAAAATTAGGAATAATCTCAATAACATCTAAACTCCTCATAAATGATATACATAAACTCACATGCTCAAAGGGATAAACATTCCAAAAATGCCTTAAATGAGCCCTCTATAACTAGCTAAGAATAGATCAAGGTCCCTATATATGAGAAGAAAAAGCATAAAACACAATGCATTTAAAAACATGATGGACAATACCTCTCAAATGAGTATCCACCAAGTAGACCAAGAGTGGGGAATGAGTTTGATCCTTTAAGATACACCAAGGAACCATGACTCTCTCTAAGAATTATCTCCTCTATATGTCCATAATGAAATCACATCCATGTTTGGTGAAGGCTCCTTAGACTTCTTTTTGAAACTGCCAAGTTGCAACTATCTCAACAAATATGGGATATAAATAAAAATTTGCCTAACCTTGTTACATTGAGATCTAAATATGGGAAATGGTACCATAACGTTTTCTATGAGAATGCCGCAGTTTATTATAAAAAAGTTCAAAATCAGGTCATCTTATCTTTGACTATAAAGCCTCGGTCAAAGGCCAACAAAAACTCAAATAGCCTATCAAACCCCCTGGAGATCTCATAGAGAGCTGCCCCTTCCAAGACAATATCTTAAATATCCTAAATACTCCTGTTGTCACAAATGATTGCATTGTGATGCTAAGCCTGACAGTTAGCAATCCTGTGAAACATTGAAACACCTTTGAGCCTGTGGGTTGCTCATAATGAAGGTGAATCTCCAGATTATGGGTTGGTTCTCCTTTTGATCTCCTAGAAACTAAGGGCTTGGCTGGAAAAAGTTAAGAAGAATAACTAAGTTGAAATGGAAAGTTTTAATCTAGGAGGTGATGCACCGATAATGAAACTAATATGTAGAGAACAACTCACAACTATCCCTCAATGAACTCTTTTTACACAACTCAATTTGTGCAATCAAATCACATAAGTAATTCATTAAGAGGCCTGGAATATCTAATTCTTTGAAGGAAAACAATGTTCTCACAACTCAGAATGCAAAATAAGACAAATGCACAATTTACAACCTGTGATGGTTAACTGCTTTTTTGTATATGTAATGAAAGAATGAGACAAAAACTTAAAGGTTTTATCAAAACACAATAAATTTGCATCAAATCATTCAAGATATTATAAAACACTTGAAATCGATAAGGCAACTTGATAGTCCTAAAAGATGGAAGGAAACACTGCAAAATCTAAAAGTAACCTACTACTGTATCATAAATGTAAAAAAGAAACAAGTCTGAGCTACAAAACTTTTGGCTTCTTTGAATGTGTAAGAGAAGGTAAGAGAGCAAGAATTGAGGAGAAAAGACTAAGTCTTTTCCTCTATATATAAAAGATAACTCCCAAGTGCCAAGAGGTGGAACTTATACTCAACTACATTTGAAAATATCTCCCAAAACTGATCCACGAGCAAAATGGAAAACCCCGACAAAGAGGAGTCAAAACTGAAGCAATTTGAGCAAGTTGGACCCTAGAATCACTCCATTTAACTGGAAATCAAGACCAAACTCTCCAGTTTAACTTCAAATTCATGAATCACTCTTAGTTCCACATAATCTCAACTCCACCTTGTTCCCCTTCCATCTTTGTATTATTTAGGACATGAATCAAGCGTTTCAATAAATATTAAAAGTAATCAATAATGATTTACTTTAGTATGTGTTATATGGTTGCTTTATTCATGCATCTGCATGAAAGATATTAAAGTGATTTGTAGAATATCACTTTTAATATTTGTTTAAATGTTCCATTTTTTCCTTAATTTATGCAAAACATAGGAGGCAAAGAATGACTAAATAAACTTAACCATGACCTAGGCTTTTAATATTCAATTTATAAAATAAAGGGATAAAAATCCCTAACTCTCAATCAGTCACATTAGGTTTACATGGAAACCTAAAGAAAAGCCCTAATCCTTGGCCACGGGCTTCACTATGCATTCTTCATTTACATCTACTTCCTGATTTTGATGCATTGCCACCATGGTAGGGTTTTCTTGAGCCTTCTTTATTTCTTCTCAAGGAGTTCTCATGGAGTTTTTCTATCGAAGATTGCCTGGTAATGGATTTTTTCTTGGATTAAACATGATGTTTATTCCTTCTTCTATGAAAGAAAAGGATCTTTGTATGATTCTTCTTAGCTTTTAGAGTAAGGAACAATTTTGATTTTGGGTTTTAAAACTATTTCGCTAAAGTCCATTTCACATTTTCCTTGCTCTGTGGCTATGGTTTTACCATCCATATTTTGGAAAATACAAAAAATAGAAGCTCCTCAGTCATGGCCACAACTCTATGCATGTTCTTCATGATCATGTTTTCATTTTTGTTGCAAAATACTTGGGCTTGACCCTAAAACCCTAGGCCATGGGTTTACTTATCTTTTCTGCTTTCCAAGATGCAACTCTTTCATTATCTCTATAGAGTATCCTATTCTTTATCATTGCTATAGTTGTGCACATTGGAAAAAGACACTAAAACTTAGGTTGAATTGAAAAAATATTCTTTCTTCCATCATTTAAAAAAAAATTGATCCTCTTGTGGGGAAGCCAGTAAACTATGAACTAAAAGCACTTAAGGCTATAAGAACAAGACCTAACATAGCAAGTATAATTTCATTAATAAAAAAATTTGATTGAAGAATTCCTTTGCATGTCAAGTCCTTTCATTTTACTTGCCTCTATTCATATGCATTATACTCCAATGCTGTCATTTGAAACTGTCATGGCAATATTCTCTTGTATGACTGAAATTTCCTTGATATCTTAGCCTACCAATGGGATTGTCTCTCATAACACTAACTTGCATTGATTCTATAGATTATCCTTGTTTACTTTTATGGTGCATTCATTTTTTATGTCTTTGATGAAGTAAGGTACTTGATACCATACTTATATGCATTCTTTCCCTATATCCAACATACTAGACCAATTCTTGTTATAGGATTTTATGCAAAGCTTCAAACAAGAGCTCCAAAAGAAGAACTTAAACTATCATATCAATGATACTAGAAAGTCATTGAAAGGTAAAGTACTTAGCTCTATGACTGCTAGACACTAATTTAACTTGTTTCCCTTGTTGTCTATTTGAGATGATAGCTTTGAACTCCATGGCTAGATCACCTACTCAGTGATTGTGCTTTTCCTTAATATTTAATGTTGAAAATATGTCCTATAGCCTATATTTGGTGACCATTGAGACTTCCTTGAATACTAAAGGATGGCCTTTACCTCATTGCAAAATTTTCCCTTCTAGTGCTACTCCTATTACCTTTCACTAATACATTTGACTGCAAAATACGATGAAACTGTCCGACAAAATATGTAAAATTCGATGTTCGTCAGGTGCTTGTAAAATTTGATGTGTAATTTCTGATTTTTTTAAAGATTATCCCCGACGTTCGTCGAAATTTCGACGAACCCTCGGTTCGTCGAAATGTCGGCTATTATTTTAGTCAAATTTTTGACAAACATGAAAAATTAAAAAAAAATCAAATTGTGGCCAACATAAAGAAAAGTGAGTTCGCGCCTGACTTATTGCGACAGTGTTTTGCTCTACTTGAGACAGTATGTGGAGAACTAAGGACGATTTTTCTTGGGGAAAATTAGAAAAAATTCAAGAAGATATCACCAAAGCCGAGGGTAGTCACGTCTTTTGCAGAATTCAGCTGTGAAGTCAGATTTGTAGTTCCAGGTTTGAAAATCATATTTTAAAGCAATATCTCATTAGATTTCATTTTTAGAGGTTTAGGGTTTTGAAAATTTCATGTCTAGATTTTGTTGTGGAATCACCATAAGATACAACAGAGGAACAGATTCTTGTAACTGTAATTATGTGATCGATAATTGTATTGGTCATGTGGCACAGTTGTGCTATAACAAATACATGATGCAATCATGTGTGACCCAAGTTTAATGTGGCTATGTTGTGATAGAAATGGAGGAACTCATATAATGTAGTTAATTCAGGTTGTATAATGTAGGTGTCAATAATCATCATTGGGTGCATTCAGGTTGTCTCAAGTTTAACAAGATAGGATGTAATTATAGCATGATCGAAGAGTGATTTTACTCCCTCTTACGCAATAAAGAGCCTATAACTCCTGCTGATATGCAAGTAGTGGTTGTGTTATATCAATTATGTAGTGCATTCAAGCACAACCCATGCTTCTAATGGCTATTCTAGAGATTTTCTAAACCTTATGAATGTTACTTGACATATATTTGCATAATCTAAAATTCCTTCAGAGGCTTTTGAAGTATCAATGTATCCTATATAGGGTTTAGAATGATTTCTTTTAATTAAAAAAATAAATAAATGATGTATTTCCCTGTAATTAGATAATGCGGAGATCTCCTAAATCTGCCCCAGGACACTATCCTCTTTGGTAATCAGATTCATTACCTGAAATACTAGGTTTTTGCATGTGACATCTTTCAATATCTTCATGACCGTGGCTTTTAAATAGATCTCAATTTTTGCTTTAATCCTTTCATGGTAACCCTTGA